>JACAXG010000069.1:0-259112 GCA_018881555.1 Amblyornis subalaris | reverse complement strand
AAAAAAAAAAAGAAAAAAAAGAGAGAGAGAGAGGAAAAAAAAGAAGAAGAAGAAAAATAAGAAAAAGAAGTGTTGCTACAACTGTAAAAATCAAAGAAAAGTAGCAGGCAAAGAAGAACACAAAAATAAATACACAAGGCACGCAGCCAATAGGCCTGATACATCTCCACAGGAGGCTGTGTCACTGCGGCTTGCTCTGTTTAGCTTCCCCATTGACTTCATAGGAACCTTCTTCAGGCCTTCGGCCAAATCACCAAGAAAAAGTAGATTAGAAAAAAATGGAAAAATAAGACTGAAAAAATCAAGCAAATAAACAAACAAACCTATTAATGAGCCTTCTTCCCTGTCTTGCAAGAGTGGCAATCCCAACAGGATGTTCTAGTCAATTATTTAGGAGTGCATGTGTTTTCCTGACATGAAACTGAAAGATTACTTTTTTCCCCTTTTGTGCACATACAAAAATAAACCTGGAAGGAGCACCCAGGAGCAGAAGCCATTTGAAACCAGCCATCCTCTTTCTTTTGTGATTCGAGCCTGGTGCTATCTCTTCTTAATGAGAGTGAGTTTGATAAAAAAGGTCACACTATTCCATCCTAATGTGCCCCGCTGCTGCCGTTAGTTTAGGAGCAGCGTTGGGAAAAGGCATGACTTGAAGGGTGGAGCTTTGCTAACCCAGAAGCATTTCTTTGGCACCCATTTAGCTGGCCAATTCTGTGATTAAGGCCCTTTCCAGATTAGAGCCGCACCTTGAGTGGCCAATGAACGGTCTGCTCCTTCCACTATTCTTTATTTTAACTCTTTTCAGTATCACATATTATGTCAAATGTACATCAATATAAATTTGTCGCTCTAATGATCTATTTACCTTTATGTGCACGTGTATTTGGACTATCCATCTTCCATCCTGCTTTTTTTTCCTTGTTTTGGACTATTTAATACAAAAACTCACTGCATCAGAGATTTTTGAAGTCTCATGATTTGTTGAGGCACAGCAAGTAAGGCAACCAAAGGAGATAATTTTTTTCTCCCGTCTAATGGACAGCTTAATTAAAGCAGGAAAAAGCAGTGGTTGCTTTAGATGTAAGAGGATGCAAATGGCCCTGCTGCTGTGCTACAGTTTCCTGAGCAAGCATAGTGTGCCAGCCAGGGAAACACACTGCAGACTGCTGTTCGGCAAAAGGAAAGCAGTTCTGCAGGAGAGCATGATACTAAACCAAAAAGGTCTGAGCGCAATGCTAGATTCAACTACAAACCTCTGTCTTCCACTGCTTGATGAATAAAAAAAAAGCCCCACAGATCAAAACAAGGTTTACATGTTAATTTTCATAATTGTTATTTTGAATCACTGAAATACCATATACAACGTACCTTACTATTTTAAAGGTCTGGTTTTGACAGACTTAGGCCAGGAAACTGAGTTAAGACTGAACTTCTCTTCTTAATTCACTTTGTTGGGCCTAAGTATTGTTGATGATATGGCCCCACATGAGCTGCCAAGTGACGTAGGCATAAGGAAGTGAGTTAAGGACAGAATTTTTTCTAAAAGGTCTGTTTTCTTTTGGCTGAAGGTAGTTTATTGTATTGCTGGAATTTTTCACCTAAATATGTACTAGGAATTTCCTTTCCAAAGAACAACATTTATTGTAAGCTATATATATATATGTATAGATTCATGTGTATATATAGATACATAAAGTTATATCTAGAGGCACATGCTTAAGACAAGGACTTTGAAATTTTAAGTAAGTGATTCATATTTGTGTGACAAAACAAGGGCCCTGGCTGACATTGTAATCATGCATTTAAAATTCATCCTACGGCATAAAGGCAAAATTGGCCTGAAGTGGGGAGGGGCAAATTTTAGTAACTGCTTTCACAAATGTAAGTATAATTAAGTGACATATAAAGAATGTTTCAGTGAAGTGCTTTCAGTTTTCAGGAGTGTGCGGGCTGAGCTATTATGAGACCTAGGTCGGGCCTTATCCAAACTCACACTCAACTCAGCAATATCTCTGCTGTACACTAAGGTAGATTTTGCACCAAGCTCTGTGAAATCCTTTCAGTTCTCTGTTTTTACAGACGCAATCATGCCCACCTTGCAATTTATGGAAAACCCAGCTAGTCTGGATTACTCATCTCTCTGGGGGCATCTGGAACCTTCAGTGAATCGCCCATTGCTCTGCCCCGGGTACCGGCTGGCTCGGGCTGGGAACCGACACTTACTAGTTGCTGAAAAGCAGGTTGGTCTATGTCACTCTGCAACGCGAAGTCACTCAGTACTTTCCAGGGCGGCTGGTAACTCTGCACCTCCACGGGGTTCGCCTGCAAACCACCGTCATGTCTCTCCGGACTAGCAGCCACCATTGGAGTTCCTGTCATCCCTTGGATATTCTGTAAACAGCCCAGCAAAAGATGTTAATGAGCTTGGTTAGCTTTATTGTATATAAGCGCTGAGTCAATAAACTGCTTTCTATCTTATCTATACGGTCGCTTGTATTTGCTTTGTTAATCTGCTGTGAATGTCTTACTCTATTCTACTCTAGGTCAGCCTGTTTCTACTCGCTGCTTTTATCACGGTGGAAGTTTACTTTCTTTCCCTTTAATCCTCCTATTCGTCTGAAGGCATACCCCCTCCACCCCAAGCTTTCTTAAACACGAGCACTCTATATCTCGACTGCCAACGCACGTCTCAGAACGAGAAACGGTTAATCCCGATCCCTTCTATAGTTCGCATCCAGTCTGGTTTTGTTTTGCTTGACCTTAACTGGATCGTATATCCACTGCACGGCAAACCTGGGTACGTCATTACCGTGCTCTTAAAAAAAAAAAAAAAAAAAAAAAGAAAGAAAAAAGACAAAAAAAAAGCCCCAGCCCTCTCAGTATGCCCTGTAGTGCAGGCACAGTGCACAACATAAGTCCAAGCCTCGACGAATAGATTGTTCAGGAGAGTTAATAACACCGTGTTTTATTGCATTCCAACAGGGTAAAATGAAACTCCTTAAATTCCACTTAACTAGGCAGCCTTATGAATTAATAGTCATTCTCAGGTCAGTCAATATACACAGGGAGAGTAACAGACTCTTCTTCAGTTGGACTTACAACAACAAAAAGAAAGAAAGAAACAAACAAACAAAAAAAGAAACAAATTTGGCTTTAAATGGAGACAGAAAATTTGTTCTGCTGAACCAAGTGCATTCTGCTTGTTTACATCACTCATGCATATATTTGCAGACTAGAACTCTACGTATATACAACTATATATAAATTAACCTGTAAACACTATGGTAATTCTGAAAAATTTGCATTGCATTTGTCTTTTTCTACAGTAAGTGCATCGAGCAACACACACACATTGTAGTATATAAAGTGCTAAGGAAAACACATTAATTTTCTTTTTACTCTTTTTTTTAAAAAACTTTTTTTACTCCTGGATTTATTCCTGTTTAAAAGTATGGAAGAGGGCAAAAGCGTCGTTTTCCCCTTAAGGAGTCCTTTGCATTTGCAATATAAGTATTAGACTAGACTGGGCTTATTACATCCCATAAGCTCTGCAGGTCTCATCCATGCTGCACAGAAGTTAGTCTAAACTACTGCGTATCCTTAGCCCCACAAAAAACTGGGTTCCCTTGGGCAGCCTAAACCGGCTCCGCGTTGTGGTCTGTTTCGATTGCACTGACAGCAGAAACCAACGGGTAATAGCTAAGCGGTACTGTTTTCTTTGTTTTAAGGGAGATCGCAAAAAATCAACAGCTTCAAACCGAGCCCTGGGGCAGTCCGGGCCGGACATACCCCAGGCGTTTCTCCTTGGGAATTAAGGCAGCACACGGACAACGGCTGAAGCCACTTACAGTTTTGTCATTGGGTTGCTGCTGCTGAAGTTGCTTCATCATAATGCTTCTTTTTTTGTCCTTGCATCGCTTGTTTTGAAACCAAACCCTGATGACCCTCGGGCTGAGGCCAGTCATTTCTACCAGTTGCTCTTTCATGAGGGCGTCAGGTCTGGGGTTGGCAGCGTAGCAGGTCCTCAAGGTGTGAAGCTGTTTTTCATTAAGGACAGTCCGGACTCGGGTGGTCTTCTCGGGCTGCTTGTGGACGTGGGGCCGCAGAGCTGGCTGTCTGGCAGAGATAGGTTCTGCTGTAAGGGAAGGGGAAGGGAGGAACAGGATCCCCATGAGTAGGAAGCAGGGAGTCTGCAGAGACTATGAATCTAAGCTGGTGGGACAGGGGGAGGTGGCGGGTGGGGGGGCGGGTGATGAACCCTCTTTCAAAGGCCATTCAAGCATTCAGATCTATCGGAGCTGCTGCAGCCTCCTCTGCTTTATGCATTGGTGGAGTGACTGACATTTCTGACTCCACAGACAATTAATTTGCAAAAACAAACCACCCCCCTAAAACCCCTAATGACAGAAGCTTGAACCTGTATGAAACTTGACAGGGGAGGGCAAGTTCGCTAAGGTGTATGTGAGCTAGGAAGGGAGCGGGAGGAGTGTTTTATGTATTTATTTCCTGACAAATCACCAAAACAGACTTTTGGCCCGAAAATTAATGAAAGAATACTTCTTAAATTAATCATGATTCGGGTCTGCTTCTTGTATAGTGAATCTAGCTCAGTTTAGCCAGAAGCCGTGATAACATGGAACGGCTCCCGGCAGTTTGACGCTTCCAAACCAGAGCAAAACAAGCCAAATCCTCTGCACCATGCCATGGACGACAAGCCTGTGAGAGCCTCGTATCTCAAAGCACGGGAGATGGGATTTATGTCAGAAAGTGGGGGTGCTAAGTGCATTGGCTTATACCTTAGATGAATAATTAAAAAATAATATATATATATAATATATATATAATATATATATATAATATATATATAATGCTTTATAAAGGAGAGCAAGTACAGCTTCAACTCGTGGAAACTGCCAAGAAACGCAAAACTACGGGTGGCATCACATCAAGAGCTCAGTGTTCCAGTGATTCTGCTATTCTTCTGTGCGTTGTGTAGCTGTAGCTAGTAGGTGTAATCTGACCCAGTCGAGGGAAAAACAAAAGCACTAATTTTTATTTTTTTTTTTCTGAAACTGTTTAGCTAACAGTCAGAAGTACTCGCTTTTGTACAGTCGTGTTCCGACTTCTCTAATTGTAACAATACATCAGCAAATGCGATGACGACAATACGAAGGCTTAAAATCTTATCAGTATTGTACCTGCCGACACACTAAGCCGTTCGGAGACATGCACAAACACGATATGGAGAGCACAATCTCTCTAGAATTCTGCCCTGATCAGTTACGGGATTACATCTCCCTATATATAGATATGTCACCTGAAAGCAGCTTAGAAGAGGGAAACGAGCCCGTTTTGAAATAGCTGTGTTTACAAATAACCTTCCGAGTTACAGTTACTTGAACAGCAAAAACGCCGGCCAATCTTGTATTGTCCAGCCTAGTCTGCCTCAGGGACGTGTCCCTTCCTAAAGCTAAGCGTCTCTGAGTGTCTGAACGTAGCCGTCGAGAACTGGAAGTGTGAGTGAAGTTGTAAGGTGGGGGGACTTTGAAGTTACAAGGCTGAGTTTTGAGATGAAATTCTCATCAAATCACATGAAACGTTTCAAGAAGGCAAGAGTCACTTTAAAAGGCAATTACCGAAGATTAGCTTGTTGACAGTTTTAAATTACAGCCTAAGCGCTAGCCTGTAGTTATGAAGTCTATCTCTTTCCAGACCCCACTTCCTCCAGCGCTCAGAACAGCTTCTCCACACGTTCCTGAGGCAGCGGAGGTGTCTGCGCTTTGCCGCAGCCCTGCTCCCCGCAGCGGCTCGTCCCTCTCGCTCAGACTCAGGCTCAGGCTCAGGGCTGCCCCGGGCTTGGGGAGGGTGACGGAGGACTCCCGCACCCGGTGCGCGGTGGGGCTAGGAGGGGGGCAGGAGGGGGGCAGGAGGGGGGCAGGCGGGCGGGCGGGGGCGCGGCCCCTCCGCAGGTGTTCCGCCCCACGCGTCCCGCGAACGCGGGCGTTTCTCGCGGCAGCCGGACCCGCAGCAGCCCCGAGCGTGGGGCGCGTCGCTGCCGCCGCCTCTCCGCGGGCGCGCACGCTCGGAGCCGGCTCTCCGCGGAGGCGCGGGACCCACTGGGAGCGTGAGGCTCTCCCTGCCGCCCGGCGCGGGACCGGGCATCGCCAAACCCCGCGGGTTTCCGCGGCGCTGGGCGCGGGCGGTACCTGCCATCTGCAGCGGCCGGGCGGGGTGCAGGGGGCTGAGGGGGTCCCCGCCGCCCAGGCTGGCCCGCTCCACCACGTCGTGATCCGCCCGGCAGAAGAGGCCGTCCTCCCGCAGGGCGAATTCATCGCCGGGGATGAGCTGGCGGCTGCAGGCCACGCAGCGGAAACACTCGATGTGGTACACCTTGGCGCGGGCGCGCATCACGAAGTCATTCTTGCTGAAGCCGATGCTGCATTTGGCGCACTTGATGCCGTATAACCTGAGCAGGGCCCAGCCCAGAAAGAAGGAGAAGGGAGGGAAGGAGGGAGAGCACGGGAGGGGGAAGGGGGAGGGCAGGGAAGGGGCGGGGGGGAGAAAGGAAAGGGAAAAAGAAAGAGGTTTTCACTCCCGCTCGTGGGCAGCCCCTGGCCCCGCGTAGACGCGCCACACACAATCCAGTGCTTTAAAAAGCATGGGAAATACAGAAGCCAGAAGAGAAAAGGAATAAGCCGGATTCGTTTGCAGTCGGTGCCCTGAACCAGATGCCGTAAAAGGCGGAGTGGACCCGAACACACCAGTGTAAGACGAGAGCTGGGAGGCAGAGGTGTAAGAAGAAACAAAAAACGACCCCCCTTTTTCCCGAGGGTATCCGACCGCTCCCTCTTGCCCCAGCGCTCGGGCTGCAGCAAGAGTGGGGCCATCCCTGCCCTCTCCCTGCCTCCTCACCTGACCTAGCCTGGCCTGGGGCTAAACTGAACCACCCGGGCACACCAGGGAAAGGCGAGACTGCCGAAGCTGCCATCCACTCCCCGGACAGAAACCTGCCAGCCTCACCAAATTGTGATACTTTTTGCACGGAACTCACACAAGACTTGTGCCGCTTGATGTGTGCTCCGGCTGCCATCAGCTTAGCCTCTGGGACACATCACGGGTGACTGCCAGCACAGGTTCTCTTCTCCTTGTCTCTTCTCACCAGGTTAATTTTATACGACAATATAAGCCTACGCACATGGCTCACATATAGAGTAGTGTAACTCCTCTCTCCAGCCCCCAACTAAAAGGCAGTTTCGATGCTCTGGCTCTGCAGCCTGTCTCTACCTCAGCTTCCCGCCCCGTCTCCCCTCCTTCTGACGCTCCCACCTTGAGCCGGGGCTCAAGCACTCCAGTAGGAATGAGAGGGCAACTTCTCCCTGACAGCACCCCACCGCAAATAATGCGTTTCTGGAGTGGGTAGCGGGCTCCTCGCCTCCCGTGGAGGAAAGGTGGACAGTTCACCCATCAGTAGTTGAACACGAGAAAACGCTTCAACTCGAGTGTCTAGAACTGCACAGTATCTCGGCTCCCACCGGGTGCTCCTTAGCCACAAGTCCTCGGCATGATGTAAAATTAACATCTTTCCGCAAATGTACGGGTACATGCACATCTGCAAGCTCACGATCCACAGAACTGTGAAAGCTGCTCCTAAAACTGAGCTAATATTTATCCCCACTGATTTCCTCACCGGTATACTTCCTTAGAGATACAGTCTGTAATGTATGCTTGTGAGTACACATTTCTTTAGCTGCTATGGCTACAGAGGTGTACTAGTCCTATATTCAGAGATCCATATATCCGAATTACACAGTTTTGAGAAGAAAAAACACAAACAGCTAAACAGCAAAAGAACAAAGTAATCGTAAAGTACGTGTGTTCATAGGTACAAAAGTTGCGGTGGTTGCCCACAGGTTTGGCATTTAAAGATTGGCTCACAGTCTAATTCTAACATCAACTTGTGTGTTATGTACATTTCCTTTTTAAATTGTAGCAAATTAAATGTATTAATTGTATTAAAAGAGCTGCAATTTTTTTTTTTTCTGTTTAAATTTCTCCTGCTTAGTTCTATCAGAAGGTATGTGAACACGTTTCAGTCCAAACGTTTTCCTTTCATTTGAAATTAGCGAAAGGACAACATTTGAAAGAACGGCTCCAAAGTTCGTTTAAAAGAAAATAATTTAAAAAAGAAAAAAAGCGCTGTGGTTTTCGCCATTATAGAACTTGGAGAATAATCTCGCAATGGCTTGAAGGAATGGTCTACTAATAAACCGTGCACTAGAGAAGGAAAGACTCAAGGGTTTTATTTCAATTCAGAATTGAACAGAAATCAGAAGATATCTTAGGTGGCTACGTGATTTGCTTTCAAAACTTTCTGTAAAAAAATAAAATACTTTTCATACCTCGGTGTCATACAAACTTCTGATTTGGCAAACCCAGGAGGCGACACTGAAACGGATCAGCATGACCCAGGAGCACAAATAATAAACACACTCGAAATTCCTGCTTTGGTTTCTCTATAGTGTCAGCATTGGCAACTCTCACATTTTATCAGTTACCAGATTTTAATGTGAGGAAGGAAGCGGTTCCATTATCTAAATATACCCAATTGTTCGCGAACAGATGATGGGCAATTTGATCTGCTCTGTCTAATTCATCAGTACAGATAAGATAAGAAAGAAAAGGCAGTCAGATATCACCAAAGGGGTTAATATTTAAAAAAGATTAAATGTCAGTTATTTTAGCTAAGAAACATTTCAGTCTAGGTTTTAACATCCCTATAAAAGGATCCTTGAATCAGAAGGAAATTTGGGGTTTGTTTTAGTTTTCCTTTTGCTTTTTGTTTTTGATAGGCCTAGTTCAAGTAGGGTTTTCTTTTTCTTTTTTTTTTTTCTACCCATGTATTTATTTTTACGGCATACATGCTTGAGGTGCCTTTCTTTTGAATGCCACTATGTCTTTGCAAAAACACAGAGAGATGCATTTCTCAGGTTGTGCTAGAAAACCATCTGTTCCGTGTTGCTCATAATATCTACACTATTCAAAATATTCTTCATTACCTACGATTCCCCACTTGGTTAGAAACACAGGATGCATTACAAAGTCCTCGGTAAAGTCCCACACAGTCCCGAACCTAGTTCTCTCAATACGGAAATTTGCATTTGAAATTATGGAATAAAAAACTTCACGACTAACTTTTTTCCTCACTGGTCTGTTTCTGGGAAAACACGTAAAAACATACCAGTTATCTTTTACTCTCTTCCTCACAGTTTTTCCTCTTAACGCATCTGTCAAATTTATAAAGTTAAAAAGAAAAGTAAAATCTCACCAAACAATTAGAACAACGTAAATGGCGTACCTGATATAATCTCTTTTACAGTAGGTTTTGCCATCCCTAACAAAGCACGTACAGGTCTCGTCCAAATACTGATTACACTCTGCACACTTCAAACACGCCGCATGCCATTCCAAATCCGGAGAAACCCTCAGAATATACTGATCGTGAATTTGATTGCCGCAACCAACACATAGGGAAATCAGACGTTTTTCTGAAATGAAAATAAATACATGATTGACTAACCGTTTACTCTCCTACAGAGATAAACACACTTTTAATGTCATTCCCTTATAAAGCGTATTCTGGGAGTGTTGTTTGGTTTCTGCCTTTTTTGTTTGTTTGTTTATTTGGAGGGGGGGTTGTGTTTGTTGGGTTTTTTGGGTTGCTTTTTTTTGATTTTTTAAGAGTATTACACTTTTGGATGGTAATTGAGGTGTGCCATCAAAACCTTGCCTCGCTTAGAAAGGAGGCGGAACATATGTTAAAATGCAAATGTGAAGAGTCTTTGAGGTGAAGGTCCTCATTTCACAAACCTTGCACGGAATCAAAACTCCAAACTCCCATGTTGTTTAATTTTTATTTTATTGTTTGTTTGTTCGAATGCCCTGCCTTACGAGGAGAGCACCTATGTGTTTCATTTGGTATTTTAAGAGGCTCTGACTGGAAACGATGAAGCATGGCTGAGTGCACTTCCCATTCAGCCCTTTCCCTCAGAAGAAGGGAGTCGAGGCTTCTAGCAAGAGCAAGCATCATTACCGTTGTCACTTGCTCTCTTTTGCAAGTCTAATGCTAATACCCCTAGACCGACTAGGTGCTGGATAGTCAGACAGCCTCATCGCAGTCTATCACGAGAAGAATTTAAGGCTCCGTGGCCGGAGATCCCATTAAAATCCTGTCTGCTCCCCAAACTTTAAAAGAGAGTAGGACCCCAGGCTGTTAACATATAAGGCTACGACAGAGCAAGCATGCAGGCATGGCAACAAAGGCACCTTCTCTACCATTCAAATGAAGTTCAGCACTTTAGCAGTTCGTCTGTCTGAGACGATTACAATAGACAGCACATTTATTCCAACAACGGTAAAGATTCCGCCTTACTTTTTGGTGGGTCTCCCATGTCTCCCATATCTGTAAGAGGGTGTAATGTCCACAGTGAAATGGTGTACGGTTTCGTTTTAAGACCCCAAAGTAGGTTTGAGAGCTGTCGCTAAAAATAAAAATAATAATAATAATAATAATAAAGTAGAAGTGGTAATAACAGAAGCAAAAAAAAAAAAAAAAAAAAATCGAAATCGGAAAAAAAAAAGGAAAAAAAAAAGAAAATGGCACAAAACACCACCGGCGTGGGAGACACTGTCAGGGCTGCGGAGAGAGAAGGGGACGCGCGGCGAGGCGCGGTGCGGGGCGCGGCGCCGGGGGCGCGGCGGGGTCCTGCCACGCGGAGCAGAGCGGAGCGGCGCGGCGCGGCGGCGGTGCGGAGCAGGAGCGGCGGCGGCGCGGAGCAGGAGCGGCGCGGGGCGCGGTGCGGTGCGGTGCGGTGCGGTGCGGTGCGGAGGCGCGGCGGTGCCGAGCTGGGCGCTGGCGGCGCGGGCACTCGCCTCGCCCTTATCTCTTACTCAAACTTCTCTGCTCCAACTCAGCCCGCTCGCCATTGGCCTGACGTCACGCGCGGGGACGTCACGCCCGCGCGCGCCCATTGGCTGCGGGCGGCGCGGCGCAGCTGTGCTGATTATCATATTTCAGCGTCTGGCGGCGCGGCGGCCCCGGCTCGGGTTCGGCAGGCAACTTTTCCTCGCTCCTTATTTGTATTTCCCTTTATACTTTCTTCTTGTCGCTCTCCTCCATCGCCGTCGCTTATCTCCCGTCACACCTTTCATTTTCCTTCCCGGCCCCGCTCGGGCTGCTCCACTCCTTCCCCTGTCCGGGCTTGCTGCGCCATGTGTACCATCTCCATATATAATCCATATATATGTGTATATATATATATATATATATACACACAAACACACACATACACACACATATATATACATATGCATTTTTATAAATATTATTTTTTAGTGGTGGTGTTAATCCAATTGTTTTCTTCCCGAGCGTTTATCTTTCCCAGGCGGGTACCACGCTCTGGTTTGCCCAACTGGAGATGCCCTGAGCAGGCAGGGCAGAGCGGGCTGGCTGGGCACGACCCCAGCCACGAGATAGGACTGTTTACGTTTTTCCTCCAGCCTCCTTCTCTTAAAATCGCGGATAAAATCTTCATGTATTTCAGTTAAACACAAGATCGAAGAAGGTACAAATATTTACCTTAAATTGTCTCTCAAGAACTTCTGCCTTTCCCCAAAGACAACCCCATACAAAAAAAAAAAAAAAAAAAAAAATTAATAAAAAGGGGTGTGGAGGGGAGAAGACGCGGACTTGCGGTTCGAGCGGACCTGCGGCGCTGCTCCCTGGAGGCGACGTGGGGAGTCCTCACCCGAGAGCCGCGGCCGGGCGAGGTGCGGTGCGGTGCCCGCGCCCTCGTCTGCGCAGCGGCGCATGGCGCCCCTCGGGTTCCAGAGGGCAATTATCTGAAAGATTCCCAAACCAGGCAAAATGCAACTTAGGCGTGGGTACTGATTTCTTTGTGTGTGTTTTTCAAAGGGCAGACTCCACTTCGGCTACTCGGTGCCTGTTCTTTAGCCTGTGCGCGGACCTGTACCGGTTCCCGAGCGTGTCCGCCCCATGCCCTTCCGACACCCGCCCTCCCCACTCCCCGATTTAAACGTTCCCTCTGAGTTTGTTTAGATCCCATTTTTGTCTTCTGTTCCATACGGACTCTTACACCGCCCTCATCAACGTAGCGTAGAAGTGCCCTCCAATCACTATTCATCAGGAAAATATACTTGTTTTCAATGTCCCATGTTTTCAAAAGGCAGCCGAGTTTGGGTGTAAGAAAGGCAAAGCCATATTCATGCAGAATAATTTTCCACGGGGAAATCTGATTGCAATGAAACAGCCAAGAAAGAGTTCTGAAACTCGCACTTGCTGTTGAGAGAGCTACTAAACAACGGACCTTCTTGGATTCCTAACTTACTTTGCAAGATGTTTTCCTCTCCGAAGCTGAGGGAGCAAACACACCCTCCAGGTTTATTTCAAACAAGAAGTAGGACCCAAAGTTGCCACTCGTGGAGATAACCAAACTGCCTTGAAATGATCTCAAGATAGTGTCAGGAGGTAAAGACATGTGGTTGTAAACACGCGCACACAGTTAATTTACATATTCGACTTTTAAATAAACAGTGTGAAATGCAACTCTTCTGGGTGATCACTTCTACACCCAAGAAACTGGCAATATACATATATGTGGGTGTTTATGTACACGCATAAATATAAAAGACTAAGTATACGTGTATTTCTGTATACCTAGGAAATTAGGTATAAGAATAGTAGCTGTAATTGTCTGTGTTAGCTGAGTAAACTAAAAAGCAGTTTGAATGACTGCTGAGCCTGGCAGCTTCGGACAGGCAGTCTGGCACGTGTTTTGGGGCAAACCGTTAGCAATGGCCAATTTCACTGAAACCCGCGGGCTGCAGCGTCACCCCTGCGCCGCTCGTCCGGGCCAGGCCGGGCCGGGTCGGGCCGGGGGAGCACTGCCGCGCCCGGTTCCTGCCCGTGCCCCTGCCGCCCCTGCCGCTCCCCGGGACCGCGGTGCGCGTTGCGGTGCTCGGCGGTGCGGGGTCCCTCCCTGCGCGGGGCGCAGCGCGGCGCCCGCCCGGCCTCTCCCCGCGCCCGGGCGCGCAGGCAGCGCGGCGACCTCTGCTGGCCGCGGGGCGATCGACCGCGGCCCCGCGCGGTGGGCGCGTGTCGGACGGACCTTTTGTGTCCTTCTTCCCGGTGCGCTGCAAATGTCATCGTCTACCCCCTCCCTGCGGGGCATGGCCAGGCCTCCTTCCGTCACCACCCCCCGCCTCCCCCTGGGGTGACCTCGCGCGCTGCGAGCTGGAAAAAGTCCGAGCAATTAAAAAAAAAAAAAACAAACACCAAAAAAACCCCCCACCAACCCAATGACTGAGTGAAAAAAAAAAAAAAATCCCAGGATTTTATGGGACTGAAAGAGGGAAGGTGTTTTTCCGTACTGTACCCTATGAATTTTTTTCCCCTTGGATGTTTGCATATCTTTTAAAAATTTGCCCTGCTTAAAGTACAGCTCCTCCCAGATTTGAAATAACACATCTTATTTTTCACTGTTACACCCTTGATTGAAAATAATTCAATCTGGTTGTAATACTATTAACCCCCACTGCCTAACTTTTGGCTTAACTACTGCTTCTGGGAGATGTGACTGCATTTTAAGCTTGATCTTTGCAAATGATGTGCAATAAGCGAGAAACCTGTCTCCGCCCCACAAACCAGGATTGGGAAGAAAAGGAGGGCTTTGATCAAGGTTTTTTTTCCCCTCCTGTGCTACTGATTTGCTTACTGTGTATTCGATTCGCGTTCACAGTAAGGCGAAGCTCTATATTTAGCAGGCATCAGAATCGGGTTTAAGGGAGTGGAATAATGAGTGGAACTGCCAGTTTCAATGAATAAGGTATTTGGAGAAAAACCCTGCTGAAGGATTTGTCTTTTATACTATCAATATACACCTGAATGGGAAGACGTATACTGAGATTTGTACATATTTGAGATACTTCCGAAAATACATGTAATTTTTTTCCTCCCTTTTCGCATTTATTTACTTTTGGGACGGGGGCTGGGAAAGCCTGCTAAAAGTCGGCGACTCTACACAGTAATGAATAGCTTTCGTCACGTTGAGGGGCTCAAATGAGATTATATGCATTCGAGGGAAGGGAACGGGGGCAAAAAATAAAAACAAAAAAAAAAACCAACCCAACACAAACCCCAAACCAACAGTGGCGATTAACCCTTTCCGTCACGTAAAGCACCGCTATAAATTCTGTCCTGAGTTTGCTTAGTGGCGAAAACTAGGACGGCTTCGCAGGGCAGAAAAAAAAAAAATCAGCTTTGGGAAATGATTAAGGAGGTATTGCTAGTTTCGGAAGAGAGGAAGTGGGTTCGCTAGGGGCTAGGTGAGATGCCCTTGTTAGGGGCTGAGGCAGTACCGGGCTGCGGCGGCCGAGCGCCGGGTGCGCAGGGGCAGCAGGGGCTCCTTGCCCGTCCCGCCGGGGCTTGTCGCGCTCACCGTCCCGGGGCTCAGACCACGGGACCTGGCCGCAGGAGACAGGGAGCCTCCGACTCTCGTCGGGAGAGCTATTTTGTCCCACGGCATGGCGGTGGCTCAGCGCAGCCTCGCCAATCGGGCACGCAGAAAGTCTTCTTCAGTCAGCTCCGGTTTAAAACTTGAGGAGCTTTGGTCCAAAAAGATGCCTTGCAAGAAGGGTCTGGATCTGAGGTTCCCAGACGTTTAGATTTCCCCTCACTGTCTTGCGGAATGCGGCGAGGAGCCCGTGCGATGTGCCGAGAGAGGAAGAGGTTTCGCGCAAGGCTGAAACTGGAAACAGCTCAGCGGGGAAATCAATCACGAAATGAATTAGCTGCTCCGGGGTGTAGGCTTTGACTCATCTAGAGGTGTGCGATCTTTAATCTTCAAGTCTTAGCTACTGCATGTGAGGGAGAAGTGTAACCGTAACAGCACTAAATCTATCAAAACAGAAGAAAACCTGTCAGTGGGCTTGTGCGCGCCCAGGAAACCTTCCTGACTTTTAATAATACAATCAGGCTTATTAAATCCCACTATTGCTTAATTAAAAAAGGGGGGGAAAGGAAGAAGAGAAGAAGAAAAAAAAAGAAAAAAAAGAAAATCAAAAAGCAGCCATCCTTTCTCTCCTAGAGCCTTCTCGGAGTTCAATAACATTCGGAAGGTCACCACAGGACTGGCCGGCATCAGTGCACCCACTTTTATATCCAGCCAGAAGTGGACACACTGTCACAGGTAGTCTAGGCAGGGGAGTAAGGTCTTTGGCATTTCGGGAAAATAAACTCCCGCAAAATTCTGGGGAGAGGAAAATCTCCAAAAGATGTTAAGGAGGTGTCAGAGAGCTGGTCTGGCCGAGTGGAAAAGCCCCGTTTCTCCCCAGCCTGGCCTTAGTGCCGGCAGCTCTGGACGCACATGGGGAGCGAGGCAGTTGGGGATGTTTATTGCTTTAAACTTTCCCCTTTGTTATCTTCCCCGTGTCAGGAAGTGTTCGAGGACAGGAAATACAGCGGCGATTTCGTCTCCGGGGTGAACAGAAATCTCAGGGTAGCGAGGGAGCTTCAGGCCCACTTTCAAGTCCCGGCTCTGGTGGATGTCCTGCCGGGGTGATCGGGCCCTTTCGTTCCCCTCGCTGGCCACGGGGGCTGTGGGGGCCTTGGGGAAGGCAACGACCCGAGCCTGGCCCTGCGTCCGTCCCATGTCGGGAATCAAACTGGCGGGAGAGGGTGGATGCAGAGGAGCGGAATAACCCTGTCCCCCACGAATCTCTCCTGCCATAAACACGCGTAGGGGACACCCCAACCCTATCCCTTCGTAAACAGGATGATTCCCATGGGAAGTTTTCCTCTCCGAAATACCCTCAGCCAGCGTCCCGTCTTAGTGCTGCCACAATGGTCACTTCTTCACGTGCCAGGAAAACATCCCAGAACTTCGGCTCTGGAGCGTGGCTTTGGAAAGGAAAGAACCCTCAAAACACCCTAAATAATTGATAATGTCGTCCTCATCAGCGACAGGAACCATACCACGGCAGCAGAGCAGCAGCCGAGGCGGGCGTGGGCGGCCGGTGCTGTCGGGGCCCGCGGCCGCCGCGAAGGCTGCGGGGGCGGGAGGAGGCTGCCCGCCCCCGGCACGCCTGGTCCGGGCCGGAGGGCACCGGGGTACCGCGGCGCAGCGCGCCGGGCTGGGCGGCAGAGCGCGGCCGCATCCGCTGCGCTCCGCTCGGCTCCGCTCCCCGGCCGAGCGGCTCCGCAGGGTGCCCGGCGGTACGGGCCGCCCGCCCGCGGCCGAGGCGAAGGCGACGGGAGAGCCGTGAGCCCGCCCGCTGCGAGCGGAACCGGCCGCTGTCCAAAGCGCTCTCCCTGTCGGGGCGAAGGCGCCTTCCCTGGGACGCCGTGGGGCGTTCGCCGCTGCCACCCTCGCCTTGCCCCGATCGCGGCAGCGGCTGCAGCGTCTCACCAACTCCGAATTCCGCCGTGCGGAAGAAGGCACTGCCTGGCTGTCTTTCCGAGAGGCTCGCTTTCCTCCCCAGCGCCTCGCTGACCTTCGCAACGGGGTTTCAGGCGATGCAAAAAAAACCTCCCAAAAATAAAACCCCAAACCAAAAAAAAACCACAGCTAGACCAAACAACGGCAGCGAACACCAAACCAATGACGGAATATAACAACGGGAACTAAGTAAGTTCGACGATTGGTAGTCCACTTGTCTGACGGGCAGTGATCTGCTTTAGACCTAACAGAGGATATACCACCCGTCTCTGGTCATTATAAGGTATATTTATGGCTTCTTAAATGAGCACAATAAAATTGACACCCGCAACCAAAACCAAAAAACGTTCTATGCATTTTAAAACCGAACACAGAGTTATCTGTATGGAAGTTAGAGAGGTCAGGTTAATCAGCCGAAGAGAGTAAATATGTGTAAACAAAAAATTATATCAGGTTAAATTAGGTATTACTGCTTAGATCCTGCAAATAAATCTTGCAAAATTAACAGCCAGAGAAACAGCAGGGAGACTTAAAAATGAGACAAAGTCCAAACAGGGAAAAGTTAGAACTCAGTCTAACTGAGTTTCACAGAACGAAACAAAATTTTGTTGTGTTCACGTGAAAATCCCTGCCATGTACAGTGTATTATACTTGTGAGGAGAGGTTGCCTCACTACAACAGAAAAAAAAACCAGAAACCAAATCAAAACAAAAAACACTGATCAGGATTTGCATAACTAACCCTGCAACTTTCAAAACTGCAGACACAAACTTGTTAAAGTGGCAACATACAAAATAGGGGAATCCTAAGTGAAAGGTAGTGCAACCGGCATGTTAGAGGGATGAATTAAAGACGGACCGTGACCCTTTGTACAATCATTTCTCATGCATGAAAGCAAAAGCAGGGTGTGTGGAGGGGAGTTTTTATGCATTGTCCACTGTTCAGTGGTCTCTCTTTTGAACAGGGGCAAATAAAAGCCATCAATAAATAATAACTGTTACATTAAGAACAAGCATGCACAACATACTTATGGCTTGGCTTTTTTTCCTCCTAGTGGGACATGTGCCATCCATTACGTATGAAGATGAAAGGAATATCATGCAATACAGTGGTATTGGATTATATGTGTATGTAGATAGAAAGCAAGTCAGACTATTAAAGCAAGAGGTACCACCAATACATGTGCTACAGGTTTGTGACATTCATCTGGAGCATATAATCATTATTAAACCTCCTTGTGGTTTCCTTTGTATTGCTCAGAATCCCACATTCCATCCCAGCTCATGACAAGAAACGTACCATGAGTAAGTGTAGCAAGAGCTTGAGCTGCTTCTCATCGCTTGTTCTCTTTCTCTATAAGATGTGTATTTCTGCCTCTATGGTCAGTTGTATCCACATATTGTGACTTTTCCAACAATGTTGCACCCAGCTTCTGTTTCCCTGTGTAAACAAACATGTACAAGGTGAACTCAGCGTCTGAAAATCCTGCAATGCAGTGTGTACTTTAGAAGTTTCACTGCTAAATACACGTTTGGCAGATAAGGAATTTTTCAATGGTATCAACTTCCTGTCTGCACATGTAATGAACCTGAACTGCAAATCAGGGGAAATTTGATGTCTTTAGGACAATTTTCCAGTTTGCCTGTAGATTGCCTGATATGCACTAGTCCACTTGGATTCATGACAGGTTGGAAAGGACAGCAAATCTCTTTGGAGGAGGCAGGCCAGTCAATAGGTTCTAACCCCCAGGACCATACTTAAAACATGCTCTGGGCAACACTGCAAGTGCAGTCAGTAAAGAGGCAATGTCATTCCCACTGTTGTTGAGGGTACCAAAATGAATGGAAGGCCTAGGAGAGAGACTAGATATGTTCCAACCTGAAGACCGTATGTATTTGATCCATGTTGTAGGACAAAATATAAGTGTGATGAGTGATTAAAGTGAAGAGAACGAGGTGTAGCAAAAAGATAAAAAAGGATTAATGTGGCTTTAGGGGTGGGAGGAATATGTATGGGGCAAAAATGTATGGAGGAACAAATAGAATGACAGAGGGGCAGAGATGAGAGAAATGTTTAAGACAGTGAATGCAGTGTCATTGGAAACTGAGAAAATAAGGACAAAGGAAAGAAACCAATGGTGAAGAGAATATAAAAGAAGAAGCCTGGCAGAATGAAGAATGAAGAGAGGGAAGATGGGCGCAGGGCAAGAAAACAGAGTGCTTCTTTCCAGTGTGTGTTTGTACTTGGTGCTGAGGCTGTGACAAATCAGATGTTGCCACTAATGATGATGATTTGGCACTCAACTGCAAAAGTTTTCCAAACTATTTCATAAAAATACTTTTCTGTTAGAGTACAATCAGTCTTAGTGTATGTGACAAAACATGATTATGCTTATATTAATTGCAACATTGTAATTCTTTACCTTTTTTGCCACTCCTGAATTTGCATAGGATTTCTTTCTTCCAAACAAGGAAATGCTTTTTGTTTGCTTGTTTATATTGTTTTTAAGAAAGAGCATTGCTCTTTTGAAAGAGAATACCCACTAAATGTCCCTCCCCAAAAATGTCTCTCTCTTTCTGTAACTCCTGTAGGTCAAAGAGGACCCCTGCTCCACATATGTGCAGAAACTAGCAGGCCTATAAAAACTTGATGTGAATCAGCACTGCTCCATTAAAGGTCAACTACAGCTGAATCAAGCTACTTTTAAAAGGCATCTACCAGAGAGAAGAAATATGAGACCAACAGGAACAGTATAGAAAGGGATAGGTATTAATCAGAGCAAAAGACAGAAGGCAAAAACCAGAAAATTCTGCCAACCTTTAATACTTTTCCACTAATATGTTCAACAATGGCCTTATACCCTACACACTGACTGGCTAAGGTCATGTTGAACTGAGCTATGCAAAAGGAAGCAGCTGTCAACTGCAGCACATGGCAGATGGAGAAATCTTATCACATTTTTAAAACATGAAATTACTTTTTTTTCTTTAATTTAGAAATGGATTTGCTGAGTGACATTAGAAACCCTTATACTGGCACCACAGGTTGCACTGAGCCATCTTCTACCTCTGTGTGACAAGATAAGGATGTTTTTATGACGTGTGTATATTTTGCCATACTTAGATTTTCAAAAATTATTTGGGTCAGCCTTATTTATCTGTTTCAGACCCCTTTATCTAGGTTGTACTATAAATATTATTCTGATACTATTGAGTTGGGTAACATTCGCTTATATGGTAGAAAGGAAAAAAGAGTTTTATTGCGAGAATTATGACAGGAGGTCAGAATAGGTGAGTGGAATAGCCCTTCCTCTCCTTCAAATCTGTTAGATAGTTGGCGGCATTTCTTGGTGGAGCTTCACCAATCTGAACAGTTTATATAACCCATGATTCAAAAGTTCAGCAAATGGCTAAGAGTTTAAGACGAAAATTAGGTATTCCAGATGCTAACAAACCTGCTCAGAAGCACCACTGAAAATGGTTTCAGAATTTGCTTTATGACAAGATGGAACTGTTGGCTTTAAAAAAAATAATACTATACTCAACTCTTGATTTCACAGGGTCTCAAAGTCTCTACAAAGTCCTTGCCTCGGGGAGCCATCTGCACAATTCACTCAAAAGTTTTTAGCCAAGCCAGACACTGAGGCAGGCAATAATCTTTATACTCATTCTACAGATACATTGAACTGTCCTTCGAGTAGGAAAGGGAGAAATTCTGCTGTCAATATCATCAGCTTGTTGACTTTTGATGCAACAACCTGAGATATTTCTCAGCTTTAAGGATCAAAGTAAGACAATCTCTGCACCTTTATGTTCCAGCAAATAAATGTGTGTGTTACCGAGGTCAGTCTGTGTGCAATATCATATTGGAGCATAAGATTTAATAGGTAAGCAGATATAAACTGAAATATTTTGACATAGATTTTCATCTGTGAAACAGCTAGATCTGCAAATATTTTACAGATACTTCTGCCTGCTAGCAAGCAGTTATAAAGTGAGAAAACCACACAAAATTTTGGATAGTACTTTCTTCCTTGGACTCTAGGATTATTCATTATGCAAGTGGACTCCTTCTAGGCTTAAGAGCTCTGTTTATAAAGTGGTAAAGCATTTGCCTAATTTAAAGGACTCGAGTCAGTCCACTGTTACAAGAGGCCTGTTTGGAGGTAGGTTGTATGTGGCTTCCTGAGCTCCTGCCACCTTTCATTTGTTGACAATAATTCTCACTTATTGTCATCGTCACAAAAGACCCGTTGTAGTTGCTTAGGGTGAAATCTTGCTCTACTCTTACGGAAGAGAAAAGAAAGACTCCAAAAATCACCAGCTTGAACTGTTATTTCACTTTGTGTCTTTCCTTCTTTTGGAAGTGGTTATGTTTATATGGGTTGGCTGCATCTAAACGCACTTTGCATCTGGAGTCCTCTCTAAATTTAAGAGCTCAAAAAGAAACACAGCCATGTACTTCAGAAGGACTGCTCTTTGACAGAGGGAAAGTAACAGGGCAATGGTTTTATGGAAATTGTTTATGGAAAGTCAAGAGGTTGTTAGGCAAATGTTCTTGCAACTTGCTTCTGTTTTATGATAGTTTCAACATAATTTCCTGTTATCTTTACTTCCTCTGAGTTACTCCTATCCAATATAGTTTAAGTGAAGAAAAAGGAAAGATTGAATGTACATGAACACAACTTACATTTATATGATTATCTGGAATAGAGAATGAGAGTCTAGAACCCTAGAAATATGCATTTTGAAGTCTAAACATAGAAATTCTTACTCAGAAGATCAATAACATTGATGGTAATCAGCCTACATACATACGTAGATTTATTCACTTAAATCACTTCTTTTAAAAATGTTTCAGTCCAAAGTTCTGTGACAGAAACCTTAGTCAAAGGTGTTATTTTCCTCAAGTCAGTGCAATGTTCATCTGAGAAAAAACCGACACACTTAAACACTTAAATATTTTTTCCATCTCATATATATACACTATAGATGAAGAGGTTTTTTTATTTTTTATTCAGAAAGTAACAAGACTGAGTATATCACAGGCATTGCAATACTGATTATCAGAAGCCGGGAATATCTTGCTCTTCTATGTCCAGTTATGGAAGCAAAATTTACATAAGTTTCACAAAATTGTACTTAAGCCAAACCAAATTTTTTCAAACCAATTAGCAAGAGTATTTTTATTGAAAAGATAATGAGTATTGGAAATTACTTACAAACAGTCAAAATACTGTTGAAAATTTAATTCTTATACTTAAGTATATATTAAAAAGGGATAGTTTATAGTTTATAGTTTAAATTAGGGATAGTTTTATGAATCCTTATTTTTCCACTTCATGTTCGGATGACATAGAAACAAAATGGAAAAGAAACAAGGAGGGCATGAGAAGCGATGAGGAATTAAGGGACATTAAAAACAAACTGTAGTCTTTTTCAAAGAGGGATGTCTTGTGACTAG
Source organism: Amblyornis subalaris (assembly GCA_018881555.1). Classification (NCBI taxonomy): domain Eukaryota; kingdom Metazoa; phylum Chordata; class Aves; order Passeriformes; family Ptilonorhynchidae; genus Amblyornis; species Amblyornis subalaris. Next base: position 237,138 of record JACAXG010000069.1, on the reverse strand, counting down.
ATAGTGCTAGTACAATCATGGATAACTAGGACTCAAATCAGTCGAGTAGCAGATTTACTTTGCTATCAGAATCGTATACAGTGAATATAATTAAGTTGTATTTTACTTTCTTTTTTAATTCTGTTCTGTTCTTTAAAAAAAATTAAACTAAATATGCAACTTATCTGCCAAAATCAACGAGAGTTTTAGAAAATTTCCAACAGAGAATGATCATGTTTTTCCATTTACTGTAAATATTTACCTTTTATGATAATACTCCAACCCATATTATTCTTAAGAAAATTTTGGATTGCTAAGTAAACATCCTGATGCAATTATATTCAGAAATTTACGGGGAATAAGTCTACTGCTTGTGAATAGAACACATATAATCTGTATAAATCTCCCAAATCAGTAATACTACTATTTCAGTATCCTCTGTGCAACCATCAATAAATTGTGATTTTGCAGCTAGATTTTTACCTGGTTAATTGCAGGCTTTCACAAAAAAACTTTTTCTTTTTTTTTTTCCCCCCTAATATATCAATAATAGAGCCATTACATGAACAGAAAAAAGTGTGTGCTGATACAACATTAAGCTTATGTAATTAATTTAAAACCATGGCGGTCTTTCGTTGGCTATGAAATGCTGAATATGAGATAGTATGCACTTTGATTTGCTTAGGTAATGCAGGAATATGCAGACAAACTCTGAAACAAAAATAGGCAAGCTAATTTCTATGACTATTAATTCCTTGTTATCAGTTCAATTAGTTATGGCAAAAAAAAGGTATAGTGGATGTATGATTACAGTTGTGGTTTTGGGACCTCATTTTATAATCACTGTAGCACCAGGTTCAGTGCTACAACAGCTTAAAATTAACTATTAAAAATTAAAAATTAAACTATTAAAATTAATTAATTAATTATTTAATTAATTAACACCTACTATTAACTGTTAACTATTGATCATGTTGCAAAGGAGGTACCTGGGTGAACTGAACCCTGATGTGAATGTGCTGGAGGATGTTTTACTGGCAAAGTAATGTCTACATGACCCATAACTTACCAAAATACACATTTTTAAATATGTTTAAAAGTAGGCATAAAAATACCACAGCAGCTGAGGAAATGTCAGATATTGCTGTATGCAGATGCTTGTAAAGAATCTCTATTCAGTGCACCCATTGGGAGTAGATTATGAATGTGAGACCATCCTTCAAGCTCCTTTATCTTGGTGTCCTAAGAGCCGACGTGAGAAGGCACAGCCTTTTTTACAGGACTGTCTCATGATGTGTGCTCCACTGGAGTATAGTAATGCTCTGGCCACAGAGCATGTCTTCAACATGTCTTAGAGCCAGCTGCTACTCAGTTTTCTGTGCATCTGCCTGGATAAAAAGCTTAACAGATTCTGTGCATCAGTGACATGAACAGGGCCAGAGTGGCCCTCAGGGTATACCTCAGTACATTCATGATGGATACAGAAAGGTACTAAGGCAATATTCATTGTCCCTTCTTTAAAAGCTGAGGTTCTGGTCGCCTTGAACATCACCAGAGATATTATTAGCATTCAGTCTCCAGGGGGAATCAAGGCTTGGCATGTTTTCCACCATAAAAACGTAATAATAAAAAATAAATTTGCCTCGAACCTCTTAGAATCTGTAACGCTGGTGAAGGGAAGCAGAGGAACCAAATATGGCACATAAAGTGAGTTCTGGAAGATTAAAGGGCACACACAAATAACCCATTAAATGAAACACAGGGTTCCTGCACCCCATGCTATTGAATACCTCTATATGCTGTGCATTTAATATGTGTGATTGTAAATTCAGCAAGAGGCAGATCCCAGTAAAGTGGTGTCATTACAAAAGATTTATATCTTGCCTTCCAAAATGATTTGATTTTTTTTTACTCCTGAGGTAAATCTGTAACCTTGTGTTAGGTGTTTTAGTTTGCAGGGGTGGGTAAAGGTATGTGGTCCCAAATGTGTGTCCGCCATAATAACGTTTCCCTGCAGTCAGCATGCTGATCAAAGAGATGCATAGAGATCCTGAGTGCGAAGCACCTGAAAAATATTAGGTCTTCAGTCTTTTCCCTGTTCATAGCTTTGACTTAGCTACGGCTGCAAAAAAGGACTTTAGCCTGTCTGGAAGCAATAGCTCAGTGATCCATATTTAAAACAAATAAATAAAACCAACAGACAATAAAACAAAGCACAATGTTGCTGTCAGGCACCTGTTATACAACAACCTAGAGATTGCAGGGCTTTTCCTGGATGTACCCCAGAAGACTCAGGATGACATGTTTCATGGCCCTTCAGAGAACTCCTATAACCTCACTATTACTCTGGTGGGAGCAGGGGACAGGGAAAAGGATAGACATCATCCATCTACTCAGCTGAAGGTGTACAACTGTGGAGAAAAGATGTGCAGAACTGGAAAACAAGAACAGGAAGAAACCTGATTCTGAAGCTCAGTGATTGGTCATCAGCCTGGAAGACATAAAACCCAGGCTGTGATCTCTGTCTCAGGGCTTATAAACATATTTTGTTCCTTGATGTTTCATACAGTGATTGGACAAGGAGCTAGAAATATGATCTTTGCTCTTCAACCAGCAGATTAAATACCCGTATTCCTTGCTTCTCATATTTTGGTCCTGTAATTATTAAATTCTTTTCTGGTCTCTGAATAAGTCCGTTAAAATATCAGAAACACTGAGCACAGCTCTACGCCCAGTCATAGGGAGCTCAGGTGAAACCACGTGGAGCTGGTGTGGATATACTCCAAAGTCTTAACATCTGTGTGCTTAGTTAAATATTTGTAAGAGTGCCATATACTGGCTTCCAGGAATGTATCAGAAAGAACACAACTGAAAATTAAAAGAATTCTTTAAAACTGAAATGTCTCTATTGTTTGTGTTTCTATTTATTTTCAGATATTTCCAAGAAATAATTATTTGTCTGACACATAACATTGTTTCTCATTTTTTGTAAGCCAAGAGAACACAAATGCAGTGAACAGCAAAATACATTCAATGTGGCTTTTGGAACAAATAAGTGTCAGCGCTATGAATGCATGAAGATTTTTTCATGAGAATCTGTTTTACGTTAATGAATGATTGGAAACTGTATCAAGCATTATATAGTGGAGAAATCTCATGACCACATCTTTTCCCATTGTCCATCAAGCCATCAAATGCAGCAGAATTGTCAACAATCTATGATGCTAGTATTACATCAGAGCTCTCTTGTGCTGATGGAGCGATCCAGCTAATGGACATTTTTGTAAGACAGATAATTATTTCCTGTCCCTATTGTTATTTCTGAAAAGTGTCCTTTTCCTCCCTTCTGGTCTTTCACACACTTCTGGTCTGCTCGCGTCTTCCATCATCCTGCGTGCACTATCAATTTTGTTTTCTTTCCATTCTTTTTCCCTGCCCGCTGCAATCTCTCGATGTCTCTTCAGAGCATTCATTCAGAGCTTAAATTTCATTCTGCTTTCTATCTTTCTGGCAATGAAGAAGAAGTAGTGAATTGCTAGAAAGGAGTGGGAGAAGGGCTATGCTCCCAGTTTGCACTTCTCTCAGAATGAAACTTTCCCCTTTATCTCACAAGAAGGGAAAGGTGTTGCTCAGCTGCAGTCTGTTAAATGAGAGGGGGCACATTGGCCTTAATATCATTAGTGGCTTCACAGACATCTCAGTTCCATTGCAAACACCAATTAGTATGGTGTTCCGCTCCTCAGGTCTTCTTTTTGTCTGTCTTAGCATTCCCTTTTTCCCCCTCAGATAATGCAGATACCGTTAGGAATTTCACAGCCTCACAAAGACCAGCTTATAACACACAAATTTCAGCAGAAAAAAAAAGTCACCAATATTAATTGGATTATAGGTCTACATGGATTTCTATCAGCTCATATTTTCTAGAATGTCTTTGTAAAGAAAAAGGAGCTCCTACTTGACATAGATGCTAAGATTAACTTTGACATTTAGAATATTTCACAACCAGTATTGACTTTGTAGGCCATTAGAGCCATCTGGGGCCTGATTCTGTAATTGCTTTTATCAGCAGTTAATGGTTTCTAGAACAGAACATGTTATGAGTAGTGAACGGAAGTAGATTTACACCTAATATTAGCTAAATATCAACTGAACACATCTAGATCTTGTAAATTTTTTTCTTTTTTTTGAACACATATTGTCACCTGAATGTCAGAATTAGCAAAGCCCAGCTGTTCCTGGATTGCACAACAGTAGAGATTTCCAGTGGCTTCCATTGGTTTAGGAGGCCTTAGCCTTTATTCTCATTGCTGAGATATGGGCCTCATGCAGTTATTCTTCCCATTATAAGTTCTGCTGCATTATTTCAGAGCTTGCTTTCTGAGATTATTTGAAGTTCACGAACAGTATGCCAGTAGTTCAGAGAGCAATTTCTTATCTAATTAGCATTGCTACATTTAAGGAATATGTTATCTCTTTCCCCACAGGCTTCTAGTTTGCTTGCAGCAGAGTTTGTGAGGCCGGCTTTAACTTATAGATCCCTACATGGTTAGAGTCAATTGTACCTCAGTTCTGACTCTACTGTGTGTTCAACAGCCCTGATCTTGTTAGCTGTCTTGGCACTGTGTGGTTCAGCTTTCTTATGGATGTGGTGGAACCACCCATTCCCCTGGTCCGTGGTACAGGCTCTCCTCAAAGCAGGTCTACACCATAAGGCATTATGGCTTTGAATTTTCTTTCCTACTGTTTAAGAATTTGTGATACAGGAGTCTATCCCATGTTCTGAGTCCCTTCTCTTTCCATGGGTTGTATGTTTAACTCCGTTCCTAAAGGGGTATCTGTGTTTGTGTGTGTGTAAATTAGACTTTGCTTCAAAAACCACACATCCCATTCCTCTACAATCCCATTCAGGAGAATCCAAATAAACTCTCAACTCTCATTCTCAAGTGTACAACAATCAATGCATGTAAAGGGGACTTCTCTGCTCATACTTGATGCCTCAGAGTATGAAGTTGCAAGTTTTGGGTGAAGTCCAGATCTGTACAACTAATGTTAAATTTATTATGCCAGGGTTGCTCTCCAATCCCAGAAATGTTTCTGCACAGCCCAAGCTAGCTCTCTTCTGTTTGTTTCCTCGTGCAACCTGTCCAGATTGCTTGTCACTGACCTTATTCTCTACATTTTCTGGAGCTGGTGAACCTTAACAGCAACCTAACATCTTCTGTATGTCTGTTCTTCAAGGTGATTGTTTGGGTTACAATCCTGGAGATGCTTTTTGTTGAAGTTGTGGCTGTGCCAATTTTGCCCTTTGTGCTGCCCTAGTTTATCACCAAATCCAAATGGATTGGTAGGCTGCAGTGACTCCCACTGCTAGTGTTACTAAGTGAGACTTACGTTCTAAACACAAATTCTTAGATTCTTGTGATGTAAAGTAGAAACTATCTGGAATACACGAAGCTAAAAATTAATTCTAAGCAGGAAAGTTTTATTAGATTTTAAATTTGTTTCAAAAATTAGTATGGGTAACAAGACACACGATGTGCTACTCAGAGCATAGATATTTTCCAGAGTAAACCTAAATAGCACAGATGACTCTATGTACCCTGAATATTCCAGAAGAAAATGGTGATGAAACTGAAATCTATAACTGAATCAGGAAGTGGTACTGTTCTGAATGGTATGTGAACAGAGGCCAAATAATAGTAACAAGAGATGATTGGAGGAGTACCAAGGCAGCAATATGAAGTAGATGGCAATACTGCCTCATGGTTGAGAGATGGGTTACCTTAAAAAAGTAAAACAACAGGGAAATTAAAGAGTGACAAAAACTATTACTGTGTATAGTATTGTGTATTACTGTGTATAGTAATGTGAAAAGTGATAGAACAATAAATAACATATTAGTGTGTTCAGAGGATTTATTAGTTTCTTCGTAACCTGTTGTTTAATCAATAACTCTGTAGTCTTTAAAATATTTTCAAGCCTGTAATATAAAGAAAATGGGACTGGTGAAGTAGAAAGTAAGCAAGACGGTAACCCACGAAGCAATGAATTATTAGAAGAATACTTCTGTTGCAGGAGGAATAAACTGAGAAACCTCAGGACTATGTTAAAATTTGCCTCCTATTTTCATTTAGCTTGAATGTTTAGCCTGATATTTTCTTTAGCCAAGTGGTAGGTATCCAATATTTGTGTTGTGTAGCTTTAGTAAGGTTCAAATTTTTTGCAGCACCTGGAACTTGGATTTATGATTCTTACCTAAGAATCTGCCATTTTCTCATGAGGTTCCTTGACAATTCAGTAATTCAGGAAGGACAGGACTAATTTCCTTCTGGTATTTCTTACAGCTGAATTATTAAAATAAATCATAATAATGTTAACAAAAAGGGGTTTACTGATGATTAAATAGTGGTTCAATTGTAATTAATTGATGACTATATGACAAATCGTGATTAAGCAATAACTGAATGGTAATTAAAGAGTGATTTAACAATTATTTGACTATGATTTAATGATGATTTGACAGTGATTTAAACAAAAATTTAGATGGAGATTAGACAGCAGTCAAACATTCTACTACTTGCCACACTTCTAAAAAACTGTTGCTGGATATGTGTATGTCTCTAGCATACAATATAATTTTAGGCCTAATGTAAAATGTCATTCACCTCATTATAGATGTTGAACAGGAACCCTAAGGAGCTTTCCCTGCTCAAAGGGAGATCACCACTGTGCAACCTGCTGCTGTGTAGGAGAACCCAATGGTCTTGAGAGTACAGATATTTTGTCTAGTCCCAACTCAGGGTGGTACTGTTAGCTCCTGATTGGACATGGCTTAGACTCTTGGATGCCTGAGGGCCTCTGGTCTAGCATAGTTCTCACAGTTTGTGCCCGTCAATGATGTTTGAATCAAAGTACTGCTCCCTCACTCAGAGTGGGAGCATCCATCACAGTACACTTCTGTAAAAAATTAATCTTTTTTTTTTTTTTTTTTGTGGATTATACATTGTATATAGCTGTGTTAGGTTTGCATGGCCAGGCTTTGGTAGCAGGAGGGCGCAGGCTGGGCTCTGTGGTTTCTGAGAAGCTGCTAGAAGCTTTCCCATTGTCTCACAGAGCCGATGCCAGCTGGCTCGAGGATGGACCCTCCACTGGCCAAGGCTGAGTCAATCAGGAATGACAGCAACACCTCTGTGATAACATATTTAAGTAGAAAAAAGAAACTATTGCACAGTTGTAATTGTGGCCAGAGAAGCGAGTAGTGAGAATATGTGAAAGGAACAAGACTGCAGACACCAAGGTCAGTGCAGAAGGAGGGGAAGCAGATGCTTCAGGCACTGGAGCTGAGATTCCCCTGCAGCCCATGTAGGCCCATGGAGGAGCAGAGATCCACCTGCAGCCCATGGAGGAGACCCACACCGAAGCAGGTGGATGCCCAAAGGAAAGTCTGTGAACCCATGGGAAGCCTGTGCTGGAGCAGGGTCCTGGCAGGAGCCTGCAGACCTGTGGAGACAGGAGCCCACACTGCAGCAGGTTCCCTGGTAGGACTTATGACCCTGTGGGATACCCATGCCTGGGGCAGCCTGTCCTTGAAGGACTGCACCCCATAGAAGAGTGACCCATGGTGAAGCAGTTCATGGAGACTGATGCCCATGGGATGGACTCATGCTGGAGAAGTTCACAGAGGACTGTTTCCTGTGGCAGGGACCCCACTCTGCAGCAGGAGAAAGACTCTTCTCCCTGAGCAGTGACAGGAACAATGTGTGACGAACTGACCATGACCCCCATTCCCTGTCTCCCCGTGCCACTGCTAGGGAGGAGGTAGAGCCAGGAAAGGAAGGTGGGTGGGAGGGGGGGAAGGTGTTTTTAAGATTTATTTTACTTCTCATTACCCTTCTTTGATTTTGTTTGTAATAAATTAATTTAATATGCCTAAGATGAGTCTGTTTTTCCCGTGATGGTATTTGGTGAGTGATCTCTGTCCCTGTCCTTATCTAAATTCATGAACCGTTCATAATATTTTCCCTCCCCTGTCCACTCGAGGGGACTGATAGAGCAGCTTGGGTGGGTGCCTGGCATCCTGCCAGCGTCAACCCACTACGACTGCATAGTATAAAAAGGGGTTGCTTAAGTTTACATTTAGTTTTTATGTTGCCTTCTGTCCATTACAAAGAAGACAGAGTTGTTAAATTGAGCACCAATTAGATTTTAACAGATACACTTTTGTTCCTTCAGTTCATATTTGGTATTTCAGATTTTAAGAGCTTGTGACTAAACTTCTGGCTACAACCAAGGAAATTAAAGGTCCCTCTGTATGTGAAAGCCAAGATCCTTCTCTAAAACTGATTCTAGGAGTTAGAGCCTAAGTGAAACTGTGCAAGTGTGATAGTAAAATCCTGAGACATGGCAATGAGTTTCACACAGAAATTCTCTCCTGCAGTCACCAAAACTGAATTGAACGTATTCCCACTGAATGTCATTAGCAATAGTTTGCATTAGTGGCTTTCCACCATCAGGTGCCTAAATACTGTGTGCTATTAAAACCTGAGGAGTCAGACAGAGATACCAAAAGGCAGAAGTCTGAGCCATGCTTAGTGGTTTACACAGGCTGAAGCCCATGTGAACATGGGTTTTTCTCTTCTCCCTCACAGACAGACAGAAGAAGGAGACTTCAGGCTCCACCTATGTGAATCAGTTCACCAAAGTGGGGGTAGGAGCCCTGTTCCTGCCTCTGAGCTCAAGGGAGACCCTAATAAATGTACTAGAAAGGTGAAGACAGTTAGACACAAGTGCCTTCAGTGATTGTGTTAGAATTGATTTGGCAAAATGCCTCACAATTCCAGTAGAGATGGGGATATATTTAAAAAGCAAAGTATTTTGGGGGGTTTTTACTGCAACAGGGACAAAACCTATTAGTCTTCCAGAAATAACAGTTAGATTTGAGAGGACTTTTCCTGTGCCACTCCAGTTTTATCCTCATATTTGTTTCTGTTGCTGTATATTTTTGCTTATGTGCATGCAAGTTCCTTAAAAAAATGTTTGCTTAAGTTTGACAGTTGGCAGCTTTGCAAAACTAAACCAGACTAACTTCCTCCATTACAGTTTTATTTTGTGTATTCCCTGGTAACTGCATAACGTAAAATATTTTACTTGAAATTTTAATTAATTTTAAGTTAAAATTCCTTAGATTTTTAGCAATAGATGAAATATTTTATTGCCTCTTTCCTTTCAATGTTATATTTGACAGTCCTTCTAATCAAGCCAACACCATTTACACGACTTATATTGTTATTTTTTTGTGGGTTTTCACTTTGAGACTTCATTAAAATGACACTTCAACTTAATTCCACCTTTCTCTTCTTAAAACAAGCTCCTCCTAGGTTTAGGGCCACAAACTTACTTAAGAATAAATAAATGCTATGGCTTTCTCATACAAAAGTTCACACTTTCATGGTGCTGAAAATTTTTTCAAAAAAAACCAAGGTTAGACAAGGAATGTATGCAGATTTAGGTTATTATACTATAGTTCCTGTGTAAAAGAAAGACTGCAACATACAGAAATATGGGATGTCTCCACTAGCTCTATGGAGTAGTGCCATCAACCCACCATTTTGGAGTACACAATACTGGCAGAGAGTGCTCCACAGAAAAAATCCTCTTTCTTTCAACTTGGCATCATTGATGAGATAAGAAGTTATTCCTAATCAGACGACTGTACTAGCACCCCAAATGATTACTGGTTTGGTGTCTCAAGGACAGCACCTTAAAAGGACGACACTATTAATAGCGTGACTGTAATATGTACAAGACCAAAAGCAGATGTATAGCAGTGTATATTATTTTAGGGAATTTATCCACATTCCATAGGACACTAAAGACTGAAGAGAGTTTTAAAGTCTGCATCAAAGTTTCTGGTCTTCTGTTTATCATTTTGCTCCTCTGCCCTTCCCAGTGGCAATTATTAAGGTAAGCGCTTTGCTTTAGCAATTTTAGTACAGCTGACAAATCTCCTGTTTCTCCCTTTGAACTTTAGAAAGGGCCAAATTATGTTTTCTCCTGCTTCAAAATTGCTTCAAAACTGGCTCTAATAGGGATTAGAGTGTAATATGTCACACTGCTTCTTTCTCTGGATACGTGTTTTGAGAGAAGTTCTCACCTGAGCAGGAAAGAGGTGGTCAGCTTCCTGAGTTGCATTTGTTGTAGGACAAAGACATCTCTAGCAGGCTTGGCTACTACCGGTCCGGATCAAGGAGGCTGTCTAAACATGCCACAGTGTCATGTTGTCCTGTGCAACTGTTCTGCTTTGTGCGGAAACACAGTTTGTTATAGAGAGAATTAGTGTCTGAGCTTTTCCACCAAGATAGTAGAAACTCAGAAAGAGTCTGGGATGAGCTTCTTCCAGCTCCACATCCGAAACTAAACCTAATGGGAAACTTCAGGGAACAGAGCCCTGTTGCTGCAGGGAACTGACTATTTTGTGATGTTTTTCTGGATTCTTCCCTTGAAACGTGACTCCTGCAGAATTTTTCTTTTGATGAGGAAATAGCTCTTTGGTTTTGCTCTTGTATTACCAGCTGGAAATTCCACAGCTTTAGTGTCATTTGACACTGAGGGGACAGATGGGTTCTTTTAGGGATCCTTAGCAGAAAGATGACGACATTAATTCCCAGTTACAATTAAAGCTGTAATTTCTTAACATGATTTCATGATTAGTACAGAACAGAATTTATAATTAGAATGGCACAGGATGTCTACAAGCAGAATCAATACAATCCAATCTATATATAGCATAATGCAGAATTTATAACACAGCTGGTGATTTCTAATCACCTGGACACTCTGCAGATTGTTTCAGATCTTAATACGTGGCTTACTGTCTATGTAACAGTCATAATCTAGATTTGAAATTTAGATGAAAAAATACAAGGTACTTAGAGTTTGGAGGAAGTAGAGGACAGCAGAGGTGTCTCTGACCATTGTGAGGTCACATATCTCACTGTTCAGCAGCATTCTAGTCCAGGTTCCCTGCTTAGGACTTGTAGCTTTGATTTTATGAGGTGTGCTCTGGATGCTGTTGCACTTCCCCGTCCTCTGGCAGGCTTATTACCACCACCAGGCTAACTGAGTGCCTGGGAACTCCAAGAGAGGTAAACAAGCGAGTAATCAGCCTGGCATCTAGGAACCTTGAGACCTATAGGGAGGGGAAGAAGAAATCTGTTTGGTTTGTCTACTTGATTCATAGGACCTTCAGGGACTGATAATGAAGGAAAGGGAACCAATACCTGACTCACTCAGTCACAGAGAATGGCTGCTTGCCTCATAAAACAGCTTTACTTATGCTAAGCACATTACCAGGGGTTGGGAGCAGAGTGTACTGGTCACATTTAGTCACCAGGAAGCTCCTGGAAAGGCAGTAATTTGCTTTCCAGAGGCTCTGACATTGAACTTGCCTGCAGTTTGTTTGTTTGTTTGTTTGTTTGTTTTTTGTTTGTTATTATAAAAGCTGTCCCATAAGCATAGATCCTTTCATTTTATGAGATTATATGGAATAATGGGACCTCACATACTCACAGAATCACAGAATATTCTGAGTCGGAAGGGACCAACAAGGATCATCAAGTCCAACTCCTGGCTCTTCAAAGAACCATCCCCAGGAGTCACCCCAGGTGATCGAGAGTGTTGTCAAAACACTTCTTGAACTCTGTCAGGCTGGTGCTGTGACCACTTCTCTGGGGAGCCTGTTCCAGTGCCCAGCCACCCTCTGCAATAAGAACCTTTTCCTCATATCCAACCTAAACCTCCCCTGACACAACTTCAGGCCCTTCCCTCAGTCCTGTCACTGGTCACCACAGAGCAGAGATAAGTGTCTGCGCCTCCTCTTCCCCTCACAAGGAAGCTGTAGACTGTGATGACGTCTCCCCTCAGTCCCCTCCTCCTCCAGGCTGAACAGACCAAGTGATCTCAGCCACTCCTCATATGACTTCCCCTCCAGACCCTTCACATCTCTGTGGCCCTCCTTTGGACACTCTCTAACAGTTTAATGTCTTTTTTGTATTATGGCACCCAGAACTGCCCCCAGGACTTGCAGTGAGGCCGTCCCAGTGCAGAGCAGAGCAGGACAATCCCCTCCCTTGCCCGGCTGGCGATGCTGTGCCCGATGCCCCAAGGACATGGGTGGCCCTCCTGGCTGCCAGGGCACTGCTGACTCAGATTCAACTCGCCATCCACCAGGACTCCCAAGCCTCTTTCCATGGCACAGCTTTCCAGCCTCTCATTCCCCTGTCTGTCCATACATCCAGGGTTGGCACAACCCAGGTGCAGAATCCAACACTTTTCCTTGTTGAATTCTGTATGGTTGGTGGTTGCCCATCTGTCTAATATATTGACGTCTCTCTGCAGGGCCTCCCTGCCTTTGAGGGAGCCAACAGCCAAATCTTCCAAACAAAGACTTTATCACAAAGGGGAGACAGTGGTCTCTGTAGAAAACACATCCATGTCAGGAAGTCCTAGAGCTGGAATGATATAAGAGGGCACACATCAGCCAAATTCTTACTCTTCCACAAAGATCAGTTTATGACTTCAGATTGGCACAGAGCATGGGGATAGGTGGGTCTTGATGACAGAATCACATTTAAAGCAATCATTACGTGTTTTCCCTGCAGTTTTGCTTTCTTATTTTGGATTGCTTTAGAGCAAGCCCCTGCAATGACCACTGTACTAGATTTCACAGTGCAGAAATAAATGGGGAGCATTTTGGCTAAGTGGAATCCAAGAACTTGCCAGTCACATTCCCAGCACACTCTTTATTCCTGGCTGCCAGTTAGTAGTTCACTGATTTGGGTCTCAAAATCCTGCCATCTGTTTGTATCTTAGCCAAAATTAAGGGTTTCTAAAAACTTGTGATGCAGCCAAATTTCTCACAGGGACAGATTTTAAACTACCTGACTCATTCACTGCTTGATCTTGATTAATTCTTAGCTTTCTTTAACTATTTCATTTACAAAATTTACTTCAGAGTTATGCTAGTAGACCAAAGATTAGAATTTGCTCACTGTGGTCATTCTATTTATGTATGTGCAGTTTCTCTGTGCACATTATCAAGGGAGCTAAGCTCTTACCAACCTATATCATTCCCTTTGACATCAGGCGTAGTGTGGATCCTACATGTCATTAAAAATCATGTGAGATTATCTGGATGGATAGAGAATGGAAGCTTGAAAACTGAATGGAATAATAGAATTATTCTGTTTAATATGCTTCATACAGTTCAGAACTGGTGACAATTTTTTAACAGCCTTGTTCTAAAGTCAGTTCCCAGAAGACTACTTTCTCCAGATGCTGTCAATGGGGAGTGACTCCTAGAATAGCTCTATTGTCGCTGTGTAACAGAACTTGAGGACTCTGGTTCTGCTTCAACTCCATCTAGTATCTTCATGAGTTTGATGAATCCATGAGTTCAAAATCTGTCTTGAAGTGGTAACGTATGCCTAAAGGACCACGGTATCATGGTGTTAGGCTGTCCAGTGATTTATGTGAATACCTTTTTTGGATCTACAGCTCCTCTTCCAAGTCGATAGGCAAATTCTTTGCAGACCTAAAAGTGACATTAATCCACACCCTTCTGAGGAGCCTAAGATCTGTTCTCCATGCTTTCCAGAAATCTCAAAAAAGTTCCTTGGCTCTGAAAACGAGCAGTAAATCAAGACTGAGAAGGAGCTGTGGTGCCCTAGCAGTTGCCTAGTCCAAAGGCAACACTGCTGCTTGACCTGTAACACACCAGGTGTCTGCAGAGGTTTTCAGGCTTTAGGAGTACATATCTTGCATGTTACGCAGACCACACATTACATTTTCCCCATCCCAATACGTAACCATAATCCTTAATTTAACAGAATACCTTAGTGTTTGTGTTTCAGGCTGAAACATACACTGCATTATTCAGCAGCAGCAGTGCACAGGCTGGCACTCCAGGGCTGCAGTTCTTGACACTTAGGCCCCATGGGTACAGCAGGGAGACCATAAATACATACAACTCCACCAGTTTCTATGGCTAAATCATAAGTCAGAATGACTACAATACTTTGAACTGGAGCAGTTTGAAAGACCCACCACTGTAAGCTCAGGGAAATGCATACCTGAAAGTTAATTACCCAATGCATCCCCAATGTTCCAAAACGCATCACCTGAATTTAAAAATTACTAGAAAACTTTGTTAGAAAGTCTTCTCAAGTGCTGTAAACATGTCTGTGAATATTCACATTTGTAATTAAAAAAAGGGTGTACAGATGCTGACTGGTAACACTCAGGAAAATCAACATCTACATTTCTTCCTCTGTTTAGGAAGAAGTTATGTTTTGATAATAAAGCCAAGGTGAAAGAGGTAGATAACTTTTCAAACGCAAAAAAAAAGGCCTTTGTATTTGAGAACTGGCAATATTTTCACAGACTTTTTTTTTTTTTTAAATCCTTTAGATGGGCATTCAGCTGGGAGACATACTGTTCAACTGTTACAACTGGATACTATACAAAAACCAAAATGACCTTATCAATGCATTTGCAGAACTTGAAAACTCCAGGGCTGCTTTGTTGTTGCTGTTTGTCTGTTTGTGGTTTTTCTGAGTTTTTTTTTTTGGTTCGTTGGTTTTTCCCTCTTGTTTTTTTAGTAACATTTCTACAGGTAGTGACTGTGTAGCAAAGGAAATAATTTTCCCTGGCTAAAATTCCCAAATTGGTCTCACAACTTTCAATCCATGAAAACCCTCATTTTAATTTCCTGTAAATATGAACTTTATACATTTTGTATATAATGTGTGGCCCTAGGACTATATTTGAAATTGCCAGTGTTTCAATAAAGCAGTGAAAAATAGAGCCATCTGCAATCTGTATGCTGAGCACAGAAATAAAATTATGCCTTAATGCAACCGTGAAACTGTGGCATTCCAAAAATGGCATATTGCAATGTGTCCTAGAGCATTAGATATCCGTTAATCTTTTAGCAGCTTTTTGAGCAGGACATCTCTTTGAGCATGAATACTTATTTCCAAAGAGACCATGCCCTTGCCTTAGGGGGAAGGTTATGAAGACTACCAAAGAAATTTGTCAGGACACCAGATTTATTGTACTTCTCTTTTTCAAAATGTACCATGTAATCGCTAATCTCTGGAAAACTTTGATTTAACATGTCATCTAAAAGATATTACTGTACTATTACGAGCACACTAGCCGGGATGCAAAATGCAAGGGTGGGAGTAGAAGGCATATGTCCCAGATTTTCAGACATGACTGGCTACAATCTCCTGACACAGCAGTGACAGTGGCACCTTCCAGCCGCACTGTATCCTATATGTTTTGGTATATAATCTCTACTAGCATAATTTTCAAGGACTAAAAAGCTGAAGTTTTCCAAATATGGTTTCAGAGAAGCAGACATTTTGTGGTGATAAAACATCCTTTACAATAATTTCAAATGCCTGCATTTTAAGTCTCCTTTAAATCTTTTGACTGGAAATAAGAAACTGTAGCAAATTTAAGCCTACTGTTAACAGACTTTATTTTTTTACATAATAAAATTTTTTTGCAAACCAGCAGGACTGACAGCCCAGCAATGGGAACCCGTGACTTATGTACTCAAACCTCAGGTTTGTAAGAGGTTTGGTCCCTGTAACTCTATAGAACAGTATCAAATCGAGAGATTTCAGAGAAAGAAATCAAAATGGCAAGATGTTACTTAATAATTGTGATCTAGGAGTACCAGAGTAGGGTGTTCACCTTTTCACGATCAAGCTGAACAGATAGAAAATGCTGTCTATTTGCTCTGTAATGTAATTTCTTCTCGTTCTTCCAAGTGATAATGATTAAAAAAAAAAGTATCATGTCCTTTTCAGTCCTGATTACAACATACTCATTTACAATTAGTCTTTACAGGTGTCTGCATAATCAAAATATACTTCTGTGTTTTTTCTTAAGAATGGGGATTGGAATGCCATGCTTTCAAGATGTGAAGTGTCACATAATATGAAACAAAATCCATTGGCTGAAGGAATTTTAGAGTGTTATAATATTAAATTTCATTTTATAATGTCAAAGGTTCCATAGGCAAAAATTTGCAACAGTTAACAAGTATGACCTTTAAATTAGTCACATGAAATTCAAAGCATAAACTTTAATATTCACTCATGAACAGCATTTTTTTGCCTAAAAATCCTGTGGAAGGAGAGAATTCACCAGTCTTTATTAATATCACACTGGTGAGTGATATCAAAATGATGGTTCAAATGTATTGCACTAACTTAACCAAGAGAGCAGAATCAGGCCAAATGAAAGAGAAGATCCTTAAAATAGTTACATTTCAGCTCCTAAATCAATCATTGAACATTTACAGTGGTAAGTGTGTCAGTAATACTCTGCTTTTCATCTCAGTTTTTAAGGACTTGCTTAGTTTGGGAAACCTGGTGGGCTAAATCACAATGAAAAGAATCTTGTTAGATCTGTTCACACATTTGTAGCATATATAAGCAGATGACAACCAAAGTCTTTTTTAGTTTGTTTCTTTGGTTTTTTGTTTCAGTTGCAGCATAGAACTTATAGTCCTTGCTGGCAACTTTAGATCAAGGATGTTTGAAAGTAGATTTGTCAAAAAGGGACAAAAATAGCACATAAGATAATATGCTTTGAAAATAAATCAGCTTTGGGAGACCCAGACTCACTTCTACTGTCACCTACACAAACACAAGAACTGTGAAATATACAGTTATGTAAAAGATACCTGCTGCATCTTTGGCATAGAATTCAGAAGTGAGGCATGTTTACTACAAGAAGTGCAAACTTTTCCACTAGTGCTTCTCATCAAAATGCAAATATAACCTCTCACAATTCCCCAAAGTTAACGTATCTATGTACCTAAGAGATCTATGGATTTTAATGAATTAATTCAGCATTATCATATATAATTCTGATGCAGTATATTTTATAAAACTGAAAAATGAGGTTATGAAATCATAATAACACAATGTGTTGGCCTTTGATTTTCAAAGTACTAATCTTACTCTATGAGTTACAAAGAATATTTCAAATTTCCATTTAATTCAGAAAGAACTGGGTATATTTTCTAAGTCATGCATATGAGAGTTCTACAGAAATTGCTGTTGAAGGGTTGTTTATAGTTTTAGTGTTTGCATTTGAAAAAAGATGCTGAAAAAAAAAAATTAGTAGGAGATAGGAATTAGCCTTTGTGTGGCTAATTTTCCTGAATGTGTGGAAAGCTTACCAGGAGGCTGAAAACAGCTCGGTGTGTTCAGGACACCAGAATGAAAACGCTCCTTGAGTTGCTTACCGTGTCTAAGTGCTTTTTATGGAGAAAATACAGTCATGAAACTAGAATTGTGAAAAATGAATGACAAGGTTTGACGTGAAGAATCTGAGGCCAGACAAATTTAAATAGGAAATAAGACATATATTTGATAATGAATTTTTTTTAGATGGATATGGTTAATTCCCAGATTTTAGGATGACCTCAAATATATATTTAGAATATGTTCTTTGACTAAAAGCAAGTTACTGGGACTCAGCACAGTGGTAAAAGAATGGAGTGTATAATCTAGTGATATGTTCAAAGAGGGAGTAGATGTCCATATAGGTTGCAGGTCCTGAACTCTTCAACTATGTGTACATGACTAAATTGCTTTCAGAAGTAAGAATCACTGAAGGTACACGCCAGTCTTCAGTATTTTCTTTTGTTTATATTTTACTTTTTGGGACACAAGATGAACAATTTGATTTTCCTCGATGTTAATAACCATTTGGGGAGTTGAGTTAATGAAATAATTGAATAGGTTCTAGCATTAATGAACTTCAATTGTTGATTTTTTCTGCATTCTGCGTATATACACATATTTTTTTCCTCCTTGCTTTTTTCTTTACTACATAATTCAAGGGGAATGCAGTGCTACTCTACAAGACTGTTTTAATGTCAGAATTTTCCACATCGTAAACAAAAGAGATGCCATTTAACATCTTAAGGAGGGTTTAATTCATAATGATGTCACTTTACATTTACATTGATATGCATCTCTCTTACCTGTGAAATGTTCCCATTCTTTAAGAATCACAGCTTGCTGTTTATGAAATGAGATCTTAAGAAAGATTTTAGAGTTAATTGCTGAAATTTGGTCCTGTGTTTCAGCAATTCTGTGGCAAGTGTGGAACTGGAGGGATAGACTGGAGTGCTGCTGAGGACAACATTATGACTGTGAAGGCACTGAAGAAGAGAGTTGTGTGCTGGCCCCCCAGGAAAAGTAGACTGAAGATTACGCAAACTTGGGAGAACCAATTGTGCTTAACATGAAAATCTGTGAGTTGCTGTGATTGCCATGGGCCGCATGTTATGAACAGAACCCCTGCAAAGCACAGATAAAAAATTCATGCACACGCAGCAGTTTTTCCGAACTTACTGAGACAAGGGGCTGACAGTCCCAGTCCAGTACTCTCCATTGTTGTGTGTTATGGTTATTGACTTCAAACAAGCCAAGCATTTGCTGGTTTTATTTTTCAAATGGAAAATTAGTGTACATATTGCAATCAACAACAGATCTTTAAAGAGTTCTGTTCGGTGACTAATTCCATAGAATGACATTAAGAACATGGAAATTAAACCAGCCTATTGCTCCCTGCAGAGCCAGTCAGCTCATGATTCAAGCACTGGACAGCTTAGTTGAAACAGCACTATTCACTGCTTTATGTTCAGCTACTGTCTGCATGGTTGAGTAACAAAAACTATAATTTCTGAGACAAAATGTACCAGGTAAAATACAACTTGCAACAGATTGTCAGACAGGCGATCAAGATAGAAACAATAGTTTCTTACTGAAAATGATCTTGAACTAAAGGTTAATCAGAAGAATGTGTGGAAAACCTTGACAACTCTTTTTTACCAAATAGCATTCCACAAAAAATCCTACATGTTTATTGCAGATTTCTGAAAAATAAAGATGGGTCACTTTCCTACAATTAATCTATTCTTTCACAAGAAAAAGAAATTTCATTTTTCCTAGAAGTAATTCTTGATGTCTCAGAGATCTCGACTTGACTTGTCTAGGTTCTAATATCTAGCTATAATAAAATGTACAGCAGCATTCTCTATTTTTTCAGGGTTGTTTTGTTTGTTTTTTTGTGGGGTTTTTTACATATCAGAAATTATTTAAATAGTCTGAGACACAGCTTCAGTGTGACAATGGTATATCCAAAATAATGAGTAGAAATTAGTGAGCTGGGAGGCTTAGAGGGCAGTATTGTTAAAACTATGACACCTATTTTACTTTCTGCCTTATTATTTAAATGTCACTACGTGCTAGCATTGTACAGCTGGAAATAATAACCATCTTCAATTACCTCATCTTTCATGCTTGCCAAAAAATACATGCAATAGCATGTTTAATTCATCACAATTTGTTTGTACATTAATAAAAGGAAATTGCACAGACAGGAACTGCAAAGTATTGTACAGCAGAAGTAATGAGTAGACAGCAAAAGGTCTGGTTTGGAAGTTCAATGTTCATTTGCAAGCTATGGACCTAAAATAAAGTATGGTTCAAAGCAAAGTGTGGCTGTGCATTCAATATTTGCGAAATAAGTTAAAGATATAGCTCAGTTTCCCTAAACTTTTATTTTAAATGAATAACCTTTTCTTCTGGAATCAGTGCTAGAACCTTCATCTGGACTGCAAAGTTGTTAGCCGATACATTGATAACCTTTGTGAGAATTTTCTGAAGAGGTTCTATAAAAGAACTGGACTAAAGGTGACAAGTGACTCCAGAACCTATCAGCTAGCGTTGAACTCCGTGTTTTCTATTCTAAAGGCAGTTAGTCCTATTTTATTCTGCTGAAACAATGGAGACTAATGAAGATAACTTTTGTGAGAAAAGTATAAATCAGGTACTTTTGAGTTGAGAAATTGAAACTCTTTTTGATTGATAATTTTTTTCACCTTTCTTTTTACTTTTGCCTAATATATATATTTTTTTCATTCTCAAACTGTTGAGGTCTTGGAAAACATTTCAGTTGAAAGATAAAAAAAAAGACAGCTAGGAGCAGAATGAAAATTGTTCTTGATTATTACAAAACTTCAGCAGAGCCCAGGTATGGGAAAGAATTGGAGGAAGAAAGAACTGGGAATAAAATTTAGGCTTATTTGCACAGAAAGAAACTGTTCCAGCTAATTCCCGGCAGAAAACACAGTTTTCAGTAACTCATTAACAGAGAAAATCTAGCAGAACCCCAAAGTAACACATGAATCCCAAGCTTATAATGATCTCCTGTGGAAATCTATCCTTCAAAATATTAAAATGCAGCATATTTCCTTTCTTGTGACACAAGATGGCTGTTTTGCTGTGGGGACCCTGGGAATGCCTGCCAGTGCACAAAGACAGGAGGCTGTACTGCTCTGCCACAAGTGCAGGCAGGGGCTCAGGTGCAATCTGTCCCTTTGGGTTGTCTTAAGTAACCTGTGTGTCTTTTCCTTTTGGAGAGCTACACAGCAAAAGCAAAGAGAAGGGAAAAAGACACATCTGGGAAAGGGGACACTTCTGAAAATGCACAGGATTTATGTTTAAGGAGACATTTAGTTAGCCTCTCTCCAGCAGTACTCATCTCTCTTGAGTGCCATGATGTATTCTTTGCTCCTTCTTCTGCATATCAAAGATGAATCCAGCATATAATTCCAAAACCCAATTAAGTCTAATGTAGAATTCAATGTAAGAGTTTGAAATGTAGACTGATTTAATCAACTGTGGATTATTCATGCTGGATTTGGATACCTTATTTTGAATAACTTGAGTTTATTTAATTTGAATAATAATAGGTCAAGGAATATGAAATCTCATATTGAAGGAAAGTCAGAGTTTTTTCATATGCAACATTTGATGTGGATTAACTGGGATTATATCCTGTCAAACTGCCTTGAATCTGTTCTTTACTTCCCCACCGGTGTAAATAACACACCATTTTATCACAGATTGTTAATCCTTCTTTGAAAGTATCCTGAGACTTCATCTGTGTTCATTCTAATGCAATTACTGTGGATGCTGAATCCTGAAAGAGCTGTAGTACTCTACACCGCTATTACACTACACTACTACTACCACACCAGTAGCCCACTCTCTTTTGCTGACTACCAAGGTCATGGTTATCTCTTAGTCTCTTAGTCGTTTGTAATCATAATGTACATGTATCACCTCTTGGATTTAAAAGCAAGTGCGTGGACATTTGTATGCCTTTGGGCCAGAATTCACATAGCTCTAGTATGGCACTGAGATACACCTTGTACACGAACGTGACTTGTTCCTGGGATCCGGCTGCCAGGGAAAGAGTGCATATGAAGCCATTTGATGATCATTTAGGGTATCTGTGCGCACTAGCATCTCCAAAGCAGACACCACACACGGGGTCCTTAAGTCCACCAATGTAAAAAGAATCATAAGAACAGCAATTACCTCTGTGGAATATCACTGCAGAGTATAACCCCCCAATTTCCATCCCTTTTTCTCCAATATACAAGTGTAAAACCACCATCCATCACCTGTACATTTTATATTCATTTGCTGCCCTTGTTCTTGCTATGGTTTGGGGTGCGTTGAAGTGTTTTCATAATTATTTTTTTTTCTCTGTATCATCTGTACGAAAAGAAAGTGTTTCACCAAAGCAGCTGATGACAAAAAATGAAGTGTTGCACAATTAGTCATACCCTTCTAAGGCATAATGAAAACCTTTAGGGAAATGAATTCCTCTAGAGTGAGTTCAGATTCACATTTCATTCAGTGGGAACCCTAAGGAAAAAGTGATTCTCACCTCCTGAAATAGCCCAGAAACTGATAGGATGCTTGTGGCATGAGACCTTTTCATATTCTCTGATTAATACCATTGCACCCAGGAAGACAGTCTATGTGGATTTGATCTGAACACCCCATCTTCTTACGATATGAAGTGAAGGTCAAGAATAGACACACAAGTCCAATAAAGTTGGCATCTAATTCAATGTTACTTGTCACAAAAAGCCAGATTACCTTCCAAGAGTCAGGACATCATCATCTTTTTGACAGAAACTTTTTAAACCAGTAAGGTCTAAAGGTGGAAAACGAATCTTGGAGAAGAATCTCTACATCAGTGTGGTTTTCCTATAATCTTCACCAAATGCCTGCTGTACAGCAGTGTTGGAAACTGGTTTAACAATTGCATTTTGTTTTTATGGCTGACACTGCTGCCTCAGCAGTTCCTGTTTACCTTTCTGCAGTCTGATAACTATATCCTTTTTCACACTCAATGGGATGAACACTGCACCCACTGAGGTGGGTCTAAAAATGGGGTTACTCAATCTGCCAGAGGTGAGGAAGCTCATCACATCTGTGAAAACAATGTATTTGGGTCCAGAAATCATGTCATTGAGCTATCACTGTGTTGACACAAGAAGTGAAATGAAGTATTTTATCTCAATTTTATGGTAAGATGTCAACACAGTGAGTGAAGTTTAATGAAGATAGATTAAATACATAACCACTTTCAGGTGTTACCATGCCATATACACTTAGCTTCTTGTGAAACTACTTTCTTTTTTATAGAATGTAATGAGGAACAAAAGGACAAAGGGATAAATACTGCGAGATAAGATTTCCATGAAGCAATGTTTCATCAGTTGGAGGTTAGTTTTCACTGCATTTTCAGTCCTATTTAACATCATTTTACAGTTAGATTTTGCAGTACATTGCCCTGGATTTAGTATTCCTGATCTGTAAAAGGTGCAGAGATTTTTAAAAGCAGAAAAGCAGAGAGGGATACTTGATGCCAACTACAGTCTCAAAGACTGTAGTTTGTGGTGGCTTTACAGAATCATAGAATCATAGGATGGTTTGAGTAGGAAGAGACCTTAAAGATCATCTCATCCCAAATCCCCTGCCAGAATGTAGGGACACCTTCCACTAGACCAGGTTGCTCAACTCTCCATCCAGCCTGGCCTTGAACACTGCCAGGGACAGGGCATCCACAGTTTTTCTGGGCAACCTCTTCCAGTGCCTCAACACTCTTGCATTAAGAATTTCTTCTCTATATCTAATTTAATTTTTTCTTCTTTAACTTTGAACCCTTTATTCTTTGCCCTGTCACTACAGTTCCCAACAGAGAAACTCTCTCCAGCTTCCCTGTAGTCCCCTTCAGATACTGGAAGGTTGCTATGAGGTCTGCACACAACCTTCTCTTCTCCAGGCTGAACAGCCCCAACTTTCTCAGCCTGTCTTAGTAGGGGATGTGCTCTACTCCTCTTATCAACTTTGTGGCCTCCTCTGGGCTTGCTCCAGCAGTTCCAAGTCCCTCTTATGCTGAGGACCCCAGAACTGGACACAGTGGTCCAGGCGGGGTCTCATAAGAGCAGAGCAGAGGAGCCAAATCCCCTCCCTCAACCTGCTGGCCACGCTCCTTTTGATGCAGCCCAGGATTTCCTTGGCTTTCTGGGCTGTGAGTGCCCATTGCTGAGTCATGGCGAGTTTTTCTTCAGCCATCACCCCCAGCCCTTCCCTGCACAGTGCTCTCAATCACTTCTCTGCCCAGCCTGGGGGTGTATCTAGGATTGCCCTGATCCAGGTGTAGGACCTTGCACTTGGCCTTGCTGAACTCCATGAAGCCTGTCCAGGTGCCCCTGGATGGCATCCCTTCCCTCTCGTGTTTTGACTGCCCTGCACAGCTCGGTGTCATCAGCAACCCTGCTGAGGGTTCACAGGGTGCACTCGATCCCACTGTCCATGTCACCAACAGAGGCGTTGAACGGTATCAGACCCGACACTGACCCTGGAGGGCTTCGCTCGCATAATGCAAAGAGAGGTTTTGGAGGGCAGAACCTCCAATGAAAACGAAATCCTGATAGCCTCAAACATTTCCTCTAGTATAGTTTTACTCAAGTAAATTCTAAGTAATTTGTTCCCATCTTGCTCTCTTTCAATTTAGCATTGACAAGGGCACTTCTTGGGTCAGTTCTTCATTATCTGTGGCCTCTGCACTTCGTGAATATTTGTTTTAGTGTCTCTTCTCTGAATATTTTTCTGTACCTACCTGTATACAATATTTGGGATACAGTTAATCACTTGTGGGAGTTCCCTCTTTTCCTGATTAAGACTGACAACCACATCTATGTGATTTTTAAGAAAAAATATGAACTTCATTGTGAAACTCCTTAAAAGGATTACTTTAGAACTGTCATAACCATTTGTCAGAAACATAAATATAATAATTTATAGCTTACTGAGACTTTTGGAAACCAGGTTTGAGAAACAATTTCTAATGAACAAAATATTGTCAAAATGCTCAAAGCCAAGATTTCTTCTTATCAAAGTTTGCATAAGTCTTTGTATCAGTCCTGGATATCCGAGCTTAAATCACAGGGTATGGTACATATTTAGAGAGGAAAGCAATTTGAACAGAAATTATCAAGGTTTGAATATTGCCTTTCAGCATGACTTGGTTTGGTCATTTGCAGTTTTCAACTACAAAAAGCCTCAGCAATCAGTCAAATATATAAATAGATGTTTCTATATCAGTGAGTCATTTATATCCCATGATACAATTCAATATAGGTGTACCAAGAATTATTTTTGCTTATTCAGGGAACATTATCATCTTTTATTTTTGAGACATGATAGCATCATTTCATTTTAGTGACTATGCACTAAGATATGAATATCTGAGGATCTCAGGATTGTTCTTGGGTTTGATTTTGGTTGAACTTTTAAAATTTTTGTTTGCTGTGGGTGTCAAGGGACATATGTAGAATGAACTCCAAAGAGTCTGAGGGTCAAATCCAGGCTTGTGACAGAAACTTACCTCCAGCTGTGACTAAGGGTTTCAATTTCTCCTCTCTTTTAAATATATCAGTCATAAAGACACCTATGTGAGAAGTCAGGGTGGTAAAGGTGAAGTAAGTATATTTGCTTAGAAGATTCCAAAAACAAAGTCAGGTAGAAAAAGGAAATTCAAATTCTTTAAATACTATTATCATATCTTAAACCTGTTGAGTACTCAGCAACAAAGTCTATCTTCTGGACAGCTATTCCATTTCCTTGACATTTTTGGGGGGGTTAATGGTTGCAGATGACTTATTTTATGGGGAAATACATTTCTGTCTTTGAACCTAGAAATCTTGACAAAATATTTGGGTTCACCTTATCCATTATTTCAACAAAGAGAGAGCTAGGTGTTTTATATGTTGCTGTTGAAGGGCCCATGTTTATATTAAGTTGGAGATGTGTACTATTCTATAAGAGGCTTGAAAGAAATTATGCAGCCATAGGGAATGCCTTTCTATCTTCATAAGCAATGGGGGACCACTCAGCACGCCATCTGCTACAAACTCGCTAACCTTCATAAAATGCCTTTAAACATCTACTTGCAAACATATGTCAAGGCAACATTATTTTAATTGGTATTGAGTTTACCTTGACTCCTTTTGTTGCTTCATAGTTTAATTGAAAAAAATGTGAGGCAAAGCAACAACAGGAATACATTTGTGAAATTCGGGAGTTTAAAGGTTTCTACTGCTAATGATAAATTTTCTTTCCAACAGAAAATTGGGAGTTTATTAGAAATCATGTGAGCATTATGACGCTTTTTCTCCAGAGATGTTTCTGAAGATCTGAGAAATCAGTAGAAGAAACACGAACACTTGGGATCTAGCTTTTTTAAAGCAGGTCTTGACCTCAGTGACAGCTGAGTCACTGAGTTCAAATAAAAATATAATACAACTAGATAATATTTCATTTTTAGTCTACTGAGGACTTTTTAAATCCTTAATGAATTCATAGGATCTTATGATTTCAAAAGAGGGGTGCTAGAGAACCAGAATTACTGTCTCCTTTGCACCTGTCTTTTGCACCTAATAGACAGTACTTGGAGAAATTTTTAATGCCCCATATGTACAGACATAGGGTTATGCTCAGTCTATCTGTTGAGAGACAGATCAATGGTGATCTTCTAGGCTGTAGGAATGCCCATAGAGTACCTCTCTCACCTAATGATACGTAGCTTGCTTTTTCTGCTCATGAAATTATATATTTGTCTATTCAATGTTTATTCTGAGAAATTATATTATTTTAGTCTCCATAAAAGTATACACACTGAATACATTTTTCAATCTAAAACTGTGGTCTTTTGATAAGCATATGAAGCATTCATCATCACCATCATCAACATCAATATATCCTATTATATGCTATAGTTTTAAACAGAATATCTATTAATCATATTAAAAGAAATTACTCCATAGTTTTCTTCTTAACCCAGAGACCACGTATTTACTTAGTCTTCAGAGCCATTCAGACTCTCAAGGCTCCACTGTTAAGTAATAATAAACAATTCTCGCAAAGACTGACAATAAGGTAAAACAAATGAAAAGGTAATCACCAAGGAACAATTTGACACTTCATTACATTTCTGGTAGTTCAATTTTTGCAAGAACTAGAGAGCTGATATTAATATCTTCTGAAAAGCTCTTAGATAAATCTAAGTGTGCATTCTAATTTGCTGTTTGGTAGTTTACCTGCCTGAGGAAATGCGAAGTAGATTTTGCTTTTGCTGTGTAACTGGGATGCAGATTCTAAATCTTCGCAAGAGATGGGTAAAAAGTGTGTGTAAAGCACTTTATGAGTCTCCTAAGTTTTTCCTCTTTTATATTTTTATTCTCATACACCTGTATCTAACTGATGTCTCATATTTTGTACTGAGTTATTAATCCTCTGGTGCATGAACCATCTTTTTGTTATAAACTTGTATAACTGGCTGTAAGTGCACCACTTGGGTACCTGGGCATTACTGAGGTAGAAAATTCAGGTCCACTCAGCCTTAAAATGGAAGGCGTATTTAACCAGCTCGGTTGCAGCATAAGAACTTATGTAACCACTGACACACAAACAAATTGTGTGACTGATATTCATTTTGGTACATCTTTGATTTCCCAGCCAGAATGACCTGTTACCTTTTTACATCTGCAGACAACCTGCAACAAGATTCCTGAGCATTTTGATCTCAAAAAAAAAAAAAATCTCAGTCCTATCTCTGGATTCACAATGTGAATATCTGAGTCCTTTTATCACTAAGCCTTTATAAAGTATAAATTAACAATATGCAGTTAAAATAGCTTCTTTATAACTGCTTAAAGTTTGCAAGTAGGAACAAGGTCGGCCTCTTCAGCAAAGATACAATATTAATCAAAGCTGTTTACCATTGATTGGAAGAACCACGCTGAGTTTCATTTCCAGCTAAGGATAGCAGAGACAAAATATCAAAGTTTCTTTTGGGTTTCCAACAAAGAGCAATCTTTGTAGTTGTCATCAAAATAGCCTAGCAGCCATCAAAAGCTGCTCAGAAAGGTCTTAGAGCAGTACACAACACTACCCAGTTTGTAACTTCTGCCTTTTGGCATCCATCTCTTCAAACATTGCTTTGTAGCATCATGACAGCATTTATCATGATTAAGTATTATTTATGGTAGTTTTCTGTCATATTTAAATTTCTAACTCAGAATTCAAGTAGAAAATGGCTGCAGTGAGTCTGCCAACAATTACATTTAACATTGTATACAGCTTTTGATGGTTTCTATATCAAACTGCATTAGATATACCGGTCAAAATAATAACACTCAGAAGTTTACTTTTTATTTTGTGCTATGTTTCATCAGAACTGATGAACAACTTCATGCTTTCCTTGAGAACCTTGCGGGCTCAGAGTGGTTCCATCTGTTCTACAACCTTCTCCATCACTTGGGTCTGTATAAACCACAAGGCTGTCTATCACGTTCCCTCTATGCTGCGCAGCAAGTGGAAATCATTCCTACTCGTTGTTACAATAGTTCAGTGGATAAAACATTGATGGGGGAGACCTGTATTCAGTTATATCCTCTGTCTCAGGAAATTCAAGCTTACATCTTCAATCTCCAGAAAAAATCACCACTATAACTGTAGGTTGTAATGATAAAGAATAAAGGAATTCTCAGTCTCTTCTGTTGAAAATGTTCTTCTCTAATTTTAGACAAAGAAAAAAACAAATACATGATGAAAGCATTTAGCTGACCTGTGAAAACCTGTATGCAAACACAATTCCACTATAATAGCTAAGGAAAACTTGGCCTTAGCCTATACTCCAGCAGCCACTTACGTATCTTCCATCAAATAACCACTAAATGAAATATAAAAGTTGTTCTTAGAATTTATTTTGGCTTCCTTTTTTCTAAGGAGAATGAAATAACCTCTAGACCAGGAGAAATGAAGCATCCCCTTTAAAATCATTCTGGCTTGCTTTCAACTCTCTTACCCTGTTTTTGTTGCTATTGCTCCATGCTTTGTTACTTTGCCATTAATCTACTACGCTGTAATTAATGCTGTAGTTATCTTTCTTTTCCATTTGCATGAAGAAAATTGTGAGAAGCATGAGTACTAGACGCAGAAAACATACTGTGAGGTGACAGAACCATATAGTTAGATAAAGATCCCAAGACAAGTCCATGCTAAATATTTTTTTGAGCAGCAGAAGGTAGCACAGGAATTGCCACTGTGCTTCTCATCATATTATTTGAATGCATAAACCTTCACTTTGTTTCATCAATAATAATACCATACATATCCTCCAGTAATACTATGTGTTTACAAGCTTAGACAAACAGATTCACGCTCTCTGACCCAATTCATTGTTCTACTCGCTGGTTCCCAAGCCTAAATAAACAGATTCATGTTCTCTTCCAAGTTAACATTAATAAAGACCCTGTCCAGGCAAGGAAAGAAGAAGTCTTCTCCACGGCCGCTGATTGCTTATGCTGAGTATTGCTAGGGGCTGGGTTTTGATTTCTATGACCACTTGTTCTTGCTGCTGCCGAGTTGCTCTGGCCTCACCAGATGAATCCAGCTGCTCTGAGCTCCAAACTCTCCAATGCTCTTCTAAGCCTCTCAGTGTCTGGCTCTGGTCTCTGTCACTAAAAAATTCAACATAGGTATGTGTATATACACACATATGGATACATATATATTGCACTTTATATTTATCCATAAATATATGTTCTATTTACTTTTTTTTTTTCTGCTGAAACCAACAAAATGTGCTGCTTTCAGCAAAAAGCCCTGCTTCTTGCTCTTTTCCTGGCACTGCAAGATGCCACTCATCCTTCTGAATTTTTGCATTAGCGATTAGGAAGAGGCTTATAACTGGGAAAATGGACTAACTATAGGAACATTTCATAGTTTATCCAATTTTTATGCCATAATGTAGTTCTAAGAGATCTGGAGTAACAAGATATGAGCATCTTACAGCTACGCGTTTATTCATTTTTAAAAGTCTATTGGATTGTTATGTTATATTATGTTTAGATCTATCCACAGCTGTACTATTGACTTTGACAGTAATGTGATCTGGACATTTCCATGACTAGCCTCAAAGTGCAGACTATCATTATAGTCTGGATTGCTTGCATAGGCACTTTTTTTGACTAAGTGGTATGATTATGTTTTCCTTCTTTCTTTCTAGGATGCTTGTGTTTAGCCTTAAACTTACATACCAGGACCTTCTCCATTCAGGCAATGAACAGGAGTTTTTTACCTCTTTTACAAATATTTATTTTTTTTTATTATTAGTTCAATAATGAGAAAAAAACCAGTTAAATGCTGCATTAAAGTTTGATGTCCTCCCTATAACTTCTAGAAGCTTCTGATTTTAATGGAACTTCTTGCATTAAACCCTGAAAAGAGTGCATGAAAATATGAAGTCATTAAAATCTAAGGGTTTTGTGGTTCAGATACAGACATTCTTTATGACAGAATTAAAACAACTAAAAACACCCTATAGTGACCTTCTAAGAAAATGGGTAGCTCTCCTTTGTAACTTTGAATTAAAACTGGATATTTAAACCTTGGTCTCCCATGTCCAAGCACTAAGCCTGAATCATTCCACTGCTGCCTTTTCAGCCTTGGCTTCTTCAAATTGCTGTCATGGACGCTGCTCACCTCCTGAGGCAACCAAAAGCCTTTGCTCTCCTCTGCCTCATGTGCTTCTTTTGAAGCTACAGGTTCAGTGGCTTCCTTGACTGCCTGAGTCATAATACAAACTAGGTCGTCTATACCCAAGCTGAATGTCCTAATCATTGGACCAATGAATCACCTCCTCTAATTTTCTGGCCCAATGTTTCTGTTCAATTATTGAAAGAATCCATGACCTTTTCTGCCACACGTAAACATAGCTGGTGATCAGAGCATTTAGCTGTAATGAGGGAAACTCAGGCTGAAGACCTTTTCCTCCATTCAGGTCTGTTCTTACTGAACTGCTCTTGGGTGCTGTGGAATAACCTCTCTACAGTTTTGTTCCCAGAGATATTTCTGTCTTTCTTACCTTCCTGTCTCAAGCTTATGTCTATATAAAATATAACTAATTTTAAGGAATATTTTCTGAGGTGGGAAAACAATTTTCCCCCGCTTCCAATCACCTGTCTTTCAGGAATAGCATCCTTGCTTCCTGTTATGGGTGTTCATTCAACTATTGGTATTACATTTGCTGTTAGCTTCTTAATGTGTAAAGTGGAAGAACTGCTTAGGCGCTCAAGAAATATTATTTTTCCACATAGTATTGTTTGAGTTCCTACTTCGTATGATTCTTAAATTATATCAGTATGATAAAAATAATTATTTTTAAGTGTTTTAAAATCACTTTCCTTGTCTGGAAGTATTTTGACATGTAGTACATTGTAAAAAATTACTATGCTAATGTTGCTATCCTCAAGGATCTAAAACTCAGTAAGGCTTTCAAAACCATGAGATGTTCAAAAATATTATCTTTTGGTTACTTTTGTTCATTTTTTTAACTTTCTAAATTAGAATGCACTCAGGTTACATTTTCAAGCTTTTGTATACCTCCCTACAAGTGTAGGAATCCATGCTTATTAAAAGCAATGAACACTGAGACTAATGTATTAATGTAAGCCCAAAAAAGGGGACAGAAATCTCACTAAAATTTGCAAGGATTACAATAAAACAATATCTGCATGTTAACCCTCTGTTACCAAGGCTCAGTATGTTTCTGCTGTAAAGTAGTTCTATTGAAGACTTGAAGCTGTTTCATTTTGGATTATGAATTGACATTATATTGCCCTCCATTAATAGTGTTTTGCAAGTAATGTGGTACGCTCGGAGTGTGAGTGGAATTATTCCCTGATTACTTCCACCCTAACATTTTTGGGGTGTATTTTTCTCATGTTTGCTTTAATTCCAGAAACACTTGAAGGCTAGAAGCTTCTCCGCACAGAATGACAGCCTAAAACTACTTCCTAAAGAGCTAAAAGTCTCAACCTGAAGTTTTTCCTCATGTCCATTAACCTGTCTGAAAAGCTGCTGGGCTGGGCATGAACAGGCATGTTATTTATTACAAACTATGGCCAGTTACATTTTAATGTGAAAATATGATTCAGAAACTCTGGAATATCTATTTGTATCAAGCATTGCAGTTAGAGCTTTCACATATACCCTGACTGCACACAAGCCTTTTTTTTTTTTTTGTAATCGACGTAATATTTTTTCTCCCATTTCTTCTCATTTATCATTGCTTTACTTGAGATTTCAGTTTTCAGAGAGTTTGGTGTTTGACTGCAATAAAATCAAAGTAGCACTTTTTTTACCCTAGTGATAAGTTAATACCTTAGTACATGGTGAAGGGGTGACTATATATTATTATCAGTCTTTAAGTCTGAGTGCTGCCTGTTCAGGAATAATTAGATTCAGAAACATATATTAAGGCAACATTAGGCCTGGAAGACTGCAGGAAGTAATGCAAGGGAAGGTGCCAATTTAGTTTCTATCAGCATCATTTAAATAACTGAACTGCACTTCTTGTAGACCATTTTTACACAATAGGAGATGGTTATTCCATCATTCATGTTAAGTATTTCAAAACTCTGCTTTCTTCTGAGATCCAATATTAGTGCTCTAGTTTCTAAAAACAATGCACATCCACAGCAATATGTGTAGCTAGGAGAGCTACTCAGTATTTTTGAATGTCAGACCACTGAGGGACCCCACTTTTGAACTCCAGGTCTGCAAATCTTGATCCAAATTTCCTAGCTTTCACTGAATCCATTAAGAGCACTGCAGGGTCTTTCAAGTCTTCATCAACATTTACAAATGAGCAATACACAATTTATTTTATTAATACTCAATTTCTCTGCTGGTTGACACTTCAAAAGTAGTCTGGTTGGAAAACAAGCCCAAACAACATTCTGATTTTATTTTTTACCTTTTTTCCCCCCTCTAATTGCATACTATCTTGAGAATTTGCCAGATAGCTTCCTGCCAGCTCCACTATACCGCATGTATCATTCCCTTGTTCTCTCAGAATGACAAAAAATCCGTTGTGGGATTTAGGATCTGCTAAGTAATTAATATCATCTCAGCATTAACTGTGTAGAAAATATTATGTTCTTAATCTGACTGATCTGGAAGGTCAAGCTGTGCCCACCCGCTGCCTGCTTATAAGGACTCGGCAACAGGAGCACTGGTTTTGCCAGAAGAAATAAATCTGACAAGAATGGTATGAAATGCTTCTTTTTAATCCTGTCTATCTAGTTGTGTACCTACATATCTCAGGTACCCATCGCTTCAATGTCATGGTGCCAAACTTTGTAAATTGCAGAGCCATCCAGTAATTTGAGCCTTCATAGATATTCTTTCAAACTAGATTAATTCCTCCTTCTATGGTTTTATCTCTCTTAGGAAAATAAGATAATGTGTATAACAGAATAATAAGCAGCATGGAATTTTACTATAAGAAAATAATTCCTTCAAACAGAATGAACTGAGATTTTGCTGTTTCTATCTCTCCTGTTGGCTCCTTTCAGCTGGGAAGGAAGTTATGAAAAACAATCTACCTGGTTATATTATTTCCTTGTGGGAGATCAAAAATCATACAAAAAAAAAAAAAAAAGAGACATGAACAGAAGTGGCTCAAACCACATTTTGCAGTACAAATCTTTCCTTAAGCAAGGAGAAATCCTTTCTCCTTCATGAGGGTGAAGCCAAATAAATACTCGTATCTGAGTTTGAGTTTTGGGGAATTAAATGAGATTATATACGTATTTTATCTAATGAAAGAGTATCTGAGTGAACAAAGAAGGGAAGGTTTTCTATGCATTGGTATCAGAAACAAAACTGATTTTTGAAAGTATAAATCTCTGAAATTTTATGTAAAATAGCTGTTCACTTCGGCTTGCCTCAAGAAAAAACAGTTTGCCTTAAAAAAAGCAGTTATTAACTCTTTTGTGGGCACTTGGAAAAGGAAAACACATCCATTTCTGATAACCTAAGACAGAGCTACTCTGAAGTACTACAGACTTGAATGTCATATGTTCCATCCCCGGGTGAATGTAGCCTTCTGTCCAGTTGAAATTAGTTTTACTAAATAAAGTGAGGTCACTCTGCAGAAGACACAGTATTAAGCATCCCAGGGTGTTAGAGAGCAATGAAATACACAATTACCCTCAACAGCAGTTCTACAAGCTGTGTGATTCCTATGCATTTACTGATTACCTTTATTTGTATTATTCTTTTTTTGGTAGTGGATATAAATTACATACCATTATGGTCCAACCGCAAATAATGAAATGACAATACCATCCATGCCACAGCACAGTCTGGCATTCATGTATCTCTTTAGAGGTGTTAAGAGAAAAGACAGGGTATTGCAGCTGAGTGCACTTTATGATGGAATGCTCTAATAGAGATTTAATATATTTATCTGCCTTCTGAAGCCAGCAGCTATAGTAACTGCAAATGGCTGGCTGGCCACAGTTATTATCTGAGCAATCTAAGTAGTTATGTTTTGAGCTACAGGGTGTTGAAGATAATAGTTCACTCTAGACTAATGCCTACATAATGGCTGATTGCCTTCTCCTTTTTACTTGCTGGTCAAGCCCAGCTGATGATGATTGACTTAATGAGAGTTATAACCTGGCCCATAACCTAAGGAATAAGAGGACTGTTTACACAGAAGAACAATATTATGCTCCTTGGGGAATTTGATGGATTTTGTTAGTTTTGGAGCTCTTTAACTCCTTGGACTTCTGCAGTACCTGTAGCAAATTGTCAGTCGACCATGGTGTCTTCAAGGGATTACTGAAACCACTTATATCTTTCACCTAACAACAAATGAGTTATTGCCCAAGATGTGCAATTGGACATTCATCTTGTTATTACTGTCCCTTTCTCCTTCTTCTTTCTCTGTTTTATTCCCATTAGTGTGTTTCCTTTACATCCAGATTCTAATAAATGTGTCCTCACCCGATGATGTTCAATTTCCACTATTGCACACAGTGTTTTTATGTGCGTGTGCAAGATCTTTTAAAAAAATACTCCCCACAGTTCCCCCCTTTATACTTGGTAGCTGATGCATATTCCACTGCCTAAAACATCAGGTATGTTTTCTTGTTAGTCTAAAAGAAAGGGGCTATTACTCCTTTAAGGGATCCCTCCCCCTTCTTCTTTGTTTGGCGGAAGAGGTCAGGGAGAAGAGGCATCACCTGAACTCAAGGGGCTCAGGTTAGGCTTTCTGGGAGATTTTATGTAACCATGACTAAAATGTTTAGCAACACTACTCAGGTTTGCATGGAGCAAAAAAGTCAATACTCTGTCTACACCATGGAGAGATCAAAGATTTTATAAAGAGGTAGACATAAAGAGGCTAATGTTTGGGTCAAAAATATTTGGAAATAAAGAAAAGAAAAATAAAGTATCACAGTTATTTTTCACTTAAGCTTAATCTCTTTACTGGAATGGACTGACTAGATATACATAAAATTCAGTCCACAACTGAAGTGTTGCTGCCATACCACACTGAGTAAATAAATATAATTCTATCTAGCTGAAATTCTAAAAGCTGAAAGCAATAACATATAACCTGAACCAAAGAACTCTTAGCATGTCACAAAGATAGACTTTGAATGCAGAAGCTCTGTCGGTAGCCTTTAAAGCATACTTATTCCTGCTAGAATGGTAGCATTCACTCTGTGTACATGGTTCTAACAAGACAGAATATATTTTGATAAAACTCTATTGAATTTGATAACTTAATAACAAAATTAACTTAACTGCATGACTCTTTTCAGGAAAGGGAGCATTGTTAATTATCTTTGTTTACTTTCCTTATTCTAACATGACTGTTTTTCAACTCACATCCTCACATTTCAACTCACACTCCTGAGCTGGAGTAAACTATTCTACTTGCCCTTGAGGCTGAGTGCTTTTTACCTATGTAGTGAAGAACATTCTGAATTTTTCCACTATTTTTGAACAACATTACTGTGATTTCTGTGCTTCCACCTTATGTTTCTTATATTTACTGATGATGTCAAATAAATTTTTTCCAAAGTACTGGAGTCTTTTTTCTCCATGCTTCCTTTCAGGAAACCATGTTCAGGATAGGAATGTCTTTGGACCAGCCATACTGGGGAATCTGGGTAATATTTAAGGTGGGCATTCTGATCCTTTGTTCATTTATGCCCTCATGAGAATACTCCAGAGATATGGGAAGAAAAACAAGTAGTGAATGTGTTTAGAATATCAGACAACCCTATAAACGCAACTGAAAGCTGTGAATAATGTTAATAATAACAATGATGATGATGGTGAGGATGATGATGATAATAATAATAATAATAATTATTAATAATAATAATAATAAAGAACCCTAATGTGAATGGTATGAAACTGGGTTATTTCCTTAAATATTACCATAAGCTGAATGACTGCCTTTACCTGTGTGAGGCCTCTAATACGGCTATTCATTCACTTAGTACTTGAACACTGCCCCTTAAATCCTCTTCCACAGCAGGTTTTCTCTACTTAAGGGAGGGCTAAAGCTTTATTATAACTCCTCAGTGCAAAGGGATTGTTTGGTCATCAGCAGATCCATCAGTCCAGAAGATGCTTTTCCATCCCACTTGCTCACCAGTGAGAGAAGGGGGAAAAGATAACCCGAACGGTACTACTTATTGCTCTCAGTCCAGAAAGAGACAGAAGTTATGGGAATGATGCCTTGAAAACCCTTATCACGGATTAAAAACTACATTGTCAAAAGGCAAAAAAAATGTGTCTTTGACTTGCCAGTTGAGGATACAAATACCAAAAGGTTTTTGCTTTAGTGCTTTCAGATTCAATAATCATTCATCAGTTTGTTTTCCTTCTGTGCTAGGGAGGACAGGTAGTCAGAGCAGAGAATACAGATTGTTTCAGCCGGCTCCTGTTCAGCTGATAATCGTATACACAGCTGTATGTAGCCAGCGCCTGCCAGCAGAGGCCTGACCCCAACAATTAACCTTATATTAACGCCCCTAATGGTGATCATCTGTTGCCATATGCCTGCAGCCTGAGCTCTAGCTCAGCCATGAGACCATCTACTCCTCAACTCATAACTGATCCTTGATCACAAGGTACTGAGCTTCAGCTTATTTTTAAAATGTTTACTGGTAATCTGTTCGTTCTAGGGAAGAATAAATTCCCTTGAGAAAGGTATTAGTTGTTTCAGGAAAATCTGTGAGACCCACTTACCTGGAGACAAATGATTAAACAGTTTATTCTAAATAACTGCTTAGGTTTTGTATTTCTCCTTTTCTCAAACTGTGTTCTACACTAAAACCAAGGAGAAAATAGAAAAACTCCTTTTCTAGCTTATTTGCCTTCTGGACTGAGTCTGTTCACTGCCTCTGTACTGAGTACAGTTGTTTTTCTAGGAGCAGTTGTTGAATCCAAAAGCAATTTAAAATAGCCAGCGTGTGAAGTAATTTTTCTTGTACTCAGGTTGTGATATTTAAACATATGTGCGTTAAGACCAGTATTTGCTGGACCACTGCTGGTGTTAATCCTTGTTTATACTGTGAGTAAGCTGCCTGGCAGGTGTTACATTTTTATTTCAAATCTGTTGCTTTCCTGGATTTATTTTCTGTATCATTGTCATCCTAAAAAAGCTCTTTCTTTTCTTTCTGCAGTAGCAACTCAGGCCTGAATACGTACTAGAACAGCCACAGTGGAAATCTACTACAAAATACTAGCCCTTCCACATCATTCATACAATCAAGAATAAAGTAGAACTGAAGTAAACAGTGCATTAATAAGAAATAAAAGACCAATGGACATTTTAAAAGGTGTTACTTGTTTCACTATCAAAAACAAAAGGGCCCCCCCTTTTTTTTTCTATTCCCACTATCATATTTTATGTATGATGCTTCCATGTACCTCTTTTTCCTCAATCTATATGTATGCAGTAGATTATTGATTGTTTGGGCAAGATACGCCTAATGCTTTCTACTTTGCCCATTATCGTAAAATCTAGAGGGACTGAGAGGCTAAAATACATTTGGATATGTACTTGGATAAGTGCAGAGTTTTATTAATGAAGCCCACTTTAAGGTCAGCTGATCAATAAAAGTTAGTGTGACTTACTTGCTACAACTAAAAACTGGTCCCTCCAAGAAATGTAGCAGGCTAGATTTTGAAAGTAGTACAAAATATGCTTATTTACAACCCCCCCCTTCAGTTTTCTGTATTCTCCACCCCAAAGAAGCAAAGAGTATGTTTTACAGACTACAAACAAGAAAGTTTGACAAATCATCCAGTAGCAAGAAGACATACATTCTTCAGCAGTGCATACAAAAATGTTCCAATATCTCAATATATTTTAAAATCTATTCTTGCAGGAATGAATGGACCATATAAGGTTATTTTGTTCCCTAGTCTGACTAACTTATTTCTGCATGCAGTGTTTATGACCAAAAATCACTAAAGGAAGAGGATGAATGATGTAGACAAGAATTTCAGGACTGAATCGTTATACCACTAAATTTTCTCTTTTGCACACATTTTGTATTTTCTGTCCAGTTCTGATCCCTTGAGGTGCTATGTTCTCTTTGTTCTCTTCAGCATCTTTGAGAAAATGGCATTCAGCATCTTGCAGTTCCCATAGAATGTATCAGTATCTCCACTAAATTCAGTGACAATATTCCAATTCTTTATGAGAAAGATAACATCTCCATTGATAAGAGTCTTTGCTGCAGAAATAAAGTATTTATGGTACTTACTCACTGCATCAACATAGTCTGGGAACAAGAGTCTATTTTTAAAGTCTGTTCTAGAAAACATTGTAGAGAAGCAGGAATATTTCAATACTAAACACAGAAACCATGAAGAAACTTTTACAGAGCAACTGAATTTGGATTTTCACTGGAGAGCAGAGTCAGCAATATTTTCCATGGATTTAATTTCTATTCTTATGAAATTATTGGTTTCTAATTAAAATTCCAAACAACCAAGATTGTAACTGCAATGGAGTGGGTCAGATGATCTGAAGAAAAAGAGAATTCTTTCTTAATATTTCCCAGAGTGCCCATCCCTGAAATACCAAGAGGGACTGCTTGATGACTGATCAGGTGGAATAAACTTTTATTCTTCAAATAAAAAGCTCAACTCTGTTTTTAAATTGCAAAAATATGGTGGTAAAAGGGAATATCTTGAGCTGTCAGTGGTCTATTAGAAGTGTTTTTTGTGTCTGACAGAATATCACAGCTGGCTATACAAATGGGAGGATTACTTCACAAGAAGGAAAATTCTAATAAATTTCTCTAGGTCATTTTTGTTAAGGTCTCCAGGATGATGACAGAGGTGTGGTAACCAGATAGCTAGGAGAGGAAAGGGAAAAAGTCTACTTTCATTTTAGGTAAGTAAGTGTAATGGAAATCTGGAAGTGAACATGTCTGATTAGATATTGAAATCCAATACTTCTGTTTTTGACAAAGGGCAACAGAAGTGAGAGTTTCTTGTAATGTTGGAGTGACCCGCAACAGTACATCTGAGAATATTGCAGAAACTTTTGTAAACAAAACTGGACGTTGTATATTGTGTTTGCTTACATTTTAACAGTAATTGTATACAATATACAATTATGGAATTAACAAACCACTGTATTTAAAAAGCAAATTACATCGAAAAGCTGTTCTTAAAAGGAAAAAGGATAGGCCTTTAGTTGTAAATGGGTTAATTGTGTGAAGAGGAGAAAAACAGTTTTTACTGTTTGTATGATTCTACCCCAAAATTAACAGAGTTAATTAAAAGTTTCCATAGCTCACTTCTCTCTCAAATCATACATTATCTAAAACCTGTAACCATCCAGTCACATATGCTGTAGAGTTATCTTAAAATATTTTTTGTTGTCAGGTACTTCAGTAGATTGTCAAACAATTACAGTTAAATCCAGTTCTCCCACATAAATCTCGAGAAATTTAAATATATAAAACACTGAGACAGATGAGTTCCACAGGGGAAAAAATAGCAACAATAGCAGGAGAGGAAACAGGGCTAATGTCTCTTTTTCACTCACCATTTTCCCACTATTTGCCCTTTTCTGCTTCATTTATAGCCTGAATCTGTACGAATGTGCATCCTTTGGCACTTTGGGGCAAGCATGTGGTCCCACTGCTAGAAAATGAAGAGCACTCTCACAGAGGTGATCCCATGGTCATGATATGAATCTCCTATGGGGTTCTAAACCTTGAACAAGCCCTCCTACTTAGAGGTGAAATTCACCTCTGCATTTTCAGGCTGACTTCCAGTTACATGTTTTTATTTATTTCTTTTATAAACTACATAATGCACCCTAGAAAATGTGTAGTCATTCATCAGAGCAAATAAACTCTGGAATATGTTGAATGAAAGCCCAAAAGCTTAACCAGAAGTACTACCAAAAGGAATGGAATGAGAAATCAAAGAGGAAGCCAGTTGTGATGCCTGAGAATTTTTTGTGTGTGGAGCAATTTTTCTTTTTGACACTTGCTTTATTTCTGGGAAGCATCTTTTATTTATCACTTATTTCCTCTGATTTAATGCTGACTTGAGCAAAACCAAACCTTTCCACATTTTTCTTACTCACTGAGCACTGCTTTAACGTGTATTTCAAGGCAGTGGTTCTGGACTTGGCTCTGTGTTTCAGGCAAACAGACTTCCTTCTAGACACAATCCGATCACTGGATCTGTACACCAGGTTTGGGCATCTGCAAGCTTTCTGTTGTGTGATTTGAAGGTGTTTTGTGAGCTGCAGTACCTGCATAAGATGGGGTGCGTTGCAGAATGAGTGACCATCTGTTTCCTTTCTCTGTCAGTTTGCCTTGCAAGGCAAACTTACTTCAGCATGTTGGATTTGCATCCAGGGGCCTGCTTCCCAGAGACAAAGTGAGGTGTTTTCAACACCTGTGAGGGTGCTTCTGAGGCTAATGAAGCAAACAACACTCTCATCCCAGGGACTGGCATCTTGACTATATTAGTGCATAAATACTGTGGTTCAAAAATACATTTTAGTATCTATGCTGTATCCAAGTGCACATTTTCATTTGACTTTGGCTTTCCATGCATAAATTTACCAGGCTACAGAGTAACTGCGCAGCTGAACAATTATGGACGTGTTTTAAGGAACCTGTTGATCCAGAGGCAAACAGTCCTCTGTTTTCCAGGTTTGGGATGTAAGCACTAGCCAGATCAGTGTCTCCTACACTGCTGGTGACAAAAACACTCATACCAGATGCATGCTTGCCCGATGCATCAGCTCAGAACGAATACAGCACTTCATTCTCTGGACCAATATAAACTGTACTGACTGTGGGCGAAATAATGTAAAATATCAACTCCTGTATTGCGCCTCTTTTAATCCATAGACTTAAAAAATGAATATAGGAACACAAATGCAAAAATGTGGTTTTGCACCATCAAATTCACAAATCTGAAAACTTCAAAAATTAAGAACTGTAACAGTTGAAATTTCATCAGCAGTATAAGTTTGGCCACAAGAATCATGCTGTCTTTTCTATTTGCGCATGTATTTACACAAGAGAATTCTTTATTGACCTATGAAAGACATACATGGCATATTTAAAATACTATATATGTGTGTGTGTATGTACAAATGTACAATACCATAAAGTTAGAAACTTGGGAACATTAATAGAATTTTTCTTTTGTCTTATGTGCAATGAACTTCTGAAGCAGTAATTATTATTAATTGTCAGTAATTTGATCAGTTGGTTGTGCACAGTACAGTGGGCAAACTCTTGTTCCATGGAACATGCAGCAAACACAGGCCAGCATTTCTTTGTTCATTCTATTTCTCTCACTTACATGACTATTTCTTGGCCTTGGTCACATGCTTGGATTTTTTTTCCCTCGGCAGAGACCCAGCATGTTTA
Organism: Amblyornis subalaris; assembly: GCA_018881555.1. Classification (NCBI taxonomy): domain Eukaryota; kingdom Metazoa; phylum Chordata; class Aves; order Passeriformes; family Ptilonorhynchidae; genus Amblyornis; species Amblyornis subalaris. The sequence continues at coordinate 195,896 of JACAXG010000069.1, read as the reverse complement.
TGGCATAGTTAGGAGCAAAGTTCTGGAGAAAAAAGCACTGGAGTCAGTTTTGCTGAGTATTGTAAAATTTTTACTGACTGAATATATACTGTTTTGAAGGAAGAAAATCATAACAATTTCTTATGTTTCCATTAAGTTGCATTAATGGAGTATTTGCAATGGGTAGTTCTCCTCTTAGGCTTGTTTCTATTAGCAGTCCTCTCTGTCACAGAGGGCATGAAATTCTGCTTCTTTCAAAGTCATCATCACAACCACAACCAACATCCTTCATTCCAGGACTGAACCCAAGAGGGTTAGGAAAGCAATTTCCATGACACAGAATCTCCATACCGAAGTAGACTTTCCTGTAAATGCCCTCTTTGAATAATAGTCATTTTTCCTCATAACTGACCGAAGTCAGAATTAACCCTTAGGTTGCCTTTATACACTAACAAATTCTTGTAAATCCATCTGTTTCAAGCAGAATAAGGACCATTATTTTCACTCCATGGACAGCAGAGTGAAAATTCTTACTCAAAATTGCTTTCTCAAGTTCTAAGCAATTAGATGGTTTTTTTCCTCATTGAGTACAGAAATAACTCCTAAAAATTTCTCAAATCCCCACATCTCGTCCTACTTTGGTGATTAGATTAGCAAATACAGAAAGTTAAGACAAGCTGTGGCTCACAGCAAAACTAAAACCCCAAAGCTATTTAATTTAGAATGCTTTAAGTTGTTAAAGGCACATCGCGTTGGCCTGTATTTAAAATTTGAGTCTTTCCATTGACTTCAGTAAGCTTCAGTTCAAGTCCATATGGAAAAAATGTCCCTCTAAATAAAACTATTCCACTTCTGTCATGACATTGTAGTAGTTATGGTAATTTTTTCAGACATTGTTTAGTAAATCTCGCTATAATATTTCTGTCTAAGTTAGTTCCCATTTTAGTCTAATATTTAGAGAATCTTCCCTTTTTCTATTTGCAATGTATCACATAAACATGTATTATGCTAGGATACGGGCTTAAAGGGTCAGCAGTGTTTTAAAAACAGTTGTCAGTCTCAAGTAAAACACCTGGTCTAAAGGCCTGTTTCTCTCCCTTTTTCCCTTCCCCCTCTTTTCACTAAAATATTTTCAACATCAGTACCACAAGCAGACTATGGTTTTTATTCTTCTGCCTTTAAAATGCTGCTATACAAGAATACAGTAATTTAAAACTGGGCTTTAGAAACAAAAACTGAATTATCTTTCCAAGTCACAATTCCATTTTTAACTAGCCTTACATCTAGGAGAAATAAACACACAGAAAATAACGCAGAGGTAGCTTTAGAGAACTGTAAAAGGATTTACACTATATTAATGAAACTTCAAGGATGGTTTAGAAAGCAAAAATACAATAACTAAAGCTTTATAGCTCTAGAGCTGTAACTGGAGCTGTAGTGAACAGTTCAGGAGAGCTCTGCAACTTTAGCAAGCTTTAGAAGTCACAAGCAAAAAGCACTTTCTTATGAACAGTTACATTAAAAGCCACATACTGTTTACCGACCAAGCTATCAGAAAATTTCACAAGACAATTTGGATCTCAGAATGAGCAGAGCTTCTAAAACAATGCAATTATCTTCAGAAGACCTAATGAGAGAGCTCTTTCAGATCTCATTCAAACATTTGCCATGTGAACTGAAAAAGAGGCATAAACTGCTGAGAGAAAAAGTGTTTTTATTTTCTTTCCTGTCGAATAAGAAAGAAACAGGAAGGAAAACAAGGAAGAGACGGTGAGATCCTAACACATTTTAAAATTTCAGGTAGTAGGCGATCTGTTCATAACCTGTATTTGCTGAGTAAGCAGAGGCCATTCTAAAATGAAGCTGCTGAATACCTACCTTCCCATGAACAATATAAGTCAATTAGGTCATAAAACATAAAGTGATTGTAACAGTAACAGTTCCTGAGTTATACAGTAAATACTCAGAAGATATTTGGGTTATTTCAGATGGAGTTTAATGTGACAGAAAAGACTTTATTGACAATACAGCGACTATCCATCCTTTTATCCACAGAGCAAATCATGTTCAGAGCCAACTTGCAAAGCAATAATCTCAGAAATAGTGTCAGAATACAGAAGTAGTTTGATGACATGACAGGTAAAATTTCTTCATTATCATAAATGTTCATTAAGAGAGGAAATATGGGGGACTTTTCTTTTATAAGATTTTATTGTCGTGTTATTCAGAAAGTGAACTCTCGAAGAGCAGTCAAGAAAGTCATTACATGGCATAAAATCTGTTTTGTCAAACAGATGTGGTGGTTTTGTGGTGGTTTTACAAAGGCAGTCAGTAACATCTTCTGGTAGGAGAGCACTCTGAAACCTATCATTTTTAGCTATGCTAAGTCCCTTAAGATAAAGAAGTGGAAGAAAGTTAATATATACATGGCTCAGTTCAAGAACAAAACAGGTAGGAAAAAGGACCTGTGTAATTGACAGAATGTAAATCACATATTAGCTAACGATTTCCTATGAAAACAAAAAAAAGAACAGATGGGAAAAAACATTATATTGGAAAAGAAGCATTGTCTGCCATTCATCAGCTGGTTAAATATATTTTTACTGGTGGGAAAAAAAAAGGAAAAGGGAAACAGAAAACTGTTGTAAAGTCCATGTGAATTACACGCACACACACAAAAGCAATAGCTGTTTACTGCATTTGTGGGAAACAGTTATGCCAGCTTTTGGATACTTCTTGGCAAATCTTCATTCTGGCAGGTTTTTAAACCACTCACTGCATTAGAAATATATTAGCAAAAAAGAAAAGAAGCAAGAAGATAAAGGATATATAAAGTTGGTATCTCTTGAAGGTAAAGTTGTTCTACCAGAATGTTTATTATCAAGAACAACAAATATGTAGTTAACCATTTTATTGCTCTAGTGACAGAAGGTGTATGCCTCCTCTAACTAGTAGCTATAGTGTTCTTCTATTAAAAGACTTATATTAAAACACTAGGACATAGTGTTCTTGTATTAAAAATGTGTCCACACAGATGAAGCTTTTTTAAAAGCAATATAATGATCTTTTGTTGGTTTTATTAAATGGTACATATTCAAAAAGATCATACCAGCTGTTATAATTGCTTATTATCCATTATATTGGCAACATTATACTGACTTGTGTTGAAATAGAAACGTCTTTTTTATATAGAAATAATTTACATGTGCAATATTTGCTAGATTGTGTCTCAACAAATCAATGTTACTATCATTCAATCAGTGATGAATCAAAATTGTGCTGCATTAAAACTTACAAGGCTGTAAATTGTAGCTTAAAAAATACTCATGCAATGAAATTTCAAATGCCCTTGAATAGGCTACAGTCACTAATCACAACTATTATTTCATTTAAAAAAATGTTTCATCTGAAAACACTTCATTTAAAAAAGTGTTTCAACTGTAACTACCACTGTGTAAGGACTCTCTTTTCCTCCCTCCCCTTGTCTGCTCTTCTCCACTGTTTTGTATTTTAGAATATAGTATATATACTCCCTAGACATACATCTGTATTACTTCAAGACTAAAAAAGCAATTCTCTCTCTCTCTCTTTCGCCCTCCCCCTCCACCCCCAGCTATACAGTTTATATACTATACTATATACAGTTGGCAGAACTATAAACTCAATCTGACGAGAGAAATTCAGGGATATAAGAATAATTTTTTTTCACACCACAACTTAATTTTCCTGTACTGACCAAATCCTTTTACTTCCTTCTCAGCAAACAGGAGACACAATGGCCAGGATAAGCTTTTAAACGGCTTCTGTCTCAGCTTGACAGGTATACAACTTTATTTCAATTAGGAGCGGAGCTAGATTTTAGATGCTGCATTCAGTGAGTTCTGGATTATAAATCTGTTTTATGGCAGAACAACATAACTTTCGAAGAATTTGGGTAGTATTAGATGTCTTTCACCACTACTTGTAAAATCTGCTTTTGTTCTAGGTACTAGAAGCCTATACACCTTCAGGGAAAAGGCAGATTATGAACAAGTCATAACACTAATATATGACTGCAAGTTGTGGAGATTTTTTCTCTGTTCTTCAAATCCTTTTTTTATCAGCAGTGATTATCCTTACACAACATCAGCAAAAGCTGGTAAAATAAGATCATTTTTATGAGAGAACCTTTGCATATATTAGAAAATATTGTTTTGGTTGTCATATGTGCCTTCTGAAATGCTTTTCTCACAGAGGACCAAGATTTTCACAAACTTAATATGTTTCATGGGGTGTAAGTGTGAGCAGTTTGAACATGAGTTTAAAAGTATGATAATGAATTTAAAATTGGACAATGTTCTTTACAGAAATCGCATGGGAATTTTCTCCAAGAAGGAAGCCATCTATGGCATATTAAAATGGACTTGGCTGTAATTTCTTAGCCTGTACAGAAAACCAATAAACTGGGATTGTGCAATAAGATACCAATGTGGTTTGCCAAGTGCTGTGTGAAAACATGTTTATTTGCATTTCTACACCTATGTCATGTCTATTTTCATTCCAACTCACCATCACAGATGGAGTGGCTCTTTGGAGCAGGAGTTCCCTCAGTTCATTTAGGATTCCAAATCTCTGAAATTCAAGAAAGAAGTGTTTTTGTGGTTGACTGACATCAAGTTGTACAAAAAAATGGTTAACAATTTCTACATACACAGGTGTTTTATCATGAATAGCACATGGCTACAGATGCCACGAACACAGCAATGGGACTCTGGCCAAGGGAAGGGTGAGCTTCCCAGTCCAAACCACATGTGGAGGAAAGCAAAGGAAGAGCTACTTGATGAACTGATATGGTAGCTTGACTTCCAGATGAGGGTGTAGGGAGCTGAGAATTCATTGGAGAGGTTTTCAGAAACAATTTAAGAAGTAATTGTGATCTATTTGACCAGTACCATAGAATGAAATCAAAGTCCCTCTAGCAAACCTTGTAGATATTCCAAAAGCTTCTTAAAAATTATTTCCTTCTCTAATGGTGAATTATTCCTCTTTAGCAGTCATATTAGAGAGAAACTAGGCTTAATCTGTATGTTATCTTAATCCTTTAATCACACCACCATGCAGCTGAGGCAGCTCTCTGCCCCACTCTGACACTTGTATTTCTGATACATTTGTAGGAACTGGACCTACTCAGCTCAGCCCTTGTGTTCCCAGATTAAACAGCAGATTCAGTATCTCTTCTTGCAAAACAGATTGTCCATTCTCGAATCAGCCCATCTTAAAGTCAAGGTTGGAAGTGAACCCTTTTTCTGTGAGAATGTGTTAGCACTAGAGAGATCAGAACTGGAACTGGATGTAGAAATGTTGGCTGTCTGCTAAGGAGCTGGAATGTTGAGCTGAAGTGCCAGTGAAAGAGTGAGAAGATTTTCATGGTCTCCACACCTCTTCTTCCTTTGACTGACTGAAAGAATTGGAGACTTGGCTGATAGTTTCTTACCCAAAGAGTGCATAGGGTACTAATAAGAGCTAAACACAAGTGAAATAAAATATGCAAAGTGAATAAAAACATCTGGTAAAGACAATAGATACAAGGATGTAATTTCTGTCTCCCAAGGCTGGAATGATACAATCAGAACATATTCTCACACTTCTGTCATAGAGGCTGACTATGAAGAGGGCTATGAAGATGGCTCCACTTAGGATCAAACCCATATGGCAATTCCTATGCTATGGTAGCCTTCTATACCTTGGCAGTATGCTTCACACAGGTGAATATTTAAGAGTTGAAACTTTTATACTGCAAAACAGCTTGAAATGAAACAAACAAGGTAGTCAGTTGCAGAAATGTTGTTCTCCCTCAACTAATTTTCTTGCTATTACTCAGGAATGCAGGATAGGTGTGACTTTATATGTAGGAAATATTACTATTGAATAGCTCCCTGATAATAAATAAAATTATAACCTACTTAGCAAGTGTTCCCAGGTACTGATTCCCTTTCTGTTCCATACAATGCAGTTTTAATAGGAGTCTTTCACTACTTGCATGAGAGAAGAAACCACCACCTGCAGTCTACAAAGGGGAAAAATGTGACATACACGTTTTAAGAAATCTGCCCTTGTCCTGAGAAACATCTTACAGCCATGATGGAGTGCATGCCACTATGGCCTTGGGGCAGTCAGTCGCCTGTCCCCAAACTGCTTCCTTTTCCACCATCAGCACATTCCTCCATCAGCTCACGTAGACACAACATTTCTGTCTGAGAGAGATCACAGCACAGAGTTTACTGAGGTAGCATCACCACGATAAAACCTGATGTTGCTGCTGGAGGGTTTTTTTGCAGCTGTTCAAATAGAATAAAATTATATTAACTCCTCATGAAATCCTTTTAAGGATTTGTATTACTAAATACTACTCAGCAAGAGTTGCAGTATTAATAATTTATTATTATAGCCAGATAATTTCTGCAGAAGATTCGTAATAACATCCATATTTGTTCATTGACTTTTAATGGTAAAATTCAAGGGAAGGTGATTTGGGTATGTAGCCTTTAATAAGGCTTAATATAAACACTTGACACCTGTTTCTTTCACCTTTTCTGCCTCTCATTCTAAATTATCTGTCATAGCAATCCCTGATTCAGGCTCTCCATAGGGCTTTACCCTCGTCTCCATTTGAAAACCTTCATTTCAATAGGTGGGCTGAAAATTCCTGTACTTCTGAAATTACCACTATTCCACTTATGAAGCCTGGTTAATGGCATCTCTCTCCACTTTCATTATCCAGCTTAGCAACTATCAATAAGCATAAAAGAAATTACACAAAGTGTGCAAAAAACAGAGTATTTTTATTATTCAAAAATAATATTCATTTGGTTAAGAAAAAAAAAGTTGTGGGTTTGGTTTTATTTTTTTCTTTTAACTTTGTGTTCCAGTTGTTATGAAACTTTTCCTTCCTCTTTGACTCATGGTGAATAACAGAGATCAAGTTTTTAGTTAAGGGACCAAGACACATTGTATTGAGAAAAAACTACAGAAAGTTTATTGCAGAAAACTAAATCTGAAGTCAAAATAGGGCAAAAAGCCCACAGCATTTAAAAGTATGAAAATAAAAAACGGAGAGGAAGAAACATTAAAATGGGAATACAAAGCAAAAGACAGTGAGGAGAAGCCATATTCATGAATTTAACAGTAAATGGTAAATTTTACTGGATTGTCTTTAAATATATTTTTAGCTACTTATTAAATTTCTTTTTGTATGGGGTTTCGTTTTTGTTTTTGTTCATTTGATTTTGTTTGTTTGATTTTGTTTGTTTAACTGATTGTTAATTTTGTCATTAAAAGTCATCTTCTGTTTTCAAATTTGGGCTTGAATGTATATACTCCCTAAGGCAGTGCTGAATCTAAAATCTTTTCTAAGGACTCTCTAAACTTTGACAACCCATGGCAGAGGAATATCTGCCAGGGTGAATAGATGAATAAGAAATATTTTGTTTGTCTTTCTGTAATTTGCTTCCATAGGAAGATCTGCAAACCTAAACTGTTAAGTTTAAGTAGGGGTCTAAGCAAAAGTGATCCAGTTTTACTTGGAGGGTAGTCACAAAGAGATCATGTTTGTTGTTAATAGAAATTATATCAGCTTGGACCTCCAAAATCAAACTGACTTTATTAGAAAAACCTCTCAAAGGATTTCACAGACTCAAAGATTCACAGAACAGCTGAGGTCAGAAGGGATTTCTGGAGGTCATCTAGTCCAATCCCCCCTTCTCAGACAGGGTTGTCTTGAGCCAATTATAGAAATTAATATTAGAAAAAATTTTCACAATTTACCCTCCATTTATGCATGTTTCAAGATTCAGTTTTATCTATGTATTTATTACATGGTTTGCACAAAGAAATTGAGGCATAATTAAATTTTACAGTAACCCAAATGTAATTCTGAGATCCCAAATATAATTTAATAAATGTTATCTTCAGACTGTGCATCAAATTTTGTTTCTATATTAGTGATTTGGTTTTTCGTTGGTTTTTTTTCCTTTTGTCTAGAAAGATTTTCTGAGAGTTTTCTATTTCAATTTAGTAAATATCTATGGCAATATTGTTTACTTTGAGTTTGTTTCTGTACAAACACCAAGTATTACAGCGGCAGAGAAACCGCTATGAAATAAATACTTCAGCTTTTATTTTAAAATCTGAAAAGGTCTCAGTAGCAGTCCAGAGGATGGCCTTGAATCATAACAGCTTTTCACTGTGAGAAGCAAAGAGGATGCAGAACATGATCACATGTTCTGCAGTGGAGGAGAGTGGGAAAGGCACAGTAACTTATCACTTTAAGATATATCTTGCTTGTGTCTATATATAACATAACATATGATCCTACCAAACCCTCATCTCCTCCTTTCTTTCAGTTCTGAGGACTTAAATTGGATCTGACTGACTACACAAAATTATGACCTGTGTATTTAAATAAATTAATTTGGACAGCTTATCTGTGTTTTTCCTGTGATTTTCAAAATAATGTAATTTACTGATAATTTCAGAATAAAATACATAATGTAACCTACATAAAGGTTCCAAATACGTTTCCTGCTCTCTTCTTTTTTATATAGTAAAGTTTGTGTCATTTTTGAAAGTAGAGTTGTAAAGCATTTTTAAAATTTTAATTGTAGCCATTTTTCACTGAAAGAATAAAATAAAACTGCTCTTTTTTTTCCCCTCTGAATTTTCAGAAATATGAGGTAGAAGTTTTATTATCCAATTTTTGAGGATCCTGGAATTTGCAATATTCAACAGGAAAACCATTACAAGAGTCTGGTCAAGGAAGTCTTCAATTTTTGTAAGTCAAAGTATTGAATTGATTTGTAGGATATTATTTATTCAGCTAACACCTTTTGCATAAATATCAATGAAAAAAAAATTTCAGTGTTTTATATTCAGTGAAGTACTATTGTAGTTTTCCGATCAAAGAAGCAAAGTTTTCATTTTTATTTTTTTTCCCTTACTAAATACCCTGTCCTTATATTTCTGTCTGCATTCAACTGGAGTTGAGAGAGGTAAAATATCTAGAAACGCAATGTTATTGTTCCCTCATCAATGTGCATTCCTGCAAGAAAGCTCATTAAAACATATGACTATTCAATGAGTTATCGCAAAACCATTTAAGACATTCTTTCATAGACAAAGTTCTAAGGGTCTGAGAAGCCTTGCTGTACCTTCAATCCCTTGGCTTCCTGTGGTGGTCTTGTGGTAGCTTATGAGACAAAAACACAGTTTATTGTGGCATGCATTTGTTTCAAGGTATATGTCCTGTTCCAGGTACATAAGAGAGTATGGAATGTATAGCTGAACACACACACTCACCCTCATATCACTCATTTATGTAATTTCTGTGTATCATGGTAATTTCTTTTTGGTAGAGATTATTGCAAATAAACAATGAAGGTTCTAAAGAATCAATATTATAAAACAAAGGCATAATACAATTTTTTCACTGAAACTCTTAAAATTCATACTAGAGCAATGCTGCATTTTATTTTAAAACCTTGAGAGTTTATTTTTCAAACTGGCTCAATCTCTGCAAATTCAAGTATTTCAATTCCATTTTGATACAGCATCAACAAATGTATTATAAAGTGATAAACTCCCTCCCAAAAATCACGAAATACAAAACACCTTCCTGGGAAGATTGTGCCTAATATTTTCTGGACTACATGAGTGAACTGGCAGTCTTTGAAAGCAGGTAAGAAGTGAAAGCTTAGTATGGCTGAGATAACAAGTTGGGGAGTGCATTGTTTGTCTACTGGCGCCAAGCAGTGTTCTTAAGATTAGCGGTCCTAAATCTTTCATTCATGGCATTACAAACTGACCATCATAATCCATTCATTAAAGCCATACCAAAGAAAAGGATAAGAAACTAAACAGCTATGTTTAAAAACCACAAAACCTTAAAATGACAATTTAAGTATTTAAATGTGCTCAAAGTCATATTAAGCAAACCTTAGGATGTTTTGGACTAGAAAGACTTTTGCAAGTTAGAATCACTTTGTAAATTACCATCTCCCTCTTTCCCGCTCCTCCCTCCTTTCATGATACTCTCACAATAACAAAAGGGATTAGCTAAGCAATCTAAAGTGAATCCACTTTAAGGGCATAGTTAAACTCAGAGTAACTAGCAGTCAGTGTCAGGGCATGTCAACTGTTGTGTTTGAAACTGGTCCTTACAAATGAACTGATCCTTGGGTTTCTGCCTTCTGTTATGAAAGAGGATTACTTGATAGGAGGAAAATATTCCTGTAACGTAAGATCACATGTAGTCTACCATATTTTTTATGTTCTCCTATCAATTTTTAAACCTAAATCATTCCACAAATATAATGAAAAGGGGTCCTCTTTTATACCCCAGTAAGTGTGAGAGTGCCAGTTTCCCAAATAGACTTGTATCTAAAAGTTTATCTACAGCTGTGCATAGATTTTTCTAAGGAAGATGTACACCTGGACTCATACTGAGGGGTACCTGTGACTGTGCTTAGTTCCAATATTCTCAGTACCAATGCCTGTCTAAATAATTAAACAAATTTACAGGTGCTCATGTGGCATCAGACATTCTCCAGAAAAGATGCCATCTGGCCTACCATCACTACACCAGGAGCGTGACAGTACTGTGTCCAGAATAGGTGCTTGGGCTCTTTATAAAGATTTCCAATGAGCTCCCTACATGACCTGGGATCTGATGGGTTATGCAGACAGGCAGTTATTTCTCAATCAACTTTTGGGGAACTGTGTAATTATAACATATGAGAATTAGTGCTCAGCTCCTGGGGACTGGATCTTGGTCTTTGAAAATTCCAGCCCAATATTTTGAAAGCAGAACAGATTTTACAAACAGGCTTTTCCTAGAAACAGTGTTGTAATATCTTAGTACTAATCAAAAGCCTGTTATAAACAGCTTTATTTCCTGATATCGGATAGACAAGGGAATACAAAACTGTAATTCCATAAGAAAAATATTTTAACTTTTCCCCATATCAGGAAGTGCAATCCTGGCAAAAGTTACTGATAAAAGAGTGCTTGAGCTGGGAGTTATTAGAGTAACTGAATGAAGTACAGTCTCCTGGCAGCATAGTTTCATCATCTTTCTTAGTTCTCTGTGCCATACCCTTTAGAGGTCAGACTTCTAACTCTTTTAGATGTCCATCTAGTTCATTCTGTTTCCATTTACTCATGACAGCTCTACATGCTCCACAATAAAAAAGAAATAAACGAACATTAAATACTTAGATTTAGGATTCTACTGTAGTTTACCAAAATTCGTGCAAGTCGATAAACATATTTTCATTCTGGATCACAATTATATGAGTTTGGATGAGTTTTTTACCACCTCAGCTTTTGCATAAGGTTGCACGTAAAGTTCTCTGAAAGTGGGCTGTTTCTTTGAATCTGAAATTGAAGAAAAATAGTAGTGGTGAAATATTCTGTTTTGTTACTTTGACAGTGACAAAATAAAAAAAATTCATTTTAGATAGCTTTTAATTTGAAATTGCATTGCTCCCAGTAATTAACTTTTAAAGCTAATTTAAAATGAGTGTTTTAATTGAATAGAACTAAATATTTCTCAGATACTTGGGAAAATTTCTGAGATTTTGATAAGCTGGTAGAGCTTGATTATTAAAGGTGGTCCCACTGTCCATAGATAGTTACTAAATACCATTTCAAATTCAAACTATGAGACAGAGATCATAAAAGTTTAAAATTTTTCTGCAGCTTAGAAAAAGTTTTAGAAATCCTCTTAGAAAAGACTACATTTCCCAAATTGTCTCAGTACTAGCTCCTGCTGTATAATTGTGTTCATTCTTTGAGATTTTTCAGTTCTAGTCTTTCTAACTGAACTGTTGTCTTAAAAGATTTCAGACTAATGAGCTGACTGGCTTTAGTGATTTCTAAGCATGATAGTAACTAAAAGTTACAGTGGTTATCCTGTTACTTAGAGTAGATAGGGATTTGAGACCCAGGAGAAGATTAGCATAAGAAAGAGTAGACACATATTTACAAGCTTATGTCTTTTCCTTTGATTCATCCTATCTTTCTGGATATACAAGCAGTGTAGCCAGATCCTAGGACAAGATGGATGGACAGATATCGTGTATGTACAGATGATAGCTGCATGATAAATGGTGGAACCATCCCATTTATTTATATCCACCTTTGACCATCTCATGTGCCCTTTGCCTACCAATTCATCTTCACCATGATGACTTATAAAATCCCAACTCCTTGAAACATTTCAGTCCATTCCATCCTGCCTCCTCTTTGTTTTCCCCCACATTCATCCAGCAAAATGAGAGAAGACTGCCACAGCCTGAAAAAGGAATTATTCATTAATACAGAGTGACAAAAAAGTCAGTAATTTTTCTTATTTCCACAAATGTGAAAACTGAGTCCTGTCTACTTATCTGTATTCACTTTAGAGATCTTTCCAAGGATGATAAAAAATAAAAGTAGATAAATTGACTTTAACTTAATTAGTTTTAAGTATTATTAATTCTAGAGCTGGACATTTTGACTCTCTGTTACCAGAGGAGAGCGAAAGAGCAACCTATGGAAAAATTAATATCATCTGGTTTAGACCGTTAATTTCAAACAAGCAAAACAAGAAAGCAAATCAGAAAGCAAAATACTTGCATACACAGGGTTCACGCACATTGTCATTTTCTTTCTATCTTATTCTTTTGGGGCAGAATTTTCAATAAAAACAAAAGTCATAAAGTTGTCCAGTGCTACTGAGAACCATTTTCTGACACTTGAAAGGTCATGGAATTCTTTGATTCTGTCTAGTCTGACAACAGTAAATGGAATATGAGGTTAATACCAGTTTTTACGTGTGACCTATTTAATATGATATTAAATTTAAAAAATATATTTGGTTTTTTATTAGTGAAGACTATAGGTAGCAAGACACTCTAGTAAAGGTTTCTTCTAACAGTCCAAATATTTTTTTCCAGAAAGAATAAAAAGTTTCAGGCCTGTGAGTTTCCAGGGTCATTAGCTGGTAGCCACTAATGCAAAAATGAAGCCTCTGATTCAGTGGCTGTCAAAAGCTTAGACTTGGTTTCAAGTCTTGCATCTCAGTTGCTGCTTGCTCTATTATTAGATGATGCCAGCAATGAACTAATGCTGCCTTGAAAAATATGTGGAGAACTCAGCATGGAGATGTTTTCTTGCCCTTGAGTGCATCTTGAAATACTTGCACTATGATTTCTAAGGAAAATTATGTCAAATTGTTTATAGATTTCTGAGAAAAGTACAACCTAAAAAGATTTTTAAAAAATTGGATTTGTAGAGCATGAGAACATACACTTTTGAGTATTTCAACACAAGCTTCTAAGTCATGAAAGACATGTGGGCTTTTTCCCACTTCTTTTTTTTTGTCAGTAATATTGGTATATTTATGGTTTTTCAATTGGACACCCTTATTCCAAATTTGAGTGAACATTTTTGTATTTCTTTGTTTTGATTAAATAATTTTAAAAGAGATATTGGTTAAAGAGAAAAATCCCTGTATCCTCTTATTAGAACAGTCCATTCACAAAAAGACATGTACTGATCAAGATATACAGATTTAAATTCAGACAACTCTCTCAGTGTAACTATGAAGGTACAACATATAAGCAAGCTCCACTTTGCACACTCCCTAGAAAAGCTAGTTTTCTATAAAAACTTCTTCCATATGGTCCAACAGTACTCCTCTTGGAAAAGTTCATGCTAATTTAGATGTTAATTTTTAACAACTAAAAATGAAAATCCCCAGCTGAGTAACACAGTTTTGTTCATGTCTAAATAAGAAATTAGTTAAACAGAGCTGGCTGTTCTATTGAGGCATTGGAAAATAAACATATTAAAACTTTGTCTGAAACACTTCAGGCTGTCTTTACCTCCACACAAGTCAAGAAAAACCCATGCATGTTCATGTTCTTCTGTCAAGGATGTCAAAGTATTCATTTTGACCTGTAGGGTCCCTTCCAACCCAAACCATTCTGTTTCTATGATGACATAAGCCTATAGGCAAACTTACTGAGTATGTAAAGCACCACTCAGAAGGTTGGGTGGCTGCTGAATGCCAGTGAACATGCTGCAACTGCATTTCCCTTATGGAGGTGCTTACTCCATGTCTATAAAGAAATGATGATGGTGAAAATGTCATTTATGTTTTCCTGATCACATCTGAATCACAAATGGTCTAGAGATTGATCCCAGAATCACTCGTCCTAGGATGGGAGAGGCAGCCCACCCGTCTGGGACAGTGGCCACCTGGGCCAACACATTAGCTTTGAACTAGAACCTTCAGAATTAAACACGCTGATGTGCTCTCACTTGAATTAAATGCATTACATCTAAACTTGAAGTAGACTTTCTTTTCTCTGTGAATTGCATAAAATGAGGCCTGTCATATGAGACCCAACAAGATACAGTATGACATAACTCTGTCTTAATGGCAAAAGTAAAAGACATTAGTCCTTAAAAGAATATCTCTTTTCAACCTAAAGTAGTTTTTGACATTTTAACTAACTACTGGAACATAGAAAGATCAAGCAATAGTGCAAACACTCGTTATGGTCTGTGCAACAGTCATTACACTAGGATGTGTAGGAGAGCTTACTTTATTAGGCCAGGGAAATCAGACTGCATTTTGGGATTACTGTACCTCCCATTCATTTACAGTATGTCATGAGTTCTTCAGCATCCCCTTGGGCAAGCAGTGCAAACAGACAAAAGCGGCTTCCTTCTTAAGTTCCAACTTTTTCTGACATCACTGATAAGAAACATCTTTGAATAAAGTCTCAAATATAGGGCAGATGCTTTTTAGTCCTTCTTCTCTCCACTGAGCAGCCAGAGCCAGAGCTGTGGGCCCATCAGCATGTACGAGTGGGAAAAATGGAGCAGTCGCAACTGCAATTAAGTGCATGTACAATTATAAATGTGCCTAAAACATAAGACTAGTTTTGCTTTTTTATACTCCCCAGACACTTCAGAGTAAAAGTGCCTCACTCAGTTTGTAACAGAACTATTTTTAAATGTAATAGTGCAACCTCTACTACACAGAAAAACTGATTCTTTCCACTGGCAAGAGACAGAAAGATGAAGCCAACACTCAAACATTTTTTTCAAGTATTTGTCTTAAAGCCTGTGATTTAGGAGACAAAAATATTTAAATTCAGGTAACTACCAGACAATCCAAACAAACAACAGTCCAAGCTCTTGCCACAGTAAATAGCATTTCCAGGGGTGCCTGAAATAGCTATAAGGAAAAAACAAATTCAGCCTCCCAACAGGGAAAGTCGGGTTTCAACTTTTCAACTGGGGTTGAGCCAGTGCTGTCGGAGAGAGATGAAGGTCTGACAGAGAGCTCCTGGGGCAGCTGAGCTTTCTGCTTGAAGAAGTGGGAAGGATGGGTGGGTCCACCCACTCCACTATAGCCACTGTCCCTCCTGCCCAGACCCTTCCTAGATATCAATCTGTTGTTTCAGTACACAGGAAAAATGAGATCCCAAGTCATGGCTTTTCCACTGCCACAGAGACTAAGGAAGGATCTGCCCACTTGTGCCGACAGCACAAACATGCTAGGCTACATCCCCATCTGGATTACATTTGTAAAATTCTATAAATTAATGTAAAGACCCTGCATATAATGCAGAACCCTATATACCATGCCTATAATTACACTATACCAACTATTTTTAAAAATAAAATTCAGATGGAAAAGATTCCAGGTGTTTCCAAAAGGCACAGATCCAGTTGCAATAAGTCAAGTGAAATGGTTAGTTCTTCAAAAGTCTTGTTTTCAACAGACAATTGAAAGAAAAAAGTCCATATCACATATGGACTTTTAGATGACGTAAGTGATAGGATAAACTCCTTTCATTAATGAATATTCATCATTAAAGAACAATTTTTCCTGTATTTCTCTCTTTGCTTTCCCTTCATCTGAAAGCATAAAAATGTAAACCAAGGAAAAAATCAGGTTTTTGGAAATATCATAAACATCCCAAGGTATATATTTCATTCAGAGCAAGTTTTATCAGGGGAAAATATAATGGTAAGAGAAGTTCTAAGAATATCACAGTTGCTAGCACTGTGAATATAATTGTACAAATTAATTCAAATATTTCCATATCACTAATAAAGGTTCTGCTAGTCGCCAAAATTGTAAAAACATGGTAAAAATGTTAGTGAAATTAAAAGCACAGGAAATAATAAATTTGTTAGTGTATTTCCCAATGAAACAAAGAGTTTCGGTTTAGTTTTCACTAAAGAATGTAGATATGTATTTCAAAAAAGTTTCTCCCACCCAACGAAAGGAAGTCATGTGCTTAAACACACACACGGCATCAAAACTGGTTGAAAATTTATTATCTCATACGTGGAGGAATAGTTCCTTTTAGGTTAGAGAAAGGGTGAACAGAAGAAGGAAGGTGAAGACATATCTGGTATATTTTTTAACATTGTATATGCAAATTAAAAATGGGAGCACTAATTTGTAAATGCTGGCAAGTCATACTGCTGTAGAATTTTAAATTGTGTCTGGAAATGAAGCAATCTGTACGAGTCAAAATTAATGATTCAGTTAACTATAAAAGCAGACCTCAGTGCTATATCTGGAGCATTATTTTCAGAGTTTCCTAACAGTTATCATTATTCCCAATAAAAAAAGATATCTATTTCACTCATGGCCTTTCCCTCCAGCTGCAAATCAGGCTCTAGCCAAATTCAGCTGTATGTATGAACAAGTAAATAAATTAATAAAGCATTTCAGGTTTTGAGCAGCTAGACTTTCTGCAACCTTTATACTCCTGGAAAGACAACTGCAACTGACCTTTATAAACAAGGGACTTCCCTCTCACAGTTCATGTGCTGCTATTGTTTTATGTTAGCATTTTCCAGCTGCCTCTCTGTGGTGAGTAGCTGCTCTTAACACTTGCTGGAAATATTCTGGGAGAATGCCAATGGCTCCACGCACTTCTAGAGCAGGTTTGTTGACTGGTGATCACAACCTCCCTGGAATAAGCTTTCCTGTTGGCTGAGCAGTAGAAATGTGACCCTTCTAAATGTTGGGCAATGATGATGACAGTAACAATTATTTTGCCTTTTCTTGTATTCAGGAGTATTCAATGCTGGGTCTTCACTTAAATATTTGCAAATATTGTTCCTGACCAGGCTGTGAGTTTGGAGATCTAATTTACAACACTCATCTTTAGGATTCCCTTAAGATACACAAGCTGTTTTCCAGGCTAACCATTTGAGAGATGGCCCATTCGTTTATGCCAGAGGCAACTGGTGACACTCATCAGCTCAGGATGCCAGGGCTGGGCAGGTGGCAGCACTCCTGACACGACAGCTGAGCATTAGCTGCCTTGGGAGCTGTGCAAAACGGCCAGGGTTGAGACAGCACAACTAGATTAAGGCAAAGGCATTTTAACTTCTGCTGAGATTCCCAGTTCCTTGAATCATTTGATCCTGCCATAATCTCTGCCTGCAAGAAAGCCGAGTGACAACAGTTGCAAAGCAAAGCTGGTACAAAGAAATCAGAAGACATGAAGCAGCAGCAACCAATGCCTGAGTGTGCATGCACCCCAATGCATGCAAAAGAATGGATTAGACATTTGTTTCTATAGAAGAGTAAATCTGGCAACTATTGGTCCTCAAGAGAGCTGAAATTGAATACCAGACCGTCCTGCAAGTAAGGCATGTGATGGAGATGTAACATAGGCTTTTTTGCACCCCTGGGGAGAGACCACAACTGCAGATAGAAGGTGGCCCAGCTTGATTTTGGGATAGAAGAAGACTGGGTTGCTGCTCCATGGGATGAGTTGAAGAAGACAGACCTATCAGAGTGTCGCTCAGAGCAAGTGGAGACAATTTCTGAGTTCTAAGAATTTGTCATGTTACATGCTGGTAACTAAGCACCACACAGCCACTCAGTCACTCGCCCACCAACGGGATGGGGGAGAGAATCGGAAGAGTGAAAATGGGAAAAGTCACAGGTTAAGATACAGACAGTTAAACAGGGAAAGCAAAAGTCACACATGCAAGCAAACCAAAGCGAGGAATTCATTCACCACTTACAGTCAGCAGGCAGGAGTTCAGCCATCTCCAGGAAATCAGTCTCCATCACGCATAAGGGCAACTTGAGAAGACAAACACCATCACTCCAAACATCCCACTTTCCTTCCTCCTTCTTCCCCCAGCTTTATAGACAGACCGTGATGGCATATGAGATGAAATATCACCAATGTCTGTTGGGGTCCCAACTTCCCCTGCAGTCCCAGCCTTCTTTCTTCTGGGGCGGGGTGAGGCACAGAATAGGCCTTGACACTGTGTAAGCACTGCTCAGCAGTAACTACAACATCCCTGTGTTATCGACACCATTTCCTGCACAAAGCCAAAACACAGCCCCATACAAGATACTGTGAAGAGAATTAACTTTACTCCAGTCAAAACCAGCACACATCCAAAGCAGTGAAGGGCTTTGACAGCCTCTCCAAAGCAAGAGGCAGTGCCTTGTAACTCTCCATTTCCTTTTTGGTCATAGAACCTGTTCTCAGTATAACAAGGCCAAAGACCAGCAGAGACTCCAAGAAACACAGCTTTACTGAAGATATAAACAATCCATTTTAAAGAAATTCATAGCCAGCTCTACCACATTCTGCCACTGTTTTAGCATTTGTGACTGAAAATAGCTTTTCAGGAGAGTTGTTTTTGGTTTTTAATTAAAGCCATGAGTAGCATATTGTAGAAAACACACACTTCTGAGGCATTTCAAAAGCAAATTCATAGAATCACACAAAACAGAACAACTTACTTTTGTGAACATTGGCACCAGTCCCCAGTCTTTAGTTTCACTGCTGGGAGAGAAACTCCCAGAGAGCCTAAACTTCTGCCAAGAGTAATGCAGAAAAAGTCATTAACAACAACAGACTTGTAAATCAGAACGTTAAAGATTAGCTACTGTGCACAGTTGCACAGTTAAAGCCAGGTAGGCCAAAGACTGCTCACAAAAACTAACTAGCTCTCCACCCAGACATCTCACCAGAATTCCATGAAGAGGCTGCCTGAACCTGAACACCAGAATGCAGAGGTGGAGGCACTACATTTTGCTAACTGACCTGAAACAGTTTCCAAAGGTCTCAGCCTCCATCTCCAAGTGAGCATCAGCTGTGACACAGGTGACCAGAGCTCTGTTCTTCCAAGCCTGAGCCCAGCATTTGGTAGCAGAGATGACTGCAGGACCAGCTGGTTTGTGTCAGTTGGCTTCCAAATAGAGTCCAAAGTAGGACCTAAGTCTTGACCTTGAGGAATTGGTGGGGAATTGAGCAAACTGTTAGGAAAAGATTTTCCAGGTAGCTGTTGACTTTGCAAAATAATTAGCTCATCCCTTAAATTTATAAACACAGTGTGACTTTGGGAAATAATAAACGTATTTAACTTTTGAAAGTTTTACAGTCTTCTGTATTTCAGACACATAAGGATCTTATAGCGAAGTGCAGACATTTCTGTAAAAAGTTGTCAATGACCATACAAATGGCTCATGTTTCTTTGCTATCTTTCAAAGACCTCTAAAGACTGATGGGTACAAAATGTGCCGCAAAATCCCCAGCTTCGTACCAGTCCATTAAGGGTTCAGCTTGAATACTTTTATGTGGATATATTAATTGCATTTTCTGGAAAGCACAAAAAAATGGTCAGCTATCAACAACTCTGGTAACTAGCCTAACACAGCTTTCACTTTCAGCAGGTCTACTTTGTTGTTAGTCAACTACTTCAGCTCACCAGCACAGAGATGTTTGGCCCTGATTGGCACAGGGCATCCGTGACCCTACAATCATGCGCATCTTCCAAGGAATGCACTTACATACACCTTCAATAGTATATAATGAAGTCACTGAGCCAAATTTCTCATGTATGTTTTAAATAATATTTAAATGAGTTACTTATGAACCATTTTGTACACATCTGAAAGGTTCCAGAGACTTACAGGAAAGAGAATGTAGTGGATTAGGAATCAACATGCAAAAGATTTAACATTTATGCTTTTGCAAAAGGCTTAGGAATATAAACCCAAGATTTTAAATCTCTTTAATAGCTATTAAAGAAAAAAGAAAATTTTTCACAAAAAAAAAAATTTAGAGCAGAATTAGAACAATTTAAATGTAGATATGAAAACAATGTTTTCAGTACTTTCAGGAATGCAACCTAAAAAGGACAGATTTTTCCGATTTCTTAAAGAATTCTGTTTTGCAGATCTTTTGGGATACTAAATTTGAATGATTAGCATAGACACTGTTTATGAACAGCTGGACATTGACTAATAGTGAAGAAGGAAGGAAGCTGACTATCTAAATATATTTACTCACACTTTAATATTATTGTAACTATACCAAAATTTAAAAGCTTGATGGTAAGTCAATATGAAAATGTTATAAGGTCAGTCTCCAACAGAAAAAACACACAAACACACCCCACTCCCAAAACAAGCCCCGAGATACCACCCATCAAATAAAGAAAGGCAAAGTTGCTATAAATCCAACACATGTAATAGCATTTTGTAATATTTGGTGGAACCTACTAGGTGAGGTTACTGAAACTCTCCATCTTACTGCATTTTTTTTTAAAAGGCAACTTACACTCTCATTGATTTAATGTGCTTATAGCTTCAGGAAGATGGTCTTAAAAGTTCCTACCTTTTCAAATGCATATCATTCCTATCAAAAGTGTTCATAGTACTGAGAAGATTACTGTAAATTACCCTGTACATTCTTACTTTTCCAGGTTTTGAATGCTATTTCTGAGGGGACTACACAATGTAAGCATTGATTAACAATGTCTTTTTACCTACCACAGAGGCTAAGCAGCGATAAGACTACTCGAAAGGAGGAGTAAAGAACACTAGAACAAGTTGAGACCTCATGTAACGACCTAAATGTTAAGCATCAAACTTTTGTCCAGATCATCAGAAAATGAGGTTAAAACTTTCTGCTGAGATACAGCGCAGTAAATTTTAAGAAAGTGAATATATAAGCATTTTTCAACTACCTTGTAAATATCAAGAAGCAGCACTTTTTTGAACTTTCATTGCTATTTTTTTTGTCAGTGGGAAATAAACAGCTTTATTCTTGCTAGGTGAGATAGGTAAAATACTGGAATTGTATGTAAGCAGGAGAAATGATGTTCCAAACGGTCATATTCTGTTCAGGTTTTGGTTATCACTACTTACAGTCAAAGGTCATTGAGGCTTCTACTTGTGAGGGATGGTTTTAAAATCCTTACTTTGCATGTCAGGTCCAAGAAGCTAATGGAGAGGTTCCATCCTTTTAAAAAGGTGCGAAAATTGCTATAAAACTTTTGTTCCAGGCTGCACGGAACAAGTGGGTTCTCTAGCTAGTGCTAAGCAAAGATTTATCCTGGACAGGCATTTAGTAAACTCCCATCTCTAACATTTTCCGACTGGGTCATTTACATGGCATTTTCCACAGCATGGCGGCTCCTGTGGAACCTGCTAGGAGACATTTTGCCTTCCTCAAATTTATTGATTGCATCCATACTGGGGTCTGGTGCGCAATACACGACACTGCAATGTTTGCTTATGCAGGTTTTAAGCTCTTTTTTTGATCTTGCCCAAGACAGTACCCTTGTAAGGCACTCAGGTAGTTAAAGCAATTTTTATACTTCACATGTTATTATTAGACATCTTGAAATCCTTATGTTCTGTCCACTTCTTCCAATTTCAGATACAGAATCTTCTCAAATTATGTAAGCCATTAAAAATAAGAGACACAATCTTTCTACACAACTTGGGTCAAATATATAAAATATAAAATACATTCTCCATATTCACATTCAATGTAAAAAGCTGCAAAGTATTTCCACATTGCAATTCTGCCAGCAAGGAGAAATCTTGCTTACAATTACAAATGATCTTTGAAGTTGCGATTCTATCAAATCACAAAATGCTTATTAATTGGGCAAAATAAGAATTCTTAATGTAGACTGAACATCATATGTATGATGACCGGGCCACTATTCTTCCAAAGTCTTGTTTGTTTTTGGTTGCTAGAGTAAAATATATGTGTCAATAAATAGCCAGATGGGTATCAGTGATGAACTGATAATATCAGACCCCATAGCAGTTGACCTTCTCTAAAGGTGTCATGTAGCTATTAAACAGCCTGAGGGGAGGAACAAAACCACCAGTCTGTTGCAAGGTGCAACTCTGAGTGTGGATTCAACATTGTTTATTATGATTTCTGAGTTTCTGGCTTTCAAATATAATCTGAAAAACTGCAGACCACTTCCTGAAATGTAATCATTCCTTAACTATAATATAAAATAATTTTATTTTTTATGGCCAAGGGCATCCTAATTAAATATTAATTGATTGAGAGAGGCTGTACCTAATTATTTGTCAAAGTCAGGGAAGATATCAAGTGAGAGAAAGATTATTACCTGAGAATATACAATACCAGAGGTGGATGACTAAAAAGATATCTAATGAGTAGACAAATGGGTTATCAGGGTTCTCATCCAAAGTAACAGTGACTGAAGAATTTTGCAGATTTGTAGCATATGGTCACTTTTATTTGCTGCAGCTTATTCTCAATATGCCCAAAAAATCAACAAGGAGTCTTTTAATTGTAACAAGATTTGGAAAAATTTGATTTTTTCCTTCTCGTTGTATTATTATCTGTTGAGAATGGTTTTACAGTTTCAAGTGTATTAAAATGTTTCCCATGTTAAATGCTCCTACTTAATTTCCATATATTACAGATTTTGGCCAAGAAATGTAAACTTCATTAGTAATACACAGTGTTGCACTTGACATAATGTCACCCACAGTTTTATCAATAATTTCTTGCATTTGCTGTTAAATACTTCATAAGACACATCTTGCAATCACCGTCTAAGAAATTAATTACAAGGACAAGAGATACTAGTTTTGGTCAGCCAAAGCTGGGTTGCAATGAGTTAACTGGGATCAATGTTTCTGTTCATATCCCCAGACTTTTCACAGCCCTGGCAGAGGCTGACTCTGTAATAAGTCTCACATTACACGTGGATTAGATTTGTAGAAATCCTGTAACTCAATAGGTACCTGCCTATTCTCTCCTGGCGTCAGGCTGCCTGCACTACTTTGCTCTGTAGACATACCTGGCATTCCACCCGTGCCTCCTCGCTGGCTAAGTGGGCTGGAGCCTGCCTACCAAAACATTGGGGTATTGTTGGGAAGGGGAGACCCCCTTGACAGACGAGCGAAGTGTGAAGTTAGTCTTGCAATGCCTTATTACCTTCCTATGAAGTATACACGCAGCTCTTTTAAACTTCCTTTATGCTGCAGCAATGTGGGAAATGGGATCTGCAGAAGCGTTTTGGAGTAGCAAGGGGGTGGAGATGTGCTGTAGACAAGGACAAAGCCAGTCCGACCCTAAGACCTTCCGCCTTCCTCCCAGCCACCACCGCAATGTTTGTTTACACTGACTGAGGAAAAAAACAAAAACATATTTGTCACTGCATCAAGGATGTGAAATGGCTTGATTTCTGGGAATTGTGCCAGGTATTATAAACCATTTTATTTTAACACCCATTCTTCATTTGCTGCACACCATTTGCTTAGCAATTAGTGAGAATTAGGATTTTCAAAACATTCGAATAAGATTAAAACACCCATTTACAGTGTTTAGGACTCTTAAAGTGAAACAGCTATCTCACTAATGAAAACCAAGTCATGTGATGTTTAAATAACAAAAGGAAAATTCTCAGTTTGTCACTAACGGTTTACAGTTTGTATCCTGCAAATCTCGATATCAATTACGTTGAAGCTCACAATAAGTTTATGGAAGTATTATCAGATCACCAGATCAGCCAATCTACTAACTTTTCATTGTTTTTTTTACATATTTGATGGTGGGATTTTTTTCTTTTTTTCCTTTTTTTTTTTATGCGTGTGAAATTTGAGATCCATAACAACTCTTTCCTCCTCTTTCAGCAGTTCATCATCTCATCCTGGAAGATAATGAAAAGACTCCTAGTGATTTCATGCAGATGTGTATGTGATTCTAACAACCTACTAACAGTATTTAACTTTAAACGTTAATAAAGTTTAAGGCTTATATTAACATCAAAACATCCTATTTTTTTTTTTAAAGGAGAGGAGAAATTTGTATAATGGATTACCATCACAGAGTGTATGCTAGCAATGTATGCACACAAATATCTGCTTCAGAGTTTTGGCAAATGTTTATATAAATTCCTTGATGCTCACAGCTATGGCTTCTGAGTTTAGTGAGATATTACTTCAGTCATCAGAGAGAATGGTGGAAAGATTGTGGGCACTGGGGACACAGTTTTGTTTTCTAACGAGCTGCAAAGTATCTTAGTTAGACATTCAAGGAGACTGTAGCCATGGCCTTTCCAAAAGCTGCAGTGCAGGTAAATTCCTGCCATCCAACTAGTCCCTCCTGTCTTGCCAAGTGTCAGTGAACTGCAATGATTCTGCCTGAGTGATGTGCCCAAACAGCCTCCATGGGAGGCAATGACTCTGCAGGAAAAGGGTTTGCAAGGAATACTTGCTAACACCAGACTATTCAAGTGTGTGGCCTGTGCAGGTTTTTATCTCTGTCCTCTCAGTGTATTTCATTCCCCCATATTTTTATAAAGGAAACTTCACAGTCGTATTTTATATTATTTTCTATTTTATATTTAAAATGCTTCTAAGCCTTGTACTGTGCTGATGAGCTATTATCTTAGTAGGGATATATCTTCATATTGAGTTTTGCCTGTGAGATTTTGAAACATACTTTTAGAAATAATATCTGTATATAGGAATTACTTGTAATACAAATGAATATTTTTCTTTTAATATAGTTATATCTCTTATTTCTCACTGC
Source organism: Amblyornis subalaris (assembly GCA_018881555.1). Taxonomy (NCBI): domain Eukaryota; kingdom Metazoa; phylum Chordata; class Aves; order Passeriformes; family Ptilonorhynchidae; genus Amblyornis; species Amblyornis subalaris. The sequence continues at coordinate 171,012 of JACAXG010000069.1, read as the reverse complement.
TCATCCAGCAAATCGAATTATGGCATGAAGTCAACAAGCTTCAGAAGAAAAAAACCTTCGGTACATTTTGTTTCTCTTTTCCTTTTGATTGAGCACACTATCTTAGAAATAGAGATTTGGATGTTTTTCTTCCCCCCTATTTCTGCTATATCGAAAATATTTCTGTATTCATGCTCCTTGTACTACAGTGTATAACTTCCTTTCACTATAATACATTTAAGGCTAGGTAAAGTTGTTGGGGAACAATGCAGTTAACAAAGCCTGATTCCTGCCGTTTGTCCCACAAGTCCCTTCAGTTCTATCCTCAAACCACAGCAACTACGTTCTCCTCCCCAGTCCTTCTCATGCCTTCACCACCCACAGGTAGCACCTCAAGCCAGCTCCCAAGCCAGCGGATTAGCTGGCCAGCGCTGCTGTGACATTTGGCAAACAGCCTGCTGCCAAGCACAACATATCACACTTACTCCTCAACAGAAGCACTGATGTGGATCTTTCCTTTATTTATATCGATTTTCATGAAATTTACAGACACATATTTTTCCGCTACTCCTGCCTTTTGAATTTGTTTAAATATAGCCAATAACAAAGAAAAAAGCATTATAATGGGGCAACCAGGAGGCAAACAACACAATTCCATAAACCACATTTCAGAGAAGAATCAAACTAAAACCTACATATGTAATAATAAAGGTCATGCAGTGGTCCCAGTCTGAACAGTTAACATGAGGGTGTCCAAAATTCCACTAGCTTCAAGGAGTTTTTCTTTCTTGTTAGTTCAGTGGCACAATTTTCATGCCAGTTTCCTGCCAAGCAAATTGCAGAGGGCTTGTACAACTGAAAGAGCTTGAGTCTGAGTCTCTGGTGACAAGCTTGCTGCAGCTCCAATCAGGCCTTTATAGCTTCCTAAAAAAAATAACAATGCTGCCAATTGTAACAAATGTGAAGTGTCTCTTTGACATGAAACCACTGCCTATTAAAATGAGCCAAAAATATGACAGTTTCACAGAAGACTCTTTTTTATCAGCTGAACACTTCTCAGCACATCACTTGGGTCAAATTCAAATGTAAAATCATGGCACCTGAAGGAAACAAACTGTCAAGAGTCTCGTGTAATATTCACAGAGTCCTCTTCTTTTAAACAAGGCTAGTACTTATGTAGTTTTCTTGATAGTAAAATGTAAAGAATCTCAACAATGGCAGGTGAATGCAGGATGAAAAGTCCCTTTTTCCATTTCAATATTTCTGCTGAAATAGCTTTGTTACGGTTTATGAATTCCTTTAAATAAAAAAGTCTATGAGCAGTATTTTGAATGAAATATTTTTTCAAGGTTGAATGCTGGCTCTAGCCCTACTCAAATAGGAGAAATTACTTCCCAGTGGTGTGCCAAATTACTTGTTAACTGTTTCAGCAGCAGGATACAATGATTCTTTATACCAGGCTAGTCATAGCTTTGTTAGACACTTTCATGCCGCTAATTTCTGAAATCTGCATTATCAGAAGCGTTTTTTTTGTTACTGAATTCAGTTCAAAAGCCAACAATTCACCTAAATTAGTAGAGCTGAGTATGTTTTCCAAGATTATAGATATAATTTCCAGATCTCTACTGTTTATTAGGTGTTTGGGTAAAAATTGTTAAAAATAAACATACACATTAATTTTAAATATGCACTTTAATTAATTTTTGCCTCGATAACACCCTTGGGAGACTATTATTGGAACTAAGTAGGTAAATTAAAGTGACTCTGGATTCTGGGTTTCCCCAGAAATTGTACAAGAGAAATTGACTCTGGCCGTGAATGCTCTAAATTCTGCCCTTTTAATAGGTTCTTGTGCATAGGTTGAATTAAACTGTATTAGGCTAGTAAAAATGACCTTAAAGAGTCTTGTTTAAAAATGCTACAGCTGACTAAATTTCTACAGATACCTATTTTTACTATCTCTTTTCTGATTATTGGGTTTTGTACCTTTACAACACTGACAATCTGTATGAGCAGCTTGGAGCCAGAGTTGTGCCAAATCTAATGGGACTGAAATTACAGTGCATTAGCTGCACATCAGAAATCTCCACCCGAGTCTCATCCTACATCTTCTTCTCACTTTTAAAGCCCAACTTTATGTTACAAGATTCCCAGTTTGACTTTTCCTGGGGAACTCTACGGCCACATTTGGGCAGCCTGGGTTGTCTCACTTCCTTGAGACAGGAAGAATTAGGGCAAATTACAGCTGATCACCACTCCTCCGTTGTGAGCTGCTGCCACTCAGTCAATAATGTTATCAGGGAACTGAAGGAAGGATGAAGGAGGGAAAATCCACCCCCCGCCCTCCCCCCTTCCCCGACCTCTTTCCTGGCTTCCAGAATCCTTTCACTGAAGAGAGTCTGCCTCAAAATAAGTTATTCTTTAGCTTATGCTTCAACATGGTTTTAGTCTCCATTCTTTCACAGCACATGCAACAGATATCGTCAAATTCAATGTTTAGACAAAAAGCAAGTGGCAGCTAGAACTTTATTATTATTATTATTATCTATTAATCACGGTTTACATGACAAGAAAAAAAACCATTCCCACCCCCCCATCATAAGACTGAATAGCACAACCTTTCCTCCTGTTTGAAATTAAATATAAGACAGCCAGGGAAGAAAGTGCCAGTGAATCCGGGAAAGAACAATACTGTTTTCACTAACAATAACTGTGAGGGTGAGCAGAAATTTGCAGAGAAAGCCTTTCAGAGAACAGTGATGAGTAGAAACTCCCTTGAAAGATCTGTAATACGACCACACTTGGGGTCTTTCATGCAAACCTTGTCTCACTGAAACTGTGTAGACAGCTGTCCTTTCATGTTCCACCATATGTCTTCGACCCTAACATAATGGTTGATCAGGCTAAATCCACATGTTAAATTCAGGAGCAAAACCCAGCAGTACTGAGTCTGGAGCAATCACCTTATCACAGGTGATTTTATTTAGATTTTACTTAGATTTTGCAGGAGGAAAGAAAGCATTCACATTGTCTAAAGATCTGAGTTAGAGTCTGTGGACAATGTGAATCTGCATTAAGATGGAGGGAGTAGTAATCAGGAGAGAGATAAGTGCTGTGAATCGCCTTCTGCACTGAGAGTATCTTCATTACTAATAGTGAAGCAGCGGGCCAGACCCTGAGATGCATCCTGATGGGTTTTTTCTTTAGCCTTCATTCCAGACTTCTTGCAGATGATGGAATATATGTGAGATGTGAATGACCAGGCAGTAGGATCCACACAAAAACAATGGCAAAAGCAGCTCAACAGTGTAGGTAAACTCACTGCTATTGAGCTTTATTCTTTCGTATAGATACTTCTGCAATTCCTCATTCTAAATCTTGATATTTTTTTTTCTCCATGGAGAATTGCTACCTTTAGAGACATCTTAGGGACTCTGCACAGCAGTGCCATCTTTGCTATCAAGTCAGCACTTTCCATTTCCACATCTCTTCAGACAGAATGTGCTGTTTCCTGTAGCTTCTATTTTCTGAAATGGACATGGCATAACACTCTATTACTGATGAATATTTTATTCATAAAATGGAGCTAAAAATGTATTTGTGCCACTCTAGGGCCAAAGAAGTACCTCCACTTGTGACATTATTGTATTGCTGTAACATCTGGAAGACCTGAGAAGGATTAAAACTTCACTGCTGGCAAAGAACACTGAGGTTGTCAGAGTTATTTTCTTCCCCAGGAGCATTAAAAAGATAACCAGGGGAACAGAAATGCATAAAGGATCTTTGTGGCATTACTGGAAAAAAAACCTTTAAATATGTATAAATAGATAGACAAACAGATGTGTGTGCACAACTCCATTTGGATTTTCAGCAATGATTTAGAAAAGAATGGGGAATAACACAAGCAAAGCAGGAAAAACAGGGAGAAAAAAAACATAAAAGGGATCATGTTTTAACTTGTTCAAAATTTTATTAGTTTATTACATTATAAACTATTTGCCCTAGACATACTTTATATAATCTCTTACTTAATGTTTTGTGACAGCTTTAATACAACAAAATTAGATATGCTGCTGCAGTAGTCCTGACAGCTACCTGGTTTCCATGCATTAACACCATTGGCTTCTTGCCCAATACAAATAAACTTGAAAGGCTAGAGAGCACATCCAGTGAAATCAAGTAGCCTAAAACTAAAAGGTAGAGCTCAGCATTGCAGAATAAAATATCATTGCAGGGGAAACCTTTGATGATATCATTAACTGAAGTATTAGGAACATATATATAATAAAACCCCCTTGAAACAAAGGCATTTAAATTCTACCTGCACAGAGGGGACTCCCATGAAAATGTTGGACAACAATTAGAATGCACACAAACATTGTTTATTTTATTATGGAACTATATCTGCACGTCATATTCCATCCTGAGAAGGAGTGCATGTAGCCTTCAAGCCTTACTGTGTCCTGTACTGGAGGATGGACCTCTGAGCGATGTAGCCGCTGCTGGTCAAGCAGGAAAGGTATTTCAAGGAGCTTCACCTGTTGTCAGGGGTTGATGTCTTTGCTCAGATCTGAGTGTTGTGCCTTCATAACTGAGTCCATATAGTCAGAAATGAGATGAAGTATTGAAAAGTCTTTCCAGTAAAAACTTAGGACGGATTTGATTAATGTTTTGTGGTGACAATGTGAGTACATATGGAGAAAAAGTTATTAGAAACTGAAACACTTTAACTGATTAGAAAAAATATAAAAAGAAGAAAGTAAAAACGAGTATTCAGCAAGACTCATGTGGGAATACCTTCCCGTTCTTCATTTTTCTTCTACATTAATTAGTGAGTATGAAGGATGCATATTCCGGTAGAGTAATCCTGTTTGCCTCTTGAACCTTTCCTGAAACAATGGAAGGTCTGGCACTAATTGAAAAACTATGGATCTTGATGGAATGCAGCTTCTCTTTAACCTGTTTACTGATTCTGTGGAAAGGGCATAGAGTGTCAATATTGCTAATAGTTCTGAATTTCTTGTCTATAACTTCAACTCATTACCTGTCTCATTTTTATCTCTTTATGGAACCACAAGGCTTTTACAGCACAGAATAAAAAAAAAGCAATATGCACCAAACAGGTGGTACTGGCACTGGGACAAATTGCCTACCCTTTCAAAAAGTTTCTCATTTATTCTGATGAAATGGTGGTGAAGGGGACTGATCTGAGGTTGAATCATAAAAAACCTTCAAGAACAGAGATTCTCACATTTTATTTTCTCATCAGGTGCAACATATGTTTATTTATCCTGCTTTCTCTAACATAAGCATATAACCTCAGCTAGTGAAGAGGTAAAATTGTAAAATATGTTACCTTGCCCCTTTTCCACACAAAGAAGTCCTCTATGTATTTCACTCCCTTGGGTGTTCACATGAGTGAACAAAACAAATGTGGCAGATGTTATTCACATTCCTAATTGCACAACTGGAAGCTGATCTCATCCTGTAACAATGCATACAGAGTACTCAAGAAGAATCTGTAGAAAAAAGAAGTGCTCATCAAATAATATCGCATCAGTTGGGAATTTTTTGATCCCCAAAGCAAGTTGCAGTGGCATCTGGAAGGAAATCTCTCCACTAAAGACTTTTAGACTACATCATTCTCTATTCTTTCCTTCCCTAATGCTTAAAAAGTGCAAAGAGATTCCATTTAGCCAGGAATTATTACTATCCACTGCTTGAAAATGCCTTGCTACTTGAGTAAGAGCTACATATATGGTTTGTGTTTTATATCAATATCGTATTGCCTTAATGTATCATGTTAAAATGAGATTCTGCTTCCTCAGCTGCTTAAGTGCTTCACTTCTTTTAATCTAGCAGTTTATATAGTATGTTTTACCTTACATCGGCATATCTGGGTGAGTTCTTTGGTTTATTACAGAGCAGGTTGGACCGTGTGCTCCAGCAGCTCCTTTTGGCTTTAAAATTGATGTGTTTTATAGAGGCATGAATAAAGATTTTGCATTTGATTGAATAAATCTCAGAAAGGCTCCAATTCAGGAAACAACATAAGAGCTCAAATCCTGTGCAATTCGGGAAAACTTAAGTACTTTTCTAAAAGGAGTACAGCAAATTGCAGCATGTGCTTAAACCTAAGCACAGTATTAACTGCTTGCTTCAATTTTCTAAAGGGATGTAGCAAATTTTTCAGGGAAGAAGAAAACTTATTACATGGAATTTTTATTTATAGAAATGCAGGAAGCCAGCAAAAACAGTAAGAGACCACTATTCGCAGAGTACAGTAATATAGCACCAGTTACAGGAAATGGACTTTCATTTCATGGAAATTTTCTTTCCATGCAAAATATTACTAGTTTGGGTTTATACACCCCTGATTTCCAACAAACTGAGATGTTGGGTCAGTCAAGATTGTCTCAGGACAATCTTAGTTGTGCATCCTTCATTCTCAACCATTACATTCATGCGTAGATTGTACATCTTTTTCATTACTCTGCAATATCACCTGTGTGCATAGCCTTTTAATGCAGTAAACTAAAGTTATGAGGAATAGTTTCTCAGTCTGTGGAAAAAGGGCAACCTATCAATCATTTTCTATGGGGAAAATGTGTGCATGTGTACAGTTAACATAAAATAATTGATGTCCAGCAAGCTAAAAATTCTTGGGTTTGTGCCCATGCTCCGCCCTTTTCAGTCAGATACAAAATGTTCTCTTCTCCCTACAGAAAATTGGCCCTGAGTTCATCTTAGCTTTTATTTTCTCTGAAGTGCTTCATTTTTACTGTGTCAGAACTCTTATCATGGCTCACAAATTCATTATGATTGCAATCTCTTTCAGGTAGGAACTGTGCAAACGTGCAAAAACACTCTTGTTGCATGTTTCCTGTCTGTCAGCCTGCACTGTGAGTTACATAAATGTGAAACTCTGCCCCAACACCCGTGCAAGGTCCTTCAACAGTATCTTGCATTTTTTTCCAGCCTCTACTCACATGAATTTATGTATACACACACACGCATGTAATACATACACATATGTATATGCTGGCTATACACATATACGTGAGTATATATGTGTGTGTGCATGTGTGTGTGTGTATAGTGTCAGTAAAAGACCTTAAAGAATCAGTTTAGTCACTTAACACAGGTTTCTAGTCTCACTTGGAATTCTTGGCATATACCGCCTGCTCTCCATGTGCTGCTCCATAAGGGTGCCATCTCCCCTATGTCCTGTGTCAGATATCCCACTTTCTGCAGACATCTCTGATGCCCTAAATAATTGAATGGCCCTGACTTCTGTGTTTCTGATACTAACTCCTGCCCTAAATCCAATCACAGAGGGGATGTGTGTGCTCTATCCCTTCCATCTATTGACTTTCTGCTTCCCCGCCCTATGCAGCTGGTCACCATTTAGCCCCCCTCACATGCGACTGCACAACTCACTCAGGCTGAAGATACCAATCTCTCGTACCTCTGTCTGGGCCAAAAATCACACCAGTCACTAGCTAATGTAAGCACAATAAAATGTATAACTGTGAGATAAGGAACAAAAAGATATGCTTAATAAAAACTATTTTACAAACATCAAATAGGGTCCGCTGCTGTCAAAGAGACAACCAAAAGCAGAGAGGAGGCACAAGAGGAGTTTCAAGAAGAAATGTGACATGGCTGTACACATTGGGCCTGTGTAGCCTTAGAGTAGGCCATATGTCAGTGGGATGTAGAAGCAAGATTGTCCAAAGGTAAAACTGGTTGTGAGGAGGGTAAATTGAAGGGGTCTGTGATCTGCAGAAACAGAAAATATAATTTTTTTTCTTGCAAACCAAATTTTTCCAGTATAAAATATTCTCAAGATATCAATTATTTAGGAGTTTAGGCACCAAATGAAATTTAGGCACCAAATGAAAAATGCTGACTTAGAATGCAAACTTTACATCTTAACTATGTGTGTGATTTATACAGTATACTATATTCGTACACATATAGATAACATTTATCATGTGTATCCTGAAATTATTTTTACTTACGGTCAGTAAGTATTGCTATAGTAAAACAGACCTGTGTTCCACTTAAGCCTGAATTCTAACACTGCTTAGGGAACAAGTATATGACACACAGCAAGGAACCCTTCTTCTTGTAGCATTCCCACCAACATTATTCCTACATTTAGCATTATTGTTAGAGAGGATTTTGCACACAATGACACAGCTTGAACCTTGACATTTTTCAGTCTTCTACTTTTCTTCCTTTCCCATTCCTATTATGAATAATTCAAGATTGATTTTGAGCAGAAAAATAATTTAAACAAGCAATTTTTATCTTTCTTCATCCCCACCCCCCCCAAATCTACACTTATTATTGTGAGAAAAACAAGTGTAAAACCACAAACAAACAAGCAACAACATCAGAAAAAAAATCCTCAAAACCAAAAAAGCATCAACAAAAGCAAAACAGCAAATATGGTCAATATTTCTAGAATAAATAAAAAATAATTGAAAAAAGGGACACTGAGAGGGGATTTAGCCATTCCCCTGTTCCAGCCCCTAATGTCTAACCTGAATCTTCTCTTTAAAACTGATATATGCTTTCTCATGTTCTATTTTTCCTGTAGCTGTTACATATTCTCTGACTGATATGATTATTTACAGCACAGATTCGTCTCAGGCAGCTAAATTATAAATCCCAGTGACTATTTTAAATGAAAAAGTGTCCTGATGCTCAGCTTCCTTGAATGTCCCTTATTGTCATGCTGTCCAGAGCATAGAGACTGACAAAAAGGAAAATAAATCACTTTTGTTACTAAACCTTTGCATTCTAATTAAGCACTTCTTACTGAACATCCATCTTTTGCCTCACACCTGGTCACTAGATGTTTTAAGAGTTTTGCATCAAGAGAAATCCAGTCTGCCCCACCAGATGTCACGGCAAGGCCTCTTCTGCAGAGATTGCTCCTGTATCTCACGGTCCCCTTCCTCTGTCTGGCAGATGGTTCAGTCATGGGGTGACAAGGGTGATTTCCCAGTCTGGAAAACTTTTTTTTCATTCTCTTCAGTTTCCTGAGGGCAAAAGGCTACAACAATGGTGAGGTCTTGGTCACTTTAACTGAATTTCATCTGTCTTGGGAAGGTCTTGCATTTCTAAGAGTTAATTTAAATCTGTAATTCTGGTGATAGGTTGTCCTTGGCCAATTTGCCTGGAAAGACCTTACAAAAGGGTTACACTTTACAAAGTGTAAAAATACATCATAAAAGTATTCATTAAGACACTGTGGCCCCGAGTTTATGTGCAATATTTATATTGAGAAGACAGGGGGAGGAACAGAATAATTTTTTCCCTGCTCAGAAAACAGTAAGGATTTGCAGTATTCTCGGTGGACTTCTGTTCTCCTTCATTGTGCTCATAACAGTAAATTCCCAGGGGAGAGAAACCTCAAGCTATATAAAGAAAGGTCTCTGGTCAAATATGACACAGTCTGTGACATTATACAGGGCTAGATCATCTGGCCTGATGACCAGAGTAAGTTCACATTGTTTTCACAAAAATGCATATTGAATGAAGTAGAGATGACCAAATTATACTCAATTTACCTGAGACACAAATCTTAGTGCAGAAGTCCTCCCAGACTTTGTGATGGAATAATTTATTCCTCTGAGACAAAGTGATTGCATTGTAGATGCTTGGAACAAAAGAGATAAGAAGGGCAGGGAATAGAAGGAGAGATGTTGAAAGTCATGGGTCTGTTGGAGCAAATCCAGAGAAGGGTCACAAAAATGATCAGAAGGGCTGGAACATCTCTCCTATCAGTGCAGGCTGAGAGCTGGTGTTGTTCAGCCTAGAGGAGAGAAGGCTCTGGGAAGACCCTATCGCAAACTTTCAACACTCGAAGGAAGTTTATAAGAAAGATGGGGGCAGACCTATAAGTGGCATCTCTAGAGACAGGACAAGGGGCAGCGGTTTTGAACTAAAGGAGAACATATGTAACAGGATGTGTCTCTGCTCGTTGCACTGGGAGGCTACAAACTGCCCCGAAAAGACGGATGAGCTCCCCACTGCATACCATGACCCATTTTGTTGTTGATGCTAAAGTTACTGGAGGAATCTCAGGATAGACCTCGGGTAAACTTAGTAACTCTTTTGTGTAACTGCAGAGCTTGCGTTGAGGAAACTGCACAAAAATAGTTGCAAGCAGGACTGCAAACTGACTGAAATGGGCCTTAGAAGCACGAGTTCAATGAGGGCACACAATGAAGGATAAGTTGCATGTATATACTTGCTGTTTCTGTTTGTTTGTCTATGAATGAAATGGCTGGTAACAACAGAGAGACACACAGCCCTGCCTGGGTGCAAACAGCAGGAAGGAAGAATTCCTCCCAGTTCCCAGTTCTGGGTTTTCACCGAGTTCCCACTCTTTGCAGGGACAACACCTGACAGGTCCTATTCCTTTCTTCCACTGCTGCAAGCCACCATGTGCAAGCCAGAAGGGATCTCAGCCAGGGTCCCCATGGGACAAACCAAACCTGGGGAACTCGGCCTGTAAACCACAGCATTAGAGAGTAATTGCCTCAAAGTCTAGATAAAGCTCAGCCAAAATTTTTAGAGTAACCAGAGCTATGTAAGTAGTAGCTTTCTGCATTTAATGAGCATAATTTCAATTCTCTTTTTTTTTTTTTTGTTAATTCAATCCTTAAACATTAAACTTTGTGTAGTTTCCATATTTATTTGGGAAATAATGAAAAAGACATTTACTTTATTTTCCCTCACTCCATTTGTCAAATCAAAATTAAAACCAGCAGCTATTAATTTTGAAAATCTAGAAACAAAGTAGTTAGGAAATTTCTCTCTTCCTTGTTCATGCCTCTCAGGGGTTCTTTTGCACAGAATTATCCTTCAAATTCATAAAAAGTCCACTGAATCAGGAATCCTCCATATTTATTTATGATAAATGAAGAATGTCATATTGCAAATATGAAGTAGCATATGCAATACTAATGAAAAAACTACACTCATAGCCCGGTTTACTGCTGAAAGCACTGTTTGTGTGAGATGTGGTGATCCTGCTTCTCCAGGAAGATGTGACTGAAATCTCTGAAGCCCATGAATCTCCTACCTGGAGACTGCATTCATGCTTCCCACTTTATGAGATGCACCTGCTTTGTTTCAGATACCTGTGATATTAAAAACAGCTCAGTCACTACGACTTATAAAGAACTGATGCCCAAAGTTCTGAGTAAGCCTGTAACTTGGAATATAAGTGTGGTTTAGGGTATGCCATTTAACCACATGAAATGGGCCCAAGTTTGAGAAGATAAGCCTGCCAGAGACAAGTCCAGGAAAAACACAGCATTTATAATGCATCATGAGTGTTTGTATATATGCAACCTAATGATGCCTCAATTTATATTCCAAAATAACTTATTTTTGCTTGCTCCATTAATTATTCTAATTATCTAAAGTAAATGGTCGACAATTAAAGGAAGACATTTATAGTCTCCTGTTTATAGTGGACCCTGGAAATTCAGCATTATCTCCATATTTTTCTAAAATGTTTATGTGCAAATGATTTTCACCCCAGTAACTTCATCATGCATGAATAAAAATATATGCTTAGTTATCAAAAGATAATTAGGTGAGACATGTATGTTTTGTCATAATTAATATTCTGTCAATAGGCTAGATAAGAAAGCTCCAAGGGTTAATGCTTTCCTGCTCTGTATCTAACATTGCCAGTGAATTTCTCTAGCTCACTCCATTAATCCAGTCAGCACAATGGATCAGGTTAGAGATGTGTCTCAATAAATCACTCTCAAGTGCTGGGGGTAGGAGTACCTAATTAATCAGCACTGTCATTATGTTTGACTTGTAGCTGCCTTACTGTGTATGGGATGAGGATTCAGTGTATTTAACCTGCACCACTCTTAAACAGATCTCCAGTAGTGATGTAAATTTTAACCCTTGTATGGAAAAAAAACAACTCATGATTCTATAAATGGCAGATGAAATGTTTCTTACTAATAAACTAATCTACAGGTAATTTATTCTCCTCCCCACATCCCCACACCCCCTTCTTTCCCTAGGGGCCATTAACAACCCACAGCATTTTATCTCTTTTAACACCAAACTTCTGAAGTTAAACGCAACACTAGAGTTCATCATAATCCCCAGCTGTACCTGATAGCTTTCCCCCCCACGCTTCCCCCTCCATCTCATCTCTCTTTATTCACACTGTCCCTTGCTTTTAGGCCATTGCTCCCCAGAGGAAGACTCACAGTCCATCCTCGCTCTCACTCTGGCCAAACTCCCCTGCCCTTACGTACAGGAGGCCTGTTGCAGCACTTGCACCAGCAGCTGCCAGTCTCTCTCTCTATCCACTCCCACTCCTTAGCTTCTTTATTCCAGAGGCATGCCTGGAAACTAAACACGTCTTTCCTGGCTGGCTCTATTCACTCTCCTCCAGCTTTAGACAGCACCTTGCTAACAAAGACAGATTTTTGACTCTACTTTTTCAACTTTTGAACTGCAGTTTAATGTTATCTTTCCAAGTGGAAATTATTATATATTCCCTATCAAAATAACAGCTCTGATATGACTCTTTATGAATATTTTGATCTTGACACTTGCCTTTTTTTTTCAGAATTCAGTGAATATGCACTTATCGGTTTATTTTAAGGTCCAGGTGGTCGCGGGTGATCTCTAGAGACAGCAGTTCCGGCTGTCCAGAATAAACATTAGCCGTGATGTGGTTCAGAGCCCAGAGTAAATTCCTGCCGGTGTGATTTCTGCTGTACACCGGCATTCAAGGCACAGCATGAAGAGTATAGAGCCATGAGAGGAAGACAGATGAGAAAATGCTGTTTCTGCCAGTAGCAGGGCTGGCTCCCGGCAGCCTGCAGGAGGAGGACGCTGTGAATACCATTAGCCTGTGGTAATAAGGAAATGGACAAGATGGTCTCTTAAGTAGAAACTGTAGTCTAAACAATAAGGAAATGCAATAAGAAAACATGCCTCCACCAGTGTCCCCAACCTCATCTATATGTGCACTGAGACAGTCACAAGCAGATCTGTGAATTTATCTCTGCTTGCAACATATAGTCTCTTGGTTTATTTAACTCTGATGTAAGGAGATAATTCTCGTGGACTTCAGGGGGAATCCATGTGTGCAGACCAGCCTGAATCTTTTTCCATTTTCTAGACCATGAAGAAAATAGCACGCACTTTGAAAACACCTACACTAACAATCATATTTTTAAAGGGGTTTATTTTGTATATGTGGCTACCTTACCACCTACTTCTGATGTGATGAGGAACTGTATTTACTACATCTTGTACTAACTCAGTACTTACTATCTTGTCATTGTTGAGATGGAAATACCTATGTGACAAAAAATACGAAACATTCTGAAAGTACAGACCCTAACTTTTTATACTAGATATGATAAAATTATATGATGAGACATTAACATTTTTCTGTCTCAGTTTCCCTCTCCTTTGAGAAAAGATATGTAATCATTTCACTTTAAAGCGATTTTGAACAATTATTCATTAATGTCTGTGGATACTTCCTGCCAAAGTCTGATCACTGAAGCAAAACCTAAGAGGGAACTAAAAATCCCCTGTTCTGAACTAGTTACATGGTGAACACTAAATGGTAAATGCACCAATGTGCTGGATGGTGAGGATAGTTCTGACACTACAGGGCCTCCTGCCCATACTGGAGCTGCACAAAGCTTGTGTTTTATGAGAACTGCCTGTTGCTGCAATGGGCAGTGGTATCACACATGAGCTTGTGTTCAGATTGCAGAACTGCTTTAGTTTTTCATGTTTCCTAAGTTTTGAATGCTTGACAATCACAATAATCTTTAGTGTACGCAGGAGGAAGTGACAAACACAAAGTAGTATTGGCATATTATTCATCACTTATTTATAGCATGTTTCATGCCACATCAGGTGCAGCAACCTTCCTACCATGCTGCAACTAATGCATCAGCCAGATGCGGGCCACCCTCCAGAGCCCAGGACCCAGACTCAGCCTCCATCTCCATCCTCTCTTCCCCGTGCACTGGCAGCTGGACCCCAGCCAGGGGTACCACCACAGACTGCACAGGCAGAGGGGCAAACCCCAGGAGCAGGGACAGAACTTCTGGAAGAGCTCACAGGCCCAGTGCAGTAGCTTAGGCTGCTGACACTGATGATATTGATGACAATTAGTAGAGTGAGACTAGAATGGAGATGAAGAGAAGATGCATCTGTTACACTATCCATCATCTGTGTGTTGCCCCAGGCAATGTGAGCAGGCTGCTGTTTTCAGTGGAGCTGCCATTACAATGGACCAGGTTGAGCCTTCCTGTGGGGAAAAACTGCTCGAGTAACTTTTTCCAGTAGGGTTTGGAAATATAATTTTTTTGCTTTTTGTGTTTCTCAGGGTATGACTGAGTGCCTGTGCAGGTAGACCAGTAAGCCAATTTTTAGAGTTATATGCTCATACAAAAGCCCATTTCATATAAGTCAGTGCTAAACTGTGGTAAATTCAAAGTCTCAATTAAAACAAACAAACAAACAATTCCTAGGTTCAATTCCTAATACACTTCAAAACCAAAAATGATAAAAAATTTAAAATAAGCTTATCTGTTGCGCCACCATAAGGATGTCACTTTCATAACACAACCTTTGGTTTTATTTTTGGGTTTTTTTCAGTGAATATTGCCTCACTTGCCTAACATGTTATAGAGGTATCTTTCTACCTGTCAGTCTGGAAAAATTCTCATTCTCTTATATTTCAGCTTTATATCATCATGAGCCACCAGTTCCCATTTTAATGCCCATGTACATTTCTCCAGAAAAAAAGTAACACCCTTTGTTTGTTGCAGATGATATTTATAGACATGTATGCATGACATATAAATGTCATATATTTATATGCATGCATGCATATATATAATGCTTGGTACGGAGCTCATGTCACCTATTTTTACGTCATTACTTCAGGAGAATGTTAATTTCAGGTTTCAGTAGGAAATCTCCTTTCAGTATTATTTTCCCCTAATACTCAACAGCCAGAACCAGAGCCTAGGAGTATTTTCTTTGAATTATTGTCTACCCTACAGCCTTCAGTTATAGCTGGGACTCAAACCTTATTCATTGGTTTTAAATGTATCATTCATGAGAGTTGAAATAATGCACACAGTTTATGGAACTAGATCCTATTAGGAAAGACTGCACATACACACCTGTTTGTACTCCCAGTTGCCACTTCCCTGAAAAAATTCCTGATAATTCTTTTTTTCCTGATTACTTTGCATACTTACAGGCCCTTCTTTCTTTGCTTCAGAAGATCTGCTACGTATTCATAGCATCTAGCTGAGGTCATTTGGTTCCCATACATTCTCTCTACCTTTGCACTAACAAATTTAAGCAGATTCCTGTGTATTTCAGGGGAAAAAAAATTCAAGCACTATTTCAAACCAGTTTTTTCCTCATAGAATCTTTGTGCTCCTGTGGAATCTTTGTGGAAGACAAGAGAACCTCATTTTTTTAGTCTGTACATGGGTCTGTCACTAATTTATGAATGAGTTTTAACTAGAGAATCAGTTGGCATGTGACAGTAACGTGAATTATTCTTAAATATATTTGAATAACTAGATTGTAGAAGTTTTACTAATCTCGTTTTCACAGTCTGTGTAGGGCTTTTCAGTTCATTAGCTAAATACTAGCTTGAGAGGTTATCTGCCACCACCTCCACTGTGCAGTGTCTTGTATCACTGGAGAATTCACTTACTAATTCACTTAGATTAGATAGCATTTGAATTGTGAGTTTATCAGAGGGAGCAAGCCAAAACTGTGTTCTTTAAAGGCAAATACATGCAACTTGACTTGAATATAGCTGATTGTCAGAAGACTGGTGTATGCTAAGGGATCAGTATGTTTTTTAATAAAAGACTACCACCAAAAGAGCACTAAAACAGAAAAGGCACTTTCTGACAGGGCAAGGTAATTTCCTTCCTTACAATTTTCTAAATCTCAAGGAACCCCACTCGAATTAATTACCTTAGATTTACACTACCTTTTTGTATATCCTTCGTATTTCTAGATCCTACATCTACCCTAAAACCAGTCCTCTTACTCATCTTTCACTTCAACAACCAAAAGAGAAAAACTTGTATAAACTTTTCTGTTATCATAGAATCATAGAATAATAGAATCTGCTGAGTTGTAAGAGACCCATCAGGATCATTGAGACAGACTCCCGGCCCTGCACAGAAAAGTCCAAGAGTCACATTAGGTGCATAAGAGCATTGTCCAATCACTTCTTGAGCTCTGTCAGGCTTGGTGCGGTGAGCACTTCCCTGGGGAGCCTGTTCCAGTGCCCAACCACCCTCCAGGGGAAGAAATTTTTTCTAACATCCAACCTAGACTTCCCCTGACACAACTTCAGGCCATTCCTTCAGTCCTGTCACTGGCCACCACAGAGAAGAGATCAGTGCCTGCCCCTCCTCTTCCCCTCCTCAAGAGGAAGTTGCAACTGCAATGAGGTCTCCCCGCAGTGTCCTCTTCAGGCTGAACAGACCAAGTGATCTCAGCCACTCCTCACACGGCTTCCCCTCAAGGCCTTTCACAATCCTCATTGCCCTCCTTTGGGCGCTCTCTAACAGTTTAATGTCTCTCTTCTGTTGTGGCACCCAGAACTGCCGCCAGGGCTCACGCTGAGGCTGCCCCAGTGCAGAGCAGAGCGGGACAATCCCCTCCCTTGCCCAGCTGGGGATGCTGGGCCTGATGCTCCCCAGGACACGGGTGGCCCTCCTGGCTGCCAGGGCACTGCTGACTCAGATTCAACTTGCCATTTACCAGGACCCCCAGGTCCCTTTCTTGCAGTGCTGCTCTCCAGCCTCTTATTTCCCAGTCTGTTTGTACATCCAGGGTTGCCCCATCCCAGGTGCAGAATCCGGCACTCACCCTCGTTAAACTTCATATGGTTGGTGATTGCCCATCTGTCTAATTTATTGAGGTCTCTCTGCAGGGATTCTCTGCTCTGGAGGGAGTTGACAGTTCCTCCCAATTTAATGTCTAATCACACCAGGAAAAGGCAGTATTTGAGCTAAATACCCACTGATTTTCAATTCTGAAAAATTGGTGCCCAAAGAAATGAAAGCAGTCAGGGAATAGGGAATGGAGTCAACATTCTTAGTACCATGCTAGTTGAAATTAATATTTTCTGTATATATTTTCTAAATTTTATTTTTCTTTAATAATTACAGAAAAGTAAATATGTTCTAGGAGCATTTATCTAATTCATAACTTTTGGTGTATATTAGAGATATATGATGTACACCTTGAGAAAAATATTTAAATGGGCATTTGTCACCTTGGTGTCTTCTGCCACTGGTAAAATTATCCAAAGTCAAACAACTCATAACTCAGGGAATCTTCTAGAAGACCTGTTAGAATGTTTCACATTATTTGGCATTGAAGGAGAAAAAAAAGCACAAACATTTTCTTGATGTGATTTCTATTCAAACAAGAACTTTCAAACTGGCATGAAGACAGACATTAGGAAGACAAGTTGCCAGTTAATCCGCAACAATGCACATGAGGTCATGGAGATTGATTAACCTGCAAGCCATTGCACTGAGGAAAAAGAAACAAGATGCTACCCAGTTACCAAACTCAGGGGTCTGGGTCCCACCGACTTATTTAGTGTAAGGCAGTTCATTCCATATATGTATCAAATCTGGTTTTAGAGCCAGGATAGGGTTAACCTAGAAGATACAACAGAATTCACTTTAGTTTGTTTCAGAATCACTTTGTTATGTTTCAGAATACATATTTAGTGTTAGTCTAAATGATAGAAATTTTTCTATCATATGAGCATTTTTTACCTATGGAAGTGCAAATTAAAACAGGAGGGAGAGTATAAAACTTTTAAATTTTTACATATAATACAAAGAAAAGTTACCAAAGTCTCTTGGAAGCTCATATTCAGTTCAGTCACACTCTTGGGCAACAAGAGATACATTTCCTTCCTTCCTTCCTTCCTTCCTTCCTTCCTTCCTTCCTTCCTTCCTTCCTTCCTTCTTCTCTCTTTTGCCCTCCCTCTCTCTCTCTTTCTCTTTGTCTCTTTAATTCTTTCTTCTTTCCATTGTAACACAAAGAATTTGATTGTTGACATTACATAACTGATGTATTGGAGTCCAAAATACACATAGGAAATTCACAACCGTATTCTAACGAAAACTCTGTTTAGACCAATGAACTACGGCAGCTCAGTAATAAGAAACGGAGTGAATGCTTTTCGTTCCAGCTTTGTTTTTTATACTCTTTACAGCTGTTCCACATATAAACAAGAACTTCAGTGCATAAACAGAGACTAAGCATAATAGAATGACAAATTAGATCCCTCAGAACTGATGATGTTTATTTTTCTTATTCATTTTTATTAGCATTGAATATTGCATGTCTAATCTATACTGAAAGAACTACGTAAAGTGGCTGGCCTCAGCCATTTATCTGGAAAAAATTGTTGAACATATAGAGCCCACAGAAAACCTTAATTTGCTAATAATTCTCAGTGAAAAGGGGAGGAATAGAGAGGAAGCAAGTCCAGCTTTAACTTATTGAATTGCAGCTGGAACAAAACTCTTTCATATTCAAGCAGCTAATTGCAGGGAAAACAGTCTATTTCTGTCTTTAAAACTTGATGTCTTCGTTTTCCAAATATTTATTTGTACTGCACATGAGAGGCTTTATGAAGGAAAGCGTTCTAAAAGCTGGAGGAGACATTCAGGCTGAACAGTAGTTTACTTATAATTTACAGACTTGTAGTACTTAATATATAATGCAATAATCTATGCTGTGCCATTTGTCATTTGGACTAGGCCACAGATTATAGCTTAGGGCAGTGCATCTGTGCACAGATCAGGCAGGAAATGGCCTAAAATCTTGAACAGCTGAGCATGATGTCTCAGTGTAGTTGCAAAATTCAACCTCTGCTCCAGAGGTCACTGCATGCTTCAGTCATGACAGCCCAAATTGTTAAGCATGTGACTAATATGCATACAGAACACAGGCTGCCTAGTGTCTGCTGCAAGCTTGATGGCTGGTTAGCGGCTAGTCTTAATTTTATGTGACAATCCTATGTAGGAAGTGCCGGGTGGGTGACTAAATGGAGCATATTGATGTCCCACTGGGTGTAGCCCCTGTTGTTTTGACAAATTCTCCGTAGCATTTATCAATCAGGCCTACAATGGGGAGTGTGCTGAATATCTAATTCAGACATGCTAGTCAGGACTAATAGAGCAAGATAGCATGTTATTCAATTTGTACTTGTTAGTGATGTCCCACTGTCACTGGGCAATTTACCTTCACACTTCACAAATGAAAAGAGAAATTTGCTGGGCTTCAAACACTTACATGAGTTACAAGCAAAATTTTAATTAGCATGTCATTACAGCAATAATTTATTGCTTCTTTTTAGTGTCCTAGCACCCAGATTGCACTTTTCCTTTTTTTTTTCTTTAGGGAGAGATGTGCTTTAAAATTTATGGGGCAGGTACTTGAAACAAAAATAAAAACCAACCCTGCAGCAATTGAAAAACTGCATAGTAAGATACACATCAATAAGCATTATTTTTTTGAACCCTAAAACAGATTTATACATTTATCACTTGAAGGAACCTTTTAAGCTCTCCCCTTACCGAGCATTAATGGATTCAGTAAACAATGTCATTTACGACTTTTTACAACTGTAAAATTAATTAAAATAAGAATTGCAAGTATAATTTGCAGCTGTTTCCAAATGAAGTATAAAGAAAATTGGGGAAAGACAAGAAAAGAGGAGTGTCATGTAGAAAACAGTAAAGCAAAACTACATTTTTATTATACCTATGTAAACATTAGTAGTGAATTTTCTGTATACAACACCCATGTTAACAACTAAAGAAAGCCTAATTTTGGTAAACAGAGAGATGGATTCTTTAGTTAAAGTCAATGAAAAGAACGGATTAGTCTCTAGAAGTGTTTGGGAAGTTCAGAGCATCTTATATTGCCATTGAAGTTGAAAAGGGCCTGCTCAGCACTTTGAAGAGCTGGTTCCTGTGGCCTTTGATGCTATTGTACTTATTTGTATATATTGGTTCACATACTTATTTTTCTAAATTGCAAGCCACAATTGATAGAACACAAAGATACTCAGTGCTTTAAGAGAATTAGAGGACAAAATACAAGCAACCTGCATGAAGCAGAGGGGAGCTCAGGGGTACTTTAAATTCCTCAGACAAAAAGCAGTGTGAATTACTCAGGGTGAATGCCATGCTCTACATTGCAGGATGGAGGGCAGCTCTTCAAATGCCGACTGACTGTCTCTGTGGCACATTGCTCGGAAACACAGCTCAGAAACATTCCTCTCATGAGCTATCTAGTAGCAGGTTCTCTAATAAACTGATGAATAAGCAATTAAAAGAAATGTGAGAAAACAGATCGCCTTGGAAGGCTCATAGAGATGGCTGCATCGATAAGACACCTTTCCAGATTCTCAGGAAAGCAAAATTAATATGGTTTAAGGACATCAATGATAACTGATATTAAAGGAGATTTTCTTCTTATTATTTTTATCCAAACATTCTATGGAAATGAATATGAAAACAGAATATTGATCAACAAAAGGGCCTACAAGATCAGGCCTACTGTTCAGGATGTAGGAACACCTTAGAGGAAAGTTAATGAATTGAGGAGTTTAAATACACCAGGAAATGTAAATTTCTGTTGCTAGAGGTTATGGTATTTCATTTCTTTCAATACTATGAAAGAAAACAGTGTGATTTCACGAAGAGCCCATAAAATTTAAGGGAAACTTTTGCTTTGAGTTATTTTTGTCAGTAACAATTCTTTTTCTCCTTGGCAGGTCCTTTCAGAGTAACAATATATTTTGGCCTCATTTTTGGTCTCATTTAAATTGCTTGAAAGGCAAAATTGCTCCATGGAGTCTGACTTAAACTCATATGGAAATAATGGAATTTGACTTACAGATGTTACTCATGGATCAAAATCCCTCTGCTCCATGGCAACTGGTGTGTCACAGAAGATGGCAGAGATATCAAACCTTTGGTCATGGCTGCTTGAGCATGAGGTGACTCCGCCTGGAGTCCTGTGGAACCAACGAGATGCCAGGAAAGGCTTTGCAAAACAGAGAAAAGCTTGGCTATTTTATTTCCATGCCCTAGTGTTGGTTCTGCACCAGGCTGAGAAGGGAACAGAAGCACGCAGACTGTTAAGTGCTGTATCAATATCATCAATATGGGGAACTCTGAGGCCTCAAGAACCCACTAGAAAACTGTATAACCATGGCCACAACAAAAAATGGGGTGGCAATTGCTACCATCTTTTGATACTTTGATAGCTCTTCCCTCGTTGGGAAGGGTTTTCTCCTATCTCTTGACATATCCAGCTTGCTGATGACCTTTCAGAAAGCAACTACTATAAGGAATTTACATGCAGATGTAGTAAAAAAGGCAGGTTTTCTCAGGTTTTCTTGGGCAATTTTTTCCCTTCTTTTTAATTCTACTTACTATATAACTCACAAAACAGGGAAAACTTTCAATATGTTTAAAATCTTATTTTCTATTATCTTTTTTCTATCTGCCTCTGTTCCCATTCCCAGTGTGTCCATTGTCCACAGAGTGCTCTGCTTCTCTGGTCCTTCACGTCTCCCAAAGATTTACCACTTTAGAAGACTCACAGATACAATCTTTGCCAATATTATTATTATTATGATTAGGTAGTAGTTTATATGATTTACAAGTCAGCTTTTCTTTCTTTACTGCTCTGTTGTTTTTTATTTTTATTTTTATAAAGTGGAAAAGCAAACTCTAATCAAACCACCTAATTATATAATCATTCTTAAACATGTTGTCTCTTTCCTAAGTATGCATTTAGTTCACATGTCATCCTCCTAAGTTTGCAATATTTGCACAATACCAATATATTCTGTTGCTTTTCATTTAAATCTGCATACAGGTAGCTGTAAGCACAATTTTCCCTGATAGTAGTGAGGGGAAGTAGATTTTCTTCATCTAGGCTACAAGGATTCTGAGAATTATTTCCAATTGCAATAGATAGCCAGAGATCTCAGTGAAGCAGAGCTTTCTTTTCTTCTGAAAGAATCTTTTCACTAAAAGGAGTACTAAGTGCTCTGTTTAAGGGAGAGTAACACAGTCAAGAGCTTACATACTCAAAGTGCAGTACTTTGGATCCTAGTGTTGTGCATTTGATGAGATAATATTTAGAGCAATAATCACAAAACAAACAAAACCAGGGCCTTCTCCAGTGATTCAACAGTGTCAAGTGATAATTTTCTAGCATCTGAAAACATTTCCTGGAACTCTTTAATTTACTGAAATAGCTGTACTCTTCCTATCCTGGATACTTAATACTGTTCTTAGAAGTGATCAAAATCTAGAAGAAAACATGCTGTTAATGTATATGGCAAAAACAATTTGCTTTGCCATGTAAGTTAAGAGCAAAGATTTTGATACAGAGTAGGATGGCACAAAAGAGAAGTTATGGGCCAGAAAAAGGAAAGACTGAAATTCTATTGACCATTTTATTCATGAAGGTAAAGCCATCACGAATCCTTTTCTTGACTTAATATGTATGGTTTCTTCTGATGGATTCTATATTACATGAATAACATCCATCTTCAGCATTTCTTAAGAAACTTAATCTAATCCCTTTAACGTCATTCTGCAATGGCAATGTGAATGGTCATCTAGTAGTTTTAGAAGAAATTTTATTTAGCTTGCTAAATAAATTAAATCCATATCCAAAAATTGGGAACCTTGCACTTTTCTTAAACCATATTATATTCATTATATGATTAGAAAACATCACTGTAGATTTTGCCTCATCATCATTAGACATACTTATACTCTACATTAGATTTTCATTTGAATTAACTACTATCCAAAGCAATGGACTTGGTGTTACTCGGTGAGAACTTTCAGACTTGCTCATTTTTCCCAAGTGGAGATATGTACTTTAACATATCAGATTATGGATACCACACAAGTATCTTGTATTAAGGGACATCTGTGTTCTGGAACTGTAAAATAGAATGAAAAAAAGGTCAAAATATGTAAGTAGTAGGCTTTTGGGGAAATATTTATGAAATATGTTGATTAGATTAGGCAATCCTTTATTTTTATATGTATATGTTTCATAGAAAAACCTTAATTTCAAACTGAAACACATTATTATGAAATCAAATACTTAAACTCTTTGTGTTCTAACAGACTATATAGCAAGGAGACGTACAGAAATATATTTTTTTAATCTCCAAAAAAATATAAGCCTGCTATCATTTCACTAGTTTCTCACATGTTCTTGATAATGCGCCCTCTTTTTCTAGAATTTTGACTGAGCTTAACTACTAAGAGAGCTAAAAATGTGGGCAGATTCACCAAGACAAGGATCTAGCTAACCAAGTAGATCTAACATTAAATTCAATTCAAGGCACTAGGCAATGTAAAAAAAAGCCCAAATCAAATTGGCAAAGAAACTGCTGACTCACTCTTTCTCAGTTTTCTCATTTATATGTTTTTTCCTCTACCCAGATGAATTTTATGATGCATTTTAGCTTCAGGTCAAATCTAATTCTGTAACAAACTGCTGTCTTCTCAGTTTTTCTTCATGACATCTTAATATCTTGATGTTTCTCACACTAAAGGCATTTCTTTACACTGGCTTTACATCTTCAAAGCTAGAGATTTCTACTGCCAAAGAAAAACTGAAAAAAAAGAAAAATAAAATAGGCTAGAGAAACTGAGGTATTCTGGCAATTCCTAAACTGACAAGTCTAGTCACTGAAAATAAAAACAATTTTCTCTGTATGAAACTAAGGTTATATCTCCCAGTCCAGAAAGAAGACAAAATATATCTGCAAAGAACCACGTGGAAAAGAGCTATCAGGAACCTTTCTCTTTACTTTCCATCTAATGTGGTCATTAGAGCACTGGTTTGTTTAAGCCGGTGTTTCTGTATTACTGCATTTATTTTAACCTTTTTTATTAAAATTTTAATTTTGACCTAAAATCTCTCGAGGTATTTTGTGTGGGGTTAATTTCCCCTGCTGGTTTACAGCCAAACCAGCACATATAGATATGTTGGAAGCAGGAGAAAGACAACGGAAAATGGGGCCCTCTCTGGAAGGAAACTGGGGACCCGGTGACCCTAGAAAGAGAAGGCTGAGGTTCTCAGCACTTCTGTGCCTCAGTTTCCGATGACAAGTGCTCCAGCCATGTCACACTAGTCAAGAAAGGCAAAAGCAGGGACTGAGAGAATGAAGACTCTAAGCCCATTGTAGGAGAGGATCACGTCCAGGATGGTCTAAGGACACTGAATGTGCACAAGTCAATGGGACCTGATAAGGTTCATCTGTGGGTCTAGAGGGAGCTGGCAAATGAAGCTGCTAAGCCACTCTCCATCATTTTTTGAAAATCGTGGCAGTCTGTGAAGTCCTTGGTGACTGGAAAAAGGGAACTATAACCCCCATTTTTAAAAAGGCAGATGTAAAAAACGCGAAGAACCATAGACCAATCAGTCTCACCTCTGTGCCAAGCAAGATCATGGAGAGATTCTCCTGGAAACTATGCTAAAGCACATGGAAAACAAAGAGGTGGTTGGTAACAGCCAACAGGGCTTTACAAAGGGGAAATATTACCTGACAAATTCGGTGGTCTTCAATGACAGGGCTACAGCTTTAGTGGAATTCATTAATGAATTTTCATTTCATTGCTTTGTGGAGTTGAAAATGAACCACCACTCCCTTAGAAGAGAAAGAAGGGATGAGGGAGAAAAAGTGATTCACAGCCTCTTTCATCTGCTTATCTTCTCAAAAGAAAAGAGAGAAAAGCTGCATGTCAATACCAAGAGGGGAAGACGCCTTTCTAAAATCACTTTCAGGGATTTCACTCTAAATGCAAAACATAAAGAGTTGTGTATGGAACTGAACTTTCTCAACAGTTCTGTATCTCTTTATTTTTTTCCATTATTATTTTATGACTGTTTTCCCAATAAGGTTTCCTATGATGTGTGAAAAAGGGGCATTCTAGCACTCTGTGGTGCCAGGGCAGCATACCTCAGAGACCACATGATTTCCAAGTATCTCAACAGTGCAAGTTCCAGATGCAACATGATTTAGAGGTTTTCCCTAATGGTGCTTTGCAAAGGCACCTCCAGGCAAACCAAGGGTCATAGAAAACTAAGCTGAAATAATCAAAATGCAAAAAAAAGAAGGAAGTGAATGCCGGGGTAGATGCAGAATTAAGAGATTGCACTGGAATAGTTTGTATTTAAAAGTTGACTGGGTTGTGTTGGAGACTAAGTAAGATTCAAGTATAAGTCTTATTTGAATTAAATCAATTGACACATCCTTACATCTAAGTAAATAAGTACAAGTGATTATTGTGAGTCTTTAGGGATTGGGAAGATGATAAGGAAGCTTTTTGCATTAGTCCATCCTTCATATCTGTCTGTGATTTTTGACATAAGGTGTATTGTAATTGTTTGCAATTTGTTTAAAAGTAAGCATTTGTGAGATATAGCAGTTCACTTTGATCAAGAACATGTGATTTTTATATGCAAAAAATATATACATGAACTGTCTGATTCAGAGGTATTTCTGGGAATTATATGCATAAATGCCTATAATAACCTAATCAGTCACCCATAATTAGAGGAGTGATATGGTAGAATGGAAATAAAGTGGGAAGTTATCAGCACAGTCCTTGTTTTTCATTGACTTCCCTGAAGACCTGGTTTAAAGCCTCAAGTATTGTTATTTGAATAATGATAAATTGCTTTCTGTACAACGTGATTACCCAGCTTATCTATATAAAGTTTAAGAATTTATAAAGTAAATGTGTATATTTTCTTGGTGGGGAGGGGATTAGACTGAAATCAGAATCTGAAAGTTTCGTGGCAGTCCCCTTTGAAGAGGAAGGATCAGCTTCTTTTTAATGCTGAGATCCATGTGAGTCTTCACACTTAAAATTAGATTTTAAATACTTTGCTGTAGCTCTTTCCCAGTAATTATCTCTTCATTTGTTGTGAAAAATTAAATACTCCAGTTCTTCCTTCAGAAGCTCTTTTCCATAATAAAGGTTACATTATTTGATGAGGAACTAGTAATACTGTTATGCAGTCTATGTCTGTGCTATTCACATGCTGCTAACAGATCCCAAGTGAAACCGAACGGGCGGCATTCTCCAGACTATTTATCCCCCTTCTTAACTGAGTTAAGCTTTTCGAGAATCTTCGCAAAATCTTTCTCTAATCTTTGAGACCAGTGAGAGAAAATGACCAAAACAACAATCCATTTGTGGAAAATGTTAGTCAGAAAAGTATGATGTGCAAGATATAAATTGTTCACAGTCATGACAAGCTCTTTTAATGACTGGAGGGAAGATATTATGAAGGTCTTTCATGGTCAGGGTGTTTCAGTGCTGAGGCTGATACATCAGCAACTGATACCTATTTGCCATGCAGACTAGCAAGTAACTTGGCACTACTGCCCTTTCCCTGACTTTTGCTCTGTGGAAAAAGGAGAGGGAAAAGATATCAATGAATATTTATCCCAGTCTAACAAAGATACGTTCATCTATGACTGTGATGGAATCCACATGCACTTCTTGAGCACAGATAAGGTTTTATAACTGTGATTTCACACCATCAATGTTTGATGAAAAAGGCATTATAAAAAGGTAAAAGGTACATTTCACCATAGCACATTATATTTTTATTGATTTCAGCTTCCAGCAAAAACTAATTTAGTCTTTATAAATCAAATTTTAAAAACAGCTCAATCTCCCTTCTGCCTGTACCACTCTTCTTGGAACTGTATTCACAGTGTGATTTCAGTTTGCATTTGTGGTCTCTGTATGCAGAACACTTCCTCCTTTACAGCCTTTTGTGTGAGAGACGGAGTTTTATGGATTTGAATCTATTTTAAATGACCATAAGAACATGTTTGGTGGCTTCTTGACATGCCAGGATTGATACTTGCTTAAATGTTTGCTCAGAATTTTGGAACTGTGACTGAAAGCAAACGAGGTGATAACATCACATTGAACTTTGGAACTGTCTCACTTAGGTAGCTCAAGGTCAAAAGACATCTCGTTATCTCATTTGTATAATTCATACAGGTCTATTAAATGGTAGAAATGGCTTGCTGCATACTTTTAAAAACACTTTATTTGAAAATTTGCCGTTTACTTGCACACTGATCATGAATTCAGGGGCTATATAGCAACATAAGCATGGCTGAAATACTTGCAAGCTTACTCCTATTAAGAAGTTACTTGATGTAGAATTTCTTTAACTAAAGAAAGGACAGCAATATCCAGGTCTTCATGGTTTGTAGTTTTAAAACTATTAAATACATTTGCTTATTTTTCTCTCTTTACTCATCTCTCTATTTGTTTCTTGTTTGAAATATGTCTGGGCTGTCTGCCTGACCTTCTTTCAAAATTAAATGTATGGGTATATCTTTGATTTTAAAATTGTAGAACACTTCTTTTGTTTTACTACTTTTGTATTAATAAAAATACTTTTTTGTGTTTTTCTTAAAGTGTAGCCTGTACATCTGCAGTGGAAATCTGAATGATGAAATAAAGGCAATTTTCTTCTTGTGCATGCCTTTTCCTAAAAAAAAAAACCCAAAACAAAACAAAACAAAACAAACCCCTCCCCCCCTCCCAAAAAACCCACCCAACTCTTTACAAGATACAAGACAAATGACACAAAAGTGAAAGGGCACTGATACAAACTGGATAGGCTTACAACATAATTGAATTAAGTCTTGTGTGCCACATATGATCACAAAGCAAGGCCATGTCTTGAGCACTCTGAATGTAGGGAGGCTGCCAGTCAATAAAAAGACCCTTTAAACTGTTTAAATGCATCATGAGCATGTGCAGAACACTCCTAGCTAACAGGTGGCTGAATAAAACTCAGCTGGTGTTGCACAGGGCTATAGCATTGACCTTCTTTAGGATAATTTCAGCCCTCTTAAAAAAAAAAAAAAACAACTGTTACTGTACTTGGTGTAGTGGAAACAATTTAAGGATGAATAATTTCTTTTAGCCCCTTGAGGCACCGGTGGCTCGCTCTCCGCTCTCCGCTCTCTCTCCCTTTCTGTGTCTCTCAAGTGAATTAACATAAAGGAACAGTGACAACAGCAAGCTGAAAAGCGTAGCTGGTGGGAGGATTAAGTATATCATTGAAAGGAATTATGTTGTAAATGACTGGGAGGGGTAGGGGCTTCTGTTCCTTGGTCCCATCTGGTCTTTAAAGAATACCTTGTTGTAATTACCCCCAGATGGCTTTGTGCTACACTGGGTCTGGACAGCCAGGTGCCACTGTACCCTGCTGGGTGTGATATTCATTGCTACATGCAGTGACAAAAATGGACTTCATTGCAACCTAATTTCTTCCAGGGTATTACACAAATATGGAATGAACGTAGCTTATCAAACAAGAGCTTAGTGTGCCAGGAGCTGAAACTGTCACACGTAAGACAAGACTGCCTTGTTGTTTCACTTTTAACAATTGTCTTGAAGCGTGGAAATATCAACAATTTACAGTTTGTCTGCTAATAAATATATATTATATCATGTTAGCTATTTTTCCAGAAGCTGAAATGCTCAAATTACCCTAAGGCAATTGCTGGAAATGGTAGAATAACAAACGCCTCTTACAAAGTCAGTTTTACGACAAGATTTGCTGTAGGCTAGGTTTGGGCCCAATCCTGGAAGATGTAAGCACAAAAAACTCTTTCTCCTCACTCCCAGCCTCAGGCCTGTGCTTCTACCCCAGATGAAAAATTTTCTACTTTCTTTTATCTCTTTTTATTGATATTGCTTCCTTTATTTTATGTTGTTCCTGGCAATTTTAGTGCCAAAATCATACCAGTCTTACATTTTCAATGTAAGTTGTGAAGCTATTCTAAAAGAATCATTATTACTACACAAAACTAGGCCTTTTGCCACAAAACGGAAAACAGAAAAGTTTGAGGAAAAAACAGAAACACAGGATTCAAAATCCTGTCTTGCTGCGAAGCAACTAACTGTATTTTGAAAAGGGAGTGGTCAGCACTTTTTATATCACGGAAAATGCGCAAATGGACATTGAGTGAAATTCCTGAAAGAGTAGACCTCTTCTCAGCTCGTCTCCTTCCCTGCTCCGCCACACACCTGCCCACATGCCCTATGTCTGCATAAACCCACGCATGCAGCTTCTTCTTCGTGTTTTGTGCAGCTCATGCACAATTCCCCATTCTCCAGCTACAGTCAGTGGCACCACTGAACAGCCAAGGTGTGGAATGGCTATCCCAGCAATGCTTGGTCACCACAATACCAACAATAGCATCTGCTTGTTTTCTGAGGTCTGAAAGAGAGTGAAATGCTGATTGCCTGCTTCTTGCAGCTCTATTTAGCCTTAACAATGCTAAGATTGTCTTTCCACAGCCTTTCTGTAGTTCCACCATGTTGCATAATCAGAGGGGATGTAACTCTGAGGCAGCTGGTTTTCTACTGCAAGTTACATACACGGTCAACAGATATTAGTAACTTTACATCTTTAATCCACCTGTGAAAATGTGTAAGTAGACTCGTGACTGAGTCTCTAGCCCCCTCAGTACTCTCATCTGGTTAGTAATGTACTTCTGAAAGAAGTGCCTGGGTTGTTTTTCTTCTAAGTCTCTTTTATTCTGTCCAGATAATGCACATTTTAAAACTGTGATATTTTCTGAAAAGGAAAAGGAGCCTCAGAGCACAGAAAAGTCAAACTTTCAAAATGTAATGACGTTATGGTGGGTTTGGTTTTTTAAAATTGTCTCCAATTAAAACATATATCAAAATATGACTACTCTACCTTAAATCACCAGCTACATTTTTAAGATTGGGAATTATTAGCAGATAATTATGGTCTCTCATTTTTGTAATTCAGCCTTCTATTTTTTTTTTTTTAGGGAATCTTTGATTTTACTAATTGTTAGTTACTCAGACTTCAAATCAGTCATACTACAAATAGAACTTCTCTGCAAGGTAAAATAGATTTTTCACCCATGAGCTGTGACTTGGACAATGTAATTTTATGGGATGTGCCTGATCAGCTCTTATTCACCCTTCCCAGGAAGTTCAAATTCATCTATAAAGCCTCAATGTCAACTTCCATCACCATTATGAATACTTTCAAAAGAGATAAAAGTGTTGTCTCAGAAGCAAGTGCATTAGTCAATCCAATGCTTTGCTATGAAAAATGATGGGACAAATTTTGACATTAGAGACAAGGCCAGACTTATGCTGACTTAGTACTGTATAGTGGCAAGTTTCTACATGTTGATCAAGATAGTGAGATATGCTCACTCTTTTTCTGTTCCTCCCTCCCTCCTGTCTCTCTTTCTTCTACTTCTCTGTGTTTGCGTATACATGTGTATAACTGAGGGAGAAAATCCCAGACATTGGGCAACTATAATTGTAATATCCATCCTGCTAAAATTAGCAAAATTATAGTTTTTGTGTTTTTCAAAATCTAAGCCATATCTGAGACATTTATCAAGAGCAGTATATTTTTATATAAGAAAGTGATGTACATGCCTAAAATTAATGAAAATGGCCTACATAAGAATCAGACATGTTTGTGAAAACAATTTTAGTCCATGTAAACTTCACTATGTGGACAATTTCCAATGCATGAATATAAGTTAGCTACATAGAAATGAGGAAAATATCAGTTCTGGCTTTGAGTGTGAGCTATATTATTATGTAATTGGAGTTACTGATTGGAAGAATGAAGTTCCCAAATCCTTTATTCTGCCTTCAATAAGACCGAACCAAGAATAAGAATTATCTAAAGTTTGCATATGAAATACAAGGTTGAGTTTGAACTGAATTCTGAACATTTTCTTTGTCACCAGTGCCAGCTCCATATTTCAGGTGTCTCCCATAAAAACAATATCTCTGACAAGCCTCCATCAGACTGCAAAACTCTCATTCCTCAGCTACTTCCTTCAAACCTGCTTCTGCTGATGGAGAAATTTGATGAATAATCAACACTTCATGTCCTGCTGCAGAACCTGTGTGCAATTAAAAAAAAAAAACAAGAAAAAACACTCCCAATGCATTCTTACAAGTATTTTGCCCTTCTACCTTGTCAACATTTGGGGTTTTTCAGACTGGGAAGATCTGGTAGAAGAACTGGCAGCTCCTCTGTCTTGCATTTTGTGACGTTAATTATAAATAAAGAAATTAAAGATATTAAAGAAATAATACAATATAATTTTAATGTGTATGATTTAATGACATCAATCAACCTAACTTTTAAGCTTCACTTATTATTAGTCTTAAGAGATTATGCATTGCTGAGCAAATTTTACAGCGTATGATTAATGATTATCTTCTGAATGCAGAACATTAATGCAGTCCCTCAGTAGGTATGTTCATCCAGGAGACTGAATGTTTACAGGCAAAGCAAAATCACAGAGCACAGGAGATGACATATTTATTGATGAATGCACTGTTTTGTCAATAACACTGAAGTGAAGCTGTGTCATATTGAACCATTTAACCAGGAAGGTCTTGTGTGGTGAGCTTGCAGAATTAGGCTTGTTTTGCTTTGTTTTGTTCTGTGATGTTTCGTATTTGAGAAAATAAAAACTATTCTAAATGTAGGCAGTAGTGACAATTTTTGTTGAGCATTTCTCAGCGTTTTGGGTGTTTCTGTTAACCAGGTTATGATTCTCGTATGAGATGTACCATTAGAGGATACATACTCGGAGTTGGTATGGCTTTAGCGTTGCATATCACCCTTCACTCTGCTGGTAAGTTCTGCATCCACCCAAGTAGAAGCTGCACTTGATAATAAACTTGCTATCACTTACTAAAAGCAAGCAAACAAAACATTCTTGTCACTCTTCTGCATTTTGGACAAGACTGAAATTCCTGAGAAACCTCTTTGTTTCAGCACTGAAGGAAGAAATTAAAGCTGCTTAGGGGAAAATACGTAAGCACATAGATGGAAATGCAGAAGAAAGAAGCATGTAACACCCAAAACTGTACATATACACATACATATGTATACACATGTACACAATTGAAAACTTTGACATATTTTATCTGCAGGGCACATGGGAATGAATGGAAAATAATATCCATAATCTCTGAATTCACTGACAGAATGTGGAAGAAATTATCTTTCTTTCCTGAATTACATGGCTTCTGAAAAGCATCTTTTGCATATTGTGAGAGTTTTAGGGTAATCAATACTTATTGGAAATAACTTTTTTGTAACAAGGTCTGCTCTTAATTCTCAGGTCGGTCATCTTGAGTCACACTGTAGCATTGCACTGAAGTTTTAAGAGTGGCAGCAGAACGGAAAACCACCTCTGACAAAACAGCATGGCCTTAATGAGAAAAATATGACGCATTTTCAAGCTGGTGAGTAGAGTGTAAATTTTCAGTATTTGCTAAGCTGAAAGCCTTATTGTTTCATGGTTGGAATTTACAGGTAATGAAAAATGGCTACATCCTAGTGTTGGGGATCTTCCACTCAAATTTCAGCTTTCAAACAGTCTTAAAATCAAGCCAGACCTCAAACCTCTAAAAGCTGAACCCTCTTCTGCACATGGACATATCTTTTTAATTACTATTAGCCTGAATCCCTTGACTTCACAGAGATTTATGGTCCTTTATGAGATGGAGTCTTGCAGTGCACTGTAGTTACCACAGGCAGAGTATGAGCCACAGCAGGAAACATGCAGGTGGTGTAAAGCTCTGCTGACCCTGCCATGAAAACAGCAGGGTTCTGCATTTGCCAATGTTATGGTGCTTTAAAGGAGGCCATGGGGATGTGGCATGGAGATGTTCTCACCAGTTGTCTGTTTGTAGACAGAGTAGTAATAACTAGCCTTTGGATGGACTGGTGAGTGTGGCAGCTGAGCTGAGGCTAAGAAAGAGGGTAAGGGCGTGAGCAGGAGTGGGTTGTGGGATGTGAAATAGAGAAGGTGCAAGGGTGATCTAGCAGGGAGATTCCTATGAAAGCAGGAGGTGGCAAAAACTGGCAGTAGCCTTCACTTCCACTCCGCCTCAAGTCTGCATCAACCATTTGTCTCATAGTTGTACGATGTGCATTTTAAATACAATCTAACTCCCTAAATCCAGATATCACTTCCTACTGATATCAGTGGGAAGACAACCCCTCCCCTGATGACATTTGGGACCATTTGTTTAAATACTTTGACCTTCATATTCTCTTTATATTTTCCTTTTATGATAAAAAATTTACATTTTCACTTACATGATAGAAATATCATGCAGTTGTCCAATACTGTGACTAATGTGCTATAAAAACTTATATTTTAGTTCAAGCATTAGTTTCTTTTTTAAAATTATGTACTAAATTAACAAATTGTTGTTTGTTTGTTTGTTTGTTTAATGTAATATTTCCCTTCCAGGCCTCAATTCTGAAGTGATGCTTTGTGAGGGTGGTGTCTACTGTAATGCCATAACACAGACTAAGTGGTCACTCCTGCCTCTTAATGAGTACAAATGAAAAGAGGCAAAATTTTTATTACAGGTGGGAGGTGGATGGGAAATTAAATTCTAAACTCTTCCAGAGTATATGATAAGTGTTTTGCAACTTCAAAAACAATCTTCTTCAGGGATTAAAAGAAAAATCTTATTAGTTTGAAGATATAATGAGTACTCAATGTAACTCAATATATTTCTTCAGTTAGTGGATTATTCAATAAAAAACCTGGGAGGAATGAGAATATTCTTGATTTTCTACTTCTCAGCTATTTTGCAGTTACTTAGTGAACAATATAATTCTAAAGCAGCATCTTGAAAACAGAGCATATTACACAGACATTGGGTAGAAATCTACAACCACAGTATCGTTAAAGGAAGCACTCATAACAGTAATCCCTTTCTTTGACATCTAAACGAAGCAATACATTTTTATGAGCTAGTTTATCCTTAAGGTAAAGAGGAAATAGTTTGGAACATCCAGATAGATCTTGGTCCTGAAACAATGAAAATATATTTGTGGCCATGAGGACACTCCTATTGTTAACAGAAATTTAACAGGGAAATCAGTTATATTTTTTTCTTCATATGTGAAAACTGATTTCATTTTTGAAGAAAGCACTGAAAGATGAGACAAAAAAATAAAATGTTCACTATACAGAGTTTTCTAACAAAGAAAAAGAAAATTCTCTGTTAGGTAAACTTTGCAAATTTTGTGATCTCTACTAATCAAAAATTCAATAAAGGGTCTGAGTATATTTTTTGGTCCATGCAGGCTTAGCCACTCTTACATGAGCGTTTATGTAATTCCGCAATTCAGCATGGAAAAGTTCTATGAAATTACCCATTTTGTCTCCATGTTGGGGAGATACTGTTCACAAATTCTTCAGACTGCTTAGTCCAACCTGCATTTGGTTCTTTTTAGGTGGAATCACTGTTGAACCACATCAATGTTTGTCCTGTCTCCCTATATTTGCCTTAGATATCCCAAGTCAGAGAAAGGAGCTGCAGCTTGTGTTCCTATCACACTAAAAACATCCTATCACTACATCAAAACATACCTTCTTTCCTATATTGACCTCTCCTTGTTTTTCGTGTTGTGAATTATGTTCTACTGTATGTCCAATCTTGGCAAAAAAGGAGGATGTCTTAAAGAGTAAGAGAATGAAATTTTTTTCTATTTTATTTCATATTCTAATACCCCACCATCTGCTATCTGATTAGTCCTTTAGATCACACAAATGTCTTAAGCTGTAAAAACCAATATGTGTAGATAAATATTCAACTTAGGGCTTGCAAGGTAGAGCAGACAAGGTACAGCTAAAACTATATAAATTAATTTTCAGTAATTTATCCTCAAGTGTGCCAATTAAGGAGTTTGTACAGACTTATGCAAGGGCAGAGCACGGACATAAACAAAATCTTGTAGATAAATGGCAATTCCAATCTATTTATGACAATAGTCAGGACAAGTCTTCACTCAAAATCTCTTCTCATCAGATATGATTGCAACCACAGTACTCTACAATTGTAAAGATAAGAGGATATTATTCTCTGGCATTTCATTCTTCTTCTCTAATTTTTTATTTTATTTCACCTCATATTTCATCCTTCAAATGCAAACCCCTAATAACTTGTCAGTCACATTTTACAGTGTAGCAAAATTGCAAATTAAATGGAGAAGGGATGGCAAAGCATGTTGTCCATCTATTCTGTAATCAAATATCTCCCTAGGTCTAATCGGTAAGAGGACAAGTCGGCTGAAATGCTTGTGCACATCTTTACATGATATTCTCAGTGTCAGCTGAACCAAGCAAAAGACTGTGTGGAGATTCACTCCTCTGAGGCCTGCTGCAGTATTGATTCTTTATTAAGGTACTCAGTAGCAAAAAGAAATCCAGCATGATTATTCAAACATGCTCCTGAAAACACTATGAAATATCCTTTGCTTGACAATACCTTGTCAGACAAATTTTAATGCACACTTTAGAAAATAGTTCAGAAATAATTTCTAGTCAGACAATTGACTTAAGAGTCAAAAAAGTCATATCCCTGTCGAACAGCACTACAAATCATCGAAAATTTCTTATTCAGCTTCTCCATGGATATTGATTATTTTCTATCTAACAGGAAAGAAAGAAAATGCAATTACAGCAGCACTGTTCATGCTACTACTACACGTACAGGTCTATCAGGTTTTCCGGTATTAACTCCTATAGTCACGGGTTTCTAAAATCAGCAGAAATCTGGCACCCATGAGCTCAACTGTTCTTCAGTGTCTGAATCATAACAAGGATTATATAATTAAAACACTTGGGGCCATGTTCTGTGCACAACTATCCTCCTATAAATCTGAGCTCATGCCATAGTACCCAGGCACAATCTTTCCATTCCACTTTTTGCCATCCTGTAGGAATGACTCTGTTAAAAAAGTAATGCATGAAATTGCCATTTCTAGTCTCCTAATACGGGTTTAGTAATCTGGAGATTTCAGAGAGGAAGAAGGTTTTACAATGCACCTTATTATAATAATGATTGATTACGTTTAAATCCAATAGGGTGACCATAATGCACTTCAAAGACCTCTTGATCATTACCATGTCTGTAAGTGTATCAGAGGAGTTTTTATGATTCAAAAAATTTGATAGGCATTTCATACTGCATCATCATATAGCAGAGAATTGAGTTCTCCAGATCACCATTTCTTTATCTGCCATATAATTTGCTCAAATGACAGTAAAGGGTCAGCTCTTGTGCAGAGGCACGAATGATGTGTGAAGTGGATGGAACTTTAGCAACATATGGTAAGGTTTCAGAGGAGGGATATTTGGTTTCATTTTTCTAATTAGGAAATTATATTTCAAGGTCTAAAAACCCCCATTTTAGATAATATTGTAGTTCTAGGTAAACCAGCCTAGAGAAAGTCTTTTCAATATTATCTGTGATAAAGCTGAACTGACTGTTGAATCCCTTATTCAGTTATTTGACATTTTTCCTGACTAGTGTGAAAAGTAAAATTTTACATTATCTTAGTGCTACCTTAAAATTAGAGGATCAAGATATGCCTATTTATTTCACTTCACTTTGAATCAGGATGTAAACCTGGAGGATAAGACTTCAACAGTTATTTAGTTTTGGTTTAGTTATGATTTAAGTGCACAGAAAATTAAGACAACTTTCATAAAAGTCTAACATATTCTTCACTTAGTAGTTTTTGGGCCTTTAGGAAGACATCAGTGGTAAAAAAAAAAAAAAAAAAAAAAAAAGAGAAAAGAAAGAAAGAAAATTCTGACATACCATATCATCAGACAACATACTCTAAGTTTTCCTATCCTGCCTCAGTTAAATATCAGAAATAATGAGAAATGAATCCTAATAACAGGTTGACTATTTTTAGGCTTTAAAAATGGGTTTGTGTATTATTTTTAGATTAGATTCTAGAAAATTATCTTGGAAACTTTCGAGGATCAACCATGATTACAGAAAAACTAGAGCCAGGCCTGAAATGAAGAGCAGATGTAAGAGCCATTAGCTTGGAAAAACCTCAGTGCACACTTCAGAAATGGCACCTCTGCTTAAAACAGTCCTACAATACATCATTGCACCACAAACTGAAAAAGAAAAGCAACTCTCAAACAACTTCTGAGAGCTAATGCAGCCAGATGTTTCAATCTAATTTTGTTGAATTAAGGAAAGAAAAAGCAGACTTTATCACAGCCATTAATAAAATCTATTGCCATAGAAATGAATCACAAGCGAGATTTGAAATATCACCTATTTGCAAATTACGTGTGTATTATTCAAAGCATTTAAAGCATATTAAGTGACCTATAAGGACCTATTTTTTTCCTTCCTTTCCTCTCAGGTACAAGTCTGAAATTAGCATCAGAGGGCTTATTTTAAAGCAATACACATGATAACGTTTCTTTCACTTACATGAATGCCTCTCTGAAAAGGATTCAGTTAAGAGTGGGTTAACCACAGATAGCAGGTTAAAGTGTACAGAGAATGGGCTAAAGTGTACTGAACCAAGTTTATTGAGAGAGACATGACAGTGCTGTGTCTTGTGGAGCTCTGTGTTGTGGAGGGATGCTGCTGTCTCTCTAGGTGATAGAGGAGTCGGTGACAAAATGAGGTACTGACCCACTCAGAGATGTCTAACATATGCTGGCACAGATGCTACCAGACATCTCCCACAGGGAAGGAGACAGGGAGCGATTATTGAATATTAGGGAAATTTGTACCAGGGAGGATTAAAGCTTCTTTCTTTTCTTTTCCTGTTTTGGGGGAGGGGACAAGAAAGGAGAGGGATCATTTCTCTGCCCTGCTCTAGTGAAGAACAAAAGATAAGCAGCTGAAGTTCAACTTCATGAGTTGCCCCCCTCTTGATATATGTAAAGCCACATGTTCAAGCAACAGTAGATTAATGTGGAGATCTTTCATCTCTGGAGATAAGAGTTTAAATCTAGGTCAGATCCCATTTTGAGATGAAATATAAAAATACCCATGCTATTTTTTGCTTCTAGAAGAGAATAAAATAGTTCACTGGCATATTTTGCATTTTATTTGTAAATTTGTAGATTTCAGCAGGTTTAAATTTCATGCGGATGTTAAATGAAAAAATTATTAGTGAATTTGTTTGTTGAACATTTGTTTTCCTCTATTGCCCCTATTAATGAGATGCATAAAGCAAATTCAGCATAGGGATACACACAGACCACTAAAAGAACAAAGGAACAATGGGCCAAATTTTGACTGAGTGAAATTTGCCATAGGGGGAATGCTGGTAGTTCAGAGGAGAACCAAATATATGTAAAAATAATTAATAAAAAAGTACTAATTTTGTGATACATTGTGGAGTACATACACTAGGATTCACAGAATACGTGACTGAATTTATTAGAGCCGGACAGAATATAACACAACATTCTGCTTCAAAGCTTTTAACTGGTTCAAATTATTGAAATGGATAAAAATGTTTGAGTAATAGAAATTATGTTCTAAATACTCAGGTATGAATGTTACCAAAATAGAAGCAAACCTGACAATTTTTCTTTTTACTGATTTATCTTTTTTTATTATGATATTTCCTAGTAACGTCTGTGCACACAAGTGAAGTTTTTTGAAATACAATAATTATTTCACTGAGCCTTCCTTTTTCCTTTGTAGTTTGTGGCTTTTAAGAGAGATGGACATAGTAAGAGGCAAGAGAATGCCAGGCTAAAGCTCTCTGTCTGCCTGATGTATCTGGTAGACGGAAACCTGCTCTGTGGGAAGGAAGAGTGCTGTGGGCTGTACTTTCCCTGTTCAGTTCTTGAAAACTTCTTTCCCAAGGAAACAAAGAGCGACCAGATATCCACAGAGAGATTTCATTTTCAGAGCTATAATTTCAAAACTGATGTTGGAGAAAGGGTTTGCCTACAAAAATTATATCTACAGGATGTACACCAGGGTTTGGATCTATAATCTGTATTCACACATCCAATTCATATGTTGTAACAAGTCTTCCTGATGTGATCAACAGTCTCGTTACTGAAAACTACTTGGAATGCAGGCAGCTTTTTCAAAGAAAATAATTTTAAAAAATATTCTAATAAGAGGGCCGGATTGAAGTATGTTAACCAACTCACCAGCTCCACTCTCTCTGTGCTTAATCCTTCAGACCACGGTTTTGCTTCTGCAATCCTTTCTCAAGTGTTAATTGCCATGAAGATATATTTTTCTGAAAGAAAATTCAACACTGGGACCAATAGAGATGTTTATAATATCCAATCCAGACCCTCATCTGCATATCACATTCTCTCTGTGTATGATCTATGGCATTAGCTGGATTTCCTGTTGTTTATAGATCCTAAAAATAGATTTTTCAAGTGCTCCTTAAAGAGGAACAAGTTGTGTTATTCTATCCCCTAAAACCCTTGTCTTGATAGGCAACAAATTCTGGCATCAGCACATAAGGACAATGTAAGTTTGTAAAAATTATTTTTGGGCCTACTCACAGGATTACTGTACTTACGTGCATGCACGTCTCACAAGCATGACACCGATGGAAAAAAGCTCCTTGGACAAACTAACAGATTCCCTGCCTTTTTTTTTCTTCCTTAGAAGTGTCACCTTCTACCTCTAGTGCACCTCAAGTGCCCCAGCTCTCGCAGTCTGCACCATGTGACCGCTCTTCTTCTGAACTCTTTTATGCTTTCAGGCAGCAAATAGATCCCAGTCACAAAGGCATTTCCAAAGAAAAATTTTTCAGAACAGAATTCAGACAAATTGTAGCCCTATTAGTGTTTACATCTTTGCTGAAAGATTCTGAGGGAAAGTAACACATAATTTTTTATGTTCTGCGAAAAAATGAAGCAGATTTTAGTTAAAATTTCAATGCCTTCTCTGAAGATTATTGTCAGTAATGATTAATATGCTTCTGGAGGTATTTATGACCCTTCAAAAACAGTTTTGCTCCTAGAAGTTTAACAGATGAGGATTAGACTTTGTGCACCTTAGTTCAGAAATCTGGATGGATAAATCATTTTTGCATGACTAAAGCCA
This sequence comes from Amblyornis subalaris, assembly GCA_018881555.1. NCBI lineage: Eukaryota > Metazoa > Chordata > Aves > Passeriformes > Ptilonorhynchidae > Amblyornis > Amblyornis subalaris. Next base: position 130,924 of record JACAXG010000069.1, on the reverse strand, counting down.
GTAAGATTGGCTGCTTAATTGTACATCACAGTCAAAAATACTTGAACAAAAGGAAAGGGGGTCTGTCTGAAGACAATGGTTAAAACTCAGAAGTACACACATTCTTTTCTTTTTAATGAACTTTTAAAAATGAGCTTCTTTGTTCACCTTGTCTTATTTATATCATTCCAGGTTTAATAACATTTTCTCTAGTAGAAGAGAATGTAATAATGCAAGACTAATTCAAAGAGATAAGTTGATGGGGGTTGTGAGATGGTTTGGCACACAGTGCAAAAGTGGATGTGAGAAAATATCATGCAGCTAAATCAGTGCCAGAAAATGGTGCCATCTAAGGAGTGAAAGCAACATAGTCAGCTACATAACAGTATGACTTTGATATAACCCTACAGGCAGTCCTACACCCGCAAGCAGTCAGCACTGAACACAGCCACATTGCTGGCAGTGAATCCATACAAAGGGACTAGCCACAGGCCATGATGCCATCGCAGGAAGAATATATATTTCAACATTTGACATCTTGCTCTAACAGCTGCCAAGTTTGGCTGTAGCTATTGACCTGATTGTTCAAGGACAGAGAGGAAGAAGAAAAGAAGCAATATAGGCAAGTGATAGGCAGAGATTTAAAGATCAGAGCATCTGCGTAGACATATGAACAGACACACTGCTCATAAGCATGGAAGATCATCTTCTGTATAAAGATAATCTTCTGTACAAAAACTGTATACTTATACAAACAAATTCAACCATGTTTAAAGATATTTAACACAGTGGAGGTGAATCAAAGAAAATTACTATTTTTGGAAATTACTTAACTGTTTGTTATATTCTGCAGGTTTTCAATGCTGCATGTTTAAGGATATTATCAAAAGAGATTTTGAATTGGAGAAATTTCAAAGAGGAAAGTCGTGCTCACATAACTGATTGGAAGTTTGTACCATTGCACTGCCAAAGGCTGTTCAGTTTCAAAGGTAAAGAATTAAAAGGTGCTAATTTCCAGTGGGCTTCCCACCTCTTATGATCAGAATCTCTGATTTATTATAACCTGCACCGATACTGTGCCTGTTCACAACTTTCTTTTTCCTTCTCTTTTGCTGCTGTGCTCAGCAATGAAATCTCCACGGTGAGAATAGTCATTTACTCCAGGGCAGATTTATCAGGGAAGTTAATGGGGTTGTCATGTCCCCTTAAATACCCATTAACGCTTCCCCCTGTGATGCGTATTACGTGTCACAACAAAAGCGTAACTGAACAGGCCCACTTTGCCACTGCCAGTCCACTGAGGCAAAATGCAATTTGTTTGGGCTTTGGGTCAAGTTAATAATGTAACTATTCACTTTTCTTTGAGAGTAAACACAAGTATTTTATTTTCTGTTTATTTCTAAAATCGACTATTGGAATGGGTTACCACCACTATCCTAAGGTTGTGTTTAAAGGCGCAGAGAAGAAAAGACTCATATATTTGTTATTTCCTTTTGGAAACAAGGCTGTGTAAGTCCCTAGTGATAGATGCTCTAGTGCTTTTTGGTCTATGACTGAACTGCAGAGCTAAGAAGGTGTTATAAATGGAAACTGTGAATGCTTTAGATGAAAGATAAGGACTAAAGCTATTAATTCTCTGTTCTTGATGCTATCTCTGTCTAAATTATTCTGATATTTTTCTTAAGAACAGCAACAAGCAGGGATTTTTCTAATACAGTTTAGTTTTAGTTCTAAAACTAAAGGAGAGAAAGGTTTAGGAAACTATTTCAATATTATACACTTCCAAATATGCTTAAAAGTGTAGGGTTTTTCCTTCAATATTTCCTTGAAAGCCCTTTTAAAAATATATATATTCTGAAAAATGTATTTTTCCTTTTGCACTTAAGGGGTGAATTTATGCATTTGGTTCTACACTTTAAAGGGAATTTTACGATTATTTGAACTGTGAAAAGTGGTAGGTAGAAATCTATGTTTGTGTATCCCAATACCTTGTACAATTCTTATGAGTTCTGTGTGTTCTGGCATATTACTTTATGAAAAGTAATTACTGACTTTCCAGATGAGTCACACTTTGACAGCTACTTTAAAAGTGCATTCTCTCCAATTTGGGTAAAGCAAACGGGCAAACAATGAATAACATGGGAATTGTACAAATAGCTATAGCAATTCAGCATCACAAGTCACTTGTGAAATCTATAATATGTGAGGAGATTAGTAAGCGAATATAAGAACAATTCGGTACAAAAGGCGGCCTGAAGTTTCAAAGGTGACCTGCAAGGAATGTTGATTTGTTTATCTTTCCTGAAACGAGTCTCAAGGTTATTTATTTACTTATTTACTCTTCTGTTTTTGAGGATGTGAAAACAAATCTTTGCTTTCTCTCTCTCTTGTTACTCTTTAAGATAGAATGAACATGAAGTCTGTTGCAAATTTGTTTTCATTTTGTTGGAGGGAGAGGAGGGTACAGACAGGGTTTGCCAGAAATTGAGAGGAAGATATTGTGAAGGGAGAAGAATAGGTTTTCATTTTGTGATTTAAAAAAATGTTTACTCTGGCCAGACAAGTTTACCTGAAAACGTCTTCCTTTCTTTGCATTCATGTTTGGGTTTGCAATCTTTTTCCTAAGCCTTGTTCAACAAAGCTTTTTACTTGATGTGCCCTTCAGATGCTCTGGCCATTCAGTGGTGGGAGGAGTCTGATTGCCTACTTGGCACAGGAATGGTACAGGTCAACGAAAATTCAGCCAGCCCAGTGGTATGGATTTTATTCAACACAGGGAAAAAATTGCATATTGACTCCTGACATTTCCTGGTAGAATTCAGCAGTTTCTCTAGAATGGTAGAGATTTTCTCATTTTATTATAGGTTAGAGCAATAACATGAGAAATGTAGTCTTGCTACCAGTATCCAAACTGGTCTGATACAATTTGGTAATGGCAAGGATGCAACTGAAGCACAAGAGATGAAAAAACAATCAAGAGTCCTTGAGTAAACTAAAGAAATAATCACTGTTGCCTTTCCTTTCTGTACTATATGTCATTCTATTTCATCCTTTCATTGTACCTAAATCTCATCCCCAGTGATTGGCAGAAGGGACTAAACACTATCTTTTTTAAGATGCTCTGACCGTACATCTTCCTGCTTTCATCTGTCCAGCCTGAGGCTTTCATCTGCATGCTCTAGTGAAGCACACTGGGTCTACTGTCAATTAGAAAACTGAATTTTGCCATCCTCGTAGACAGACACATAATGCACTGGAGTTTAGTGATTCCGCCATGCGGATTCATGCCAGCTGAGGAGCTGATTCTAGAGGTACAGCAAGACATCCGTTCTTGAGTGTTTGTTTTTTAAATACTGGATTTTGTTTACATGTTCCTATTAATAGAGGCTGACATTTAGCTGGCTACACACTGTGTCAGTTGCTTGAGATTCCTGGATTAGAATAAAACAAACATCATGATTCATTTACTGAAGCTGTAGGAAAAAGTCTTGCAAGAAGTGAAAGATTTAAACTGGAGTGATTTCTCTTTCTTTTTGCAGACATGATGGTAAAGGTAAACTGTGATGTGCTTAGGAGAGGTAAATGGGAGTGCAATACAAACATACAGATAGACAATTGTAGTAATATATAGTAGATGAGGCAAACAGCAAGCACAAATAAGTAACACTAATTTGAAAATACATATATGGGTGAGTAGCACAACAATTGCCTTTATCCAGTATACGAAATAAAATGTTTCACTTTTCCTGCATTGAATCTGTCTTTACTTTGATGAAGCTGTTTCTGAGGTCAATGGCTAGTCTAAGAGAAGAAAAACTCCAAAACAAAGTCTATGTTTTCTTGGCAGAATTTAAAAATTGATGTTTACACGGTAGGCTTAGTCAATGTGTAGTGGGCTGATTCTGATTTCAAGCGAACACAAATTAGAACTGACTGTCCTGAAGTGAGTGGAGCTGCTGAGAAGTGAAACCCCTGTTAAAACACAACAAGACCTACAGATGCATTTTTAACTAGGCAGATTTCCTCCTTTTTATTCTGAAACATGGAAGAATAGACACTGAGAGCCACCTGGGAAGTATTATATGAAGTGGAAAAGACTGGGATCAGTTGAGTTATAGGAGCAGAAGTTGATCTCTATCCATTAAACAGTGCCTAAGGATACTCACAGGCACAGGAATTCAACAGCACTGTGCTGGTAATGTGTTGCAAGAGGCCTTCTTATGGCCTATGGCAACAAGTATTTCCCAACAATTCCCTGACACAGAAGCAATGGCCAGGCAACTTTCCTGGAAGACAGTATTCTGGTGAATATTCTGGTGAAAAGGAGCATTGAACCTCGCAGAGGATTGCTATTCCTTGCAGAGGATTGCTATTGCTGGTATCAGCCTCAGAAAAAGGTTCTGGATTTATTTAAACTACTAGTATTGCTGTAGCCTTCTTTGTTGAACAGATCTAGCCATTGTATTTTATGCCTTTATGAAGAATTTCAGACATTTGTAAAAAATAAGGAAAAGGCATTAATCAATTTGCACACACCACATAGAAAAGATTTACCACAAACAGGAACTCTTACTATAATCTTTAAAACAATGAGATTCAGTCTTTGTAAAGACATTGCCTCTTCTCCCAGAGCCTGATGTTGTCTCTTGGCATTATTGCATTCTTTATCTCCTAAAAGCTTGTTGGAAAATGCAAGACTGCTGCTCCTTTTGTAGCCAGCCCACTTAATTTGCTAGGAATAGCTCATCCCTCTGCTTCTCAGAAAGAGAGAACTGAATTACTGGGAGTTACAGGGATTTTTGGCTTATTCCTCTGGCTGACTGGGTACTTGGTACCACCTTACAGGCAGAAAATATTGCACTGTCCTGTCTGAAGGAGGAAGCAGAGTTTGGAGTGGTATAATTTGCCAAAGACAGAGCTAAAGGGTTCTTTACTGGTATAAATTGACAGCTTAAAAAAACTGTCCAGGCTTTAGGGTTCTGTGCCAGGATGAGCCCAGGAGGATGCATAAGCATAGGACAAATATCAGGCAATGTCCTGGCAGGCATATAATTTTAGCACACTAGCAGAGCAGGTTAACACCAGTAACAGCGAGAAATAAAGATGACTAATGGAAGCATTTGGAATGGCAAATCTGGAAATCAGAATAGCACCAGTTCTCCTGAGAACATACTCCACTGGAGGCAAATTCTGGGGAAGATGGTTAAGCAGTAGCAGAGTCCCTTATTAGCTTTACGAAGGGAAGTGTGCACTAACACACACGGCTAGAAAGAAGCAATGCCAGGGAAAACCCTCCTCCTTTTTCTTTTCTTCCCTCCCTCCTTCCAGATCCTTGCAGCCACCAGTACTGAACCTGTCATGCTGTGAGTCTCAGAGTGAGCAGCCCATAAACTCAGGTTTGGCTCAGGCTGAAAAAGGCAGATGTGACTGCAAACCAAGGTTCTTAAAAGTAATTACTAATTTCAACCAGTAGGGGTTTTATTTGAGACACATACTTGTCATGCAGCATTTGGTACACCAAACTGGAGGATTATTACATTTGTTTTGATTGGCTGTCTAATGGGGGAAAAGAAACACCTGACTCTCATAAAAGAGGATCACACTGACAAGATACATCCACTGCTGCTCCTGACATGAAGTTATGCTGCAGCCTGTTAGCCTAAACTCTTTTAAAAAAATTGCCATATATACTGTAGCATTTTTTCCTAGAAGGGAGAATATTAGTACATGTCAGAGAAGGGCTGTACATAGTAACAGTGCTCTCTCTTAGTGGCTCGCAGTTGTAATGCAACCTATTGCTCTGCAAATGTGGACTTCATAAAGATCATGTGCATATGGATACTATGGCAAGTTTAAGGGTAGTTCTTGCTTCATACAAATTTGTGTTATATTTATCTTGAGAGAGAGTTCTCTGTCAATGAAATATGACATTTCCCAGTGTTCTCTCGGTGAGGATCAGAGTTGGTATAAAAGGGAAAAGTTTCTTTGTGGGCCACTGGTGTCTGGTAGCTGTGCTTTGTGGACTTTGCAGGAGGGGGTTGAGTCTGGTAATCTTGGGCTAGATAAAACTGCTAGAGGAATTGGAACAGCTAGGGTAATTTTGCCTCTGTTATCAAGCTGAGTTGTCTGAAGTGGCCTGAATTTCTTACACAATATGCTTTATCCCTTGTGTTTATATAGTAGTTCTATTTGAGAGAACAAGGTTTATGTGTTGAAAAATGCCAGAGTGCGGCAGAGGTCAAATGTACATACTGTACAACAAACACCAGGAGTAATTTGTGAACCTGTATTTTTGGAAAATGCTTCTTTGTGAGTTACAGTAAAGTGCTTTCTGAAGCTGGGAATGTCTCATTTTTTATTGACTTAAGTTTGCTTTCAGCTTGAAAACTTAAAATTCGAAGATTAGGTTTAGAAAGTGAGTTTGAGTAGGTATTTTTTTAGTTTGCTACTATGAGAAAGAAAACATGGATTATCTGAGTGCTTGTTTTTCATTAAGGAGGAGACACCTTTCCTTCAGAACAGTAAAAAAACATGTAAATGACAAGAATTAGGCCTCATTATGACATAATGACATCTTTAAAATGATGATAAGGGAAGCTATAGTGTCTACATGTACCTGGATATAGCAACACGTAAGTATCAATTATGAGATGAATAGTTGTCATCCTCATTTATGTGTGTGTCCTAAAGACTGAAATGTAAGTCTGTTACACAGATTTGGCCAGCATAAAAAAAATTATATTGGTAAAGGTGTAAACCTATTTAAAATTACAGTGACTCTGAAATGAGTAATTCTTGCAGAGGTAGAGAAATACATGCAGAAATATTGCTTGCAGATGCAAGTCAATTAAGTCTGTAGTTTCTCTATGAATACATCATAATTTTGAACAAATGTAATTTCTGCAGATAAACTTTCAGATGCAAATTAAGCTGCTCTTTATAGATTTTTTTTATATATGGCATATACAGAAAAGTATTTTTCTATGTATAGTATGATAAATATCATCACAAATTCATTTAAATTTCACAGCATAAACACTTAGAAATTAAGTAAATGTGACTACAATTGTGTAAAATACTTGGTATTATTACAAGATCCTGCATACCAAGAAATATGACTAAGGCATACATTTTTAGTACTCTGAACAGTTTCATCTCTTTTAAAAAGAAATAATAACAATAAAAAGATGTAACACAGCATTCATGGTTAGAACAGTGTTTAATTCTACACTCTGACACTGGATTCATGTAGGGATTTCAGCAGTCTGAAGGACAAATTCACACAAGAAAATCTCTATTCCTCTGATCCAGCTGTATTGTAATTTTGCATTGGCATTCTTGCATTTCTGCATGTTTAGATTTTTCTTCTCCTGTCCATGGATGACTTTTCTAACATTATGTTTTTAAATCTGACAAGGTCATACAAGCTAAAAAAAAAAGAAGAAGAAGAAGGGTCATCAAAAGGGGAAAAATAACAGAACTACGGTGAAATGGCTCTCTGTTGGCCTTTGTATCGATTCAGAGTGTGTCAAAAGGGTCTTTTGTCGTGCCCCTACCACGGCATACTAATTTGCTAGATCAAGTCTGTCAGAATATCGACTGGAAGTAAAGAACTACAGTGGCAGCTTTTGTGTTTCATACAGCAGGGAGCCTGTGTGTGAAACAGGATTATCAGAGGGTCATGAAGAGAGTCAAGGGATGTCCATCACTTCCCTTCTGGTAATGTAATGGGGCGGGTGCCTGGATGTGATTAAGATGTAGGACACAGGAGGCATAGCGGTGAACAAATCAGACACACACACACACATGCAAATCAGGTTGGCTGCTGTTAACCACATATTTTTAATGAAAAATCCAGAGACAGACCAAACAAATATCTAAATAGCTGCATTCTGATTAAATATCAAACAGCCTATTCAAAGTCTGATGTTTGTGCCTGTGCCTGCTTCCTTGTGTGCAGGTGTAGAAAATGTACACATACAAGAAAGGGTTTAATTCTTATTCTTTTTCCTTTTTTTATGCAACATTCCAATCTACAAGTGTTTTTTCTACTTTTTTTTTAGTTCTGTATACAGCATTTCTGGATGATTACAGCAAACATCCAGGGGAGGTACAAAGATAAAATGGTGCTTTGTGCTGTAGCTATACATGTACGCCACATTCAGACAGGATGCTCATCACTCTGCTGTGGGTTTAGCCTTGACTTAGATGCCATTGTCATTCTAATATAGCATGAGCAAAATATCTTTCTAGAAATCAGGAAAAAATAGAAGTATTTGTAGTGCCTGAACAATATGTAGGCTTGGTAAGTGCCTCTTTTTAAAATTGTGGCAGGGAATGTCTGCTTTCTGGAGATTCAGGCTGCATCTCTATAGCTTATGTGAGAGCTGTAAGGAGCTTTCTGGCACACACTGACATGATTTGCAATCCCTGTCATCTGTACAATCCATTTTTCCTGAGCTTTGTTCCTAATCTTTAATCCTTTATTTCTGAAAATTCGGCACTAAGTAGGAAAACAATGTAAGATGCCAAAACAACAATGGCTTTTACATGTGTGGCTTTTGAAGGCCTGATCCAAACCCCATGGACCAGGGAATGAAGCTGAACAAGGATTTTGCAGCAGACTGTGTATTCCCTGCTCCAGCAGTAGTTGTTTCAGTTAGCTTATCAATTAAACATCAAAACTTGGAAAAGTCTAAATCTATTTCTCATTCCCCTACTTGCTACCAGGCGTGACTAAGGCAGTGCCAAGGACCAGTGTTTCCATTGAGGAAACCTCTTTTTTCCCCTTTTTCTTTCCACCTCCCTTTCCCTTTTCCTTTTTCAAGGAGCAGGAAAAGTTTACAAATTTTTATCCAGATGGTGTTGCTCTGGATGCACAGATAGTATTTTGTTCCTTTTGAAGGCAAAGCAAAGTTCTGGTGGGCTGTAATGTAAATAAAGTAGTGTGTTGTTTTGATGTAATTATTTTATCTCCTTTAAAAATGGGATAGTTATCTCAGAGCTGTACAAATGACACCCTGTTCAGAGCCAAAGAGCTTTGTCAGAGGTAGCCAAACACTGCTCTGCCTGAAGTTGGGTAAAAAATGATGTCTAACAAAAAGGTGTTGTATGTGTAGGCATACCTAGAAATAATGATTTTGAATTGGGTATTTCTTAATGGGCTTAAGCACCAGTGGGCAGATACTAGGCAGCCACTGCACACAGGGGAAAGGGAATTGCAGAAGTCCATATCAACTGAGCTTTAATTTGTTTTCAATGTCTTTGTTCAATAAGGTTGCTGCCGTGCAATGTTCATTGCAATAGGAGCTTATGGGAGGATGAAGCAATATTTATTAGAAAATAGCTTTTCTGTGCATATCTCAGGTGGAAGCAACTGCTGTCGTAGTTATCAACTGTGTGGAGCTTCAAGGACAGAAGCGTGTCATAAAGCATGAATATATGAAAGGAAGAGGTGAGCCCTGGGAGCTTCCCTGACAGGAAAGCCTGACTCATTTCTTTCAGGACATGTCATGTGCCCATGCTCTGCCACTGGAAACTACCCTGATTCCCACCAACCAATATTTTCCACTTACCCATTTCCCAAGACTTTTGTGTTTTAGTTCAGAGTCAGACATCAGGCCTAAAGAAGGCAGAATGGTAAGAGGACTATTATTCTGAAAAATTCAAGTTCGCCATGTGTTTTTCTACATCCCAGATCTTCTTTTCAAGGAGCAAAACTCATGATCTTGAAATGCCCAAATGAACAGAAATTAGCAGAGGCTGAATATTGAAACAGATACTATCTAAGTGTATTAAGAAAGGAAAGCTATAGAAAACATGTAAGACATATTTTTATTTCTTGTACCTCATGAGAAATAGCAGTGTAATTATAATATGAGTCATATAAGGCAATTTTGCAGAGGAGATGTTACATAGTACCATGTTGAATCTATGTCAGATCTCCAAAGATGGAGGTATGCATCACATGAAAAGGGGACCACAGAGTGCAAACCAGCAAGATTTCTGATCAGAATGATATAACTTTCATGTCATTCTGTGAAAATGGTGGTAAGTGTGGAAATGGAAAATACTAGTACATACAACAGTGTTTGTCTGGGGAGGCAGAGCAATTCTTAGAAGTCTGATGGCTTTCATCTTTTGAAGTTAGAGCAGATGTCAGGGTGGGAAAGGATCATGACACATTACTGACTGCCAAGGATGTGTAATGTGAAGGTCAAGATGTGACCTGATGCAATTGCATGCTCGGTATTGTTTCCTTCTGTGTCACCTACTGAAATTTGAAATGGAAGCCAAAAGTATTTTAAAAGCAAAAGAAATGTCTTTTTACAAAATGAGGAAATGCGATAGAAATTCATAACCAAGAAAAAAATATTTTCACTACAACGCCAAATTAATTCTTGTCATTTTTCAATACAATTTTTTCCCTCTATCTTTTCCCAATCTCCCAAGACTCAGAATCACAACCTGCAAATAACATAATGCTGAGTGTGAAATTTCACAATCATTTTTTACCCTTAAGACTATCCACCCCACCAAAGCCCTGGATTAGAGCCTATCACTTGTCACCAAAGGTAGTTACAAAATACCCATCAGGAGAAAATGCTCTGTCACTAATAGTCAGGATTTTTTCCCTTTGTCTGTGCCCAGTGCTGCAAAATGCTGGCAACAAGTTAAAAATAAGCCTAAACAGAGCTCGAAGAGAGGGTATAATGTGACCCTGCCTGATCTATGGTTACTGGAAATGGTATGCCTTAGCACTAAACCTGCAGCATAGCTTTCTTTTTTACCACACAGCCATCCCTACACATGTTCATTTAGGTTTAAAAGCAAAGGACCTAGCTCCTGTTTGCTGGCTGAACTCCAAAGCAAATAATTGTGTTCTGCCTACTTAAAAGTCCCCTTCACTTTTACACGTATATGATATCTAACAATTTCCTATTGCTACATAGCATATGTTATCAGGCAATTTTTTACTCACTTCTAGAGGTGTTTTTACTTCTGTATGTGTTCATATATAGAGACATATTTATATTCTAAAGGGCACACACGTGAAGCAACCCTCACTTATCCTTTACTTATTTCACAAATGACAGGATTCTGATAAATGTCTTTAAATTATTTTCATATAGTAATTTTTTTTTTCAGTCATTACATTACAAGACGCAAACAGTTTTAATGGGATGTGATAATTCTTCTCGGACACCAAAGTTACTTTCTGCATTCTGGTAAAGCAGAAGACTAGTTGCATTTTGGTTTACTTTTCCCCTACAAATTCTGAATGATGTATAAGGAATTGGTAAATTGATAGCAAGAAAATTAAAGTGCTCATTTTGGAGCAATTTCCAAATCAATACAAAGTGCTCCTATCACAGGGATTACCTTCTGAGAAGGGGCTACAGAAGTAGAGATTAATTGCTTAATCTGAATCTGGAAGTGTTAATAACATGTTTCAATAGTTTTCCGCTTCATCCAGACTCTTTTAGGGAAATGTGAAGTGCCCTGCTCTTGGAAAGACTAGAATACTTTTGGGCAGTTATGGCTGCCTCAAGACGAGCAACAGAGAGTTGCCAGTGATAGGGGAGTTCTCAGAGATCATAATAAAGAGCTCTCTATGTACCATAACTTGAGGTCTCTGAAGATTTTAGCTTGAAACAGATCAGAACAATCTGATTTTATTAAATTCTAAACCCCCTGACCTGTGACAAAATGATGAACAATTTTTTTTTGTTTTCCTCTGGTTAAAGTCAATGTTTTTATGTTGACACCTAAAGTAAAGCATCTTTATCTTTATGTCTTTATCTAAGTATATATCTTTATCTATCTATATGTCTTTATCTAAGTATATTTAAATCGTGTTAATAAAACTTCTAATTATCTAAATAAAAAAAGTATTTTCACAGGGCTTTTAGTTCCTTTGAACTGTACTGGAAAATCAATTCATTTAATCCGACTTCCAAAACACATGGGAGAGCAGCATCAAGACAAAGATATATTCACATGCTACGTGCTTGAATGTACACAGGAGACATATATTGGGACCTGACTGAGCTGTGATGATTCAGACCAGCATTTGGACCATGTAATTGTCACCACAAATTTCTATTTTATATCAACACACAGCAACCTAAATGTAATAGAAGACCTTCACTTCAGAACAGGGGCGGACTGGTACATTGTTGAGCAATCCAGTAATGACAGGGCATAACAGTGTCATACACAGTCCAGGGAAAGGCAATGAGGTTGGTGAAAGGACTAGAGCACAAGCCTTGTAAGTTGCAAGTGATGGAACCAGGGGATGTTTAGACTTGAGAAAATAAGACTGAGTGGGAGCTTATCGCTCTCTACAACTGCTGAAAGGAGGTTGTAGCCAGGTGGATGTCACTCTTCTCCCAGGTAACAACAGGACAAAAGGAAAGGAGCTTCAAGTTGTGTGAGGGAAGGCTTAGATTAGCTATGTGGAAAAACATCTTCACTGAAATGGGGGTCAGACAATGGAACAGGTTCCTCAGGAAAGTGGTGGAATCACTATCCCCGGAGGTATTCAAAAGACATGTAGATGTGGCACTTGGGAACATGGTTAATGGTGAACACAGTGGTGCTAGTTTAATATTTGGATATTTGGACTAATTATCTTAGAGATCATTTTCAACCTTAATGATTCTACGATTCTATGGTTATTGCTGCCACAGTGCAAGAAGACTCAACAGCACGAATGTACTGGTAGGTTAGTAATAGGTGATGCAAGATTACTGTGGTTTTATCAACTCTTCATTACTGTGCCATAACTATACCTTCCCTTTGAAACATACATGATCTGTTCCTTTCCTGTTACTTTAACATGTGACTTTCTTCTGATGGAGTTGGATTTAGGCTACTGAGGTAAGGGATACATGTTTATGACTAGATTCTCAAATCTATCGTATTTAGTACCAAGAATAGTAATGGTAGCTGTACTTCTAGAGACAGCAATAGTTCTACTAGGAGCTGTAGTGCTAGTATAACATTATACAGCTGAACCAAAACATATGGATTGTGTAATTGCAGAACGTAAAACTACCTCTTGGTCCACTTAAACTCTAGGACAGGAGATAGGGAGACAGTAAAATTAATAACATAGAATACTAACCTAGCCCACTAACCTAGCCCAGAGTCCAGTACTGTGATCTGGAGCTGCATACAGAAAAGTTTAGGAAAATGTAAGACCCGGTGTGCAGGGAGCCATGCAGCTGAACTCGACATAGAGTGTTGCCCCCGTGGCAAAGATGTGGGGTCTACAAGCCACAGATTAGAAGAGGTTGCAGAGGGATACTGGTCACAGAGGGGGAAATACAAAAGTCAATATGGAGCAATTCCTTAGAAGCAGTCAGAAAAGAAACTCTGAAGAAGACTGAATCTTAAATCCCACTTTTCTCCAGGACTTAGTCCTCCTAACCATGAGATTCAACCTCATAATCTGTTTCATCTTGCTGGCTCAGGACTGCTGAGAACAATTCAAGGCATGAGGGGCATGTGTCTATTCCTTTATTTCTTTACTCCTTGTAGAGATCCTACCTACACCAACCTTGCAAACAAACGAACAAAACCCAACCAAACAAAACAAAGGTCATGCCACTCTAGATAATTCTGTTATTTAAGTAGCCTACACCTCAGAAAGCTATTCTCTGCTGCCTGAACAAATTAAAATTCACATCATCCACTTCCTGGTTTGAGGATGCTGGACGAATTAGCTAACCCTTATAAAATTCTTTGAAGAAGAAAAATACTCTTCAAGTGACATGGTGAAGCACTCTTGGTGACATGGAACTACCTCTAGATGCTATCTCCCTGTTACCCCTTGCAAACAGCTATCAATAATCAGGAAGTGCTCTTAGCAGCCTTTACAGATTACAGTCCTTCAGTGATGCTGAATTCTTCTTGTATCACTGTTTCAATATTTTTTAATAATCATCTCACTTTGCTTACAAACATCCATGTAACACCTACAAGTACACATAGCTGGCTACTGAAATATTTTTAATTTCTGTGTAATACACCTACCCATCTACACACCTGTTTATCTGTTCGTTCATCCATCCATCCATCCATCTCTGCTTTGATATAGGTGGCATTACTCTAGCACTCAAAGACTTTGCAGGCCAGTGGATTTTTATTGCCGGTATTCAGAATGGGGAAGCAGTCTTACCCACATTTTACAGTGTCACAGAAGTCACAAAAGTGACTGAAGAAGAAAATTCTCTTGTCCAAATCTTAATGGAAATCTATTGTAGAAAGGAATTTCTTCCACTAATTCATTATGTTTTTTCCAAAACTGGTGATAAAACTTTTCTCAGAATTCTTTTGTGGCCCTTGTGGTCTTTTATTTCTCCCTTAAGCTATTTCTCATTCAGGCCCACCATGGCTATTGCTATCTGATACCACATTGACAGGCATCCTGAATCAATACCTCTTCCTTGCTCCAAATTAGAAACTTGGAAAGAATTCTCCTGGAGGCATTTATTCCAGGACAATTCTGGTTTCTGCTTCTAAATGCTCTAGTATGGGTCACTTCTGTTTCTGTTCTGACTGAAAAGGTCTGAATTCTTTAAATAGTGTTTGTAATGAATGTCAGGTTTCACTTCACATCACCTGATGCCAACTTTTATTTTTCTGCTCTTCCCTGTAACTCTGCTGTGAAACATTCTCCTTAATTAACATTGTAATCTTTTGTTCTGTGACGATTTGTATCTTCTTGAAACATCAAAATGACTTCTTCCCAAGATGATAGTGTTTTAGGTATTTTTCCATCTGTATGATTTTTGTGTCAAGTCTACTAGTTAATTGACACAATTTTTAAATCTGTCACCTTGAATTTTCCCTCTCCCAATACTTTCGGTAAAGCTGGAATGGCTCCACCATTACACCCCAGACCTTCTGCATCTCCCTTAAGTTTATACGATGAAAAGAGCTGTCAAATTACATTACTCCCATATCCAATCTCTCACTTCACCTGCCTGGATGACCATAATAACTACATCATAGAAGTAATCCTTGCACTTCTGGACTCCAACAGCTGGGGAAGGCTTATTCACTTTCTGCTCAGGTGCAATCTTTGTCATGTACGATAACAACTTAGAGATGAACTACAGCAGAACGAGAAAAATGCTGAGAACATCAACTGAGACCCTTCTTCTTGTGCAGAAACTAATGCTTCTACCAAAACTTTGAAAAGATCAAGATATCTCTTAAGATAGAATCTTCATTTACAAGACCAAATTCAGTCTTTACTAGACAGACAAGCTCTCATTTTCTCTTTCTCTTAGGACAATTTAGCTTACAACCAAATAAATGCTACATTGTATGGAAGGAAATAAATATGAATCCAAGCCAGAAACAGTTATTACTCTCCAGAAACAGATTTTTTCTTCTATTGAAAAATGTTTAGTTTACACTCCATTGAAAAGTTATGGCCTATTTTTATTACTGTTTTGGGCCGAAACTTCAAATCCAATTAGTTCAGGATTTTGGCACAAGTAATAAGTAGCTACACTTTTTGAATATATCTTGGGAATACAACAGTTGGATTTATTAAATTTTATGATAACAGGTAGAAAAAAGTAAGAAAAATAATACACATTCTAACATTAGAAAATGAGAAAAATTTCAGAATAACCTACAAATTTGGGGGAGGCAGGATGCTGATACTAGGATTTTAAGTCAGGATTAAGAAATATTACTCCTTTTTTTGTGTGCACTGTTCACCTCACAATGTCTGAATCATCCATAATACAAATTTTGAGATTAGAATTAAGCAAGTTGGATTCTTGTACCATTTTAAGACTCAAGTTCTCAGATTTTCATTTCAGTTTATAAAGGTCAACTGAATTTCTAAGTTTCTGTCAAGAAAAGTTTGTGTAAGCTAGGCAACAATATAGGTATGAATGAAAGGGGTGATGTTTGCTGAAGATACAAAATATTAACCATGCATGCAAAAACAGACACAGATAATAAAAGATAAAGATTACTTTTTCCATACTTCCTTATTTAAAAAAAACTTTAAAAAATTGTATGTATAGGATAACAAAGAACAAGGGAACCTTTGTATGACACTAGCAAAGCAGTAGCATCAAGAAATACACTGAACAATGTGCTCCTTGATACAGAGCCTTTTAGAGAGAGAAAAACTGCAGTCCAGTAAATTTGGCAGTAGCTTGATATTTTATAAAATCTACATTGGAACATCCTGGCAAAAAATATACCCCAAGTAACTTAACAAAGATCTGCTAGCACAACCTCGGCTAGTTCAAGTTTGTGTGGTAGTTTCAAGTTCATGAAACCATACAAGTTTTGCTATTAAGTACAGGATCTGGTCCAGTAAAGAATAAAATCAAAGCACTAAATATAATGAATCATAAAAAAATAAGCCTCTCTAAAATGAAAAAAAAGCACGAAAATTAGCAAAAGAAAAAAAACCCAAGGTTTTGAAAAAGGGTAGAAGGCCAGTCATCCTTTTCTATAAGGAATACAGTATTTTATGTGACTTCTTCTTCCACCAAAGTAGCAGTAAATTGAAGGAATAGCGTGTTCATATTTATTCACATTATAAAAACAAGCTAGTGATCCAATTTGTCATTCTATGTTATGGATATTTCGTAAAAAAACCCAAAAATTCATAACGCTTCAGCATTCAAAGTTTTTTGTTCAAATATTCTAAAGCTTTTCTAAAAACTAAATCAGTGATGGGCTTTGTGATTTCTAGCCTATGATTTGTCAATGAGAGCACAGTACACAAAGTATACACATGCACACACAGAGTCGTATATACCCACAGGCTGGGCTCATTTTTTTTCTTTTCAGAAAATGGTAAAAATATGTATTTTTATCCATCAAAATTCAACCATCCTCAATTGTAAGTGAACATCTGCTTTCATCTAGGAAACATTTTAAACTTCTTGACAGTTAAAAGAACTGTAATCCCCAGAGACAAACACTTTTCTTTTCAGAGAAAATTCATATCATGGATGGCATTATGGTAGGAAACTGCAGTATGCTGTATGCAACTGTAAGTGAACACACAGCATAGTTATCTCCATAAGCTCACTGAAACTTCAGAATTTGGCTCACTAGAACAAAAATAGCTGAAAAATAATTAAAAATGCTAGTTAAGTTTCTATAAAGTCTCTAGGCAGATTATTAGCAGTGTTCCCAAAAATCTCAAAGGGTAAAGTCAACTCTTTTTTTTTTTTATAATGGATTTTCATTTATAGTCCTTGTTTAATAGTGTTTGAAGTCAGCTTTCCCACCTACTAGAGGGAAGATCAACTTCTTAATGCAACTTACAAAAACAGGAACACGTAAAATGTGCTATCTATGTTTTTAGTGATTCTAAAAACTGCAGGTCTTAATCTGTAGGTTGCAATCTACTGTCACTTAGCATGTGACTTGTATTACATTTTTTATTGTATTTTGGACTGAAACAGGATATAAGGTGTGGATTCACTCTTGTTTGACACCAGGACCACGATCTTTTGTTTTTCTCAAGAACTGACCAAGTGTTCAGCAGGCTTCTAGGAATCAGGACTTCCCTCTGCCTCTGCCAACACGTCCTAAGTCATCTTTAATATTGTCTTCAAATTGTATTTTCCTTTTGTCCTACAATATATGAGTTTAAATTGCAGTGAAACTGTGTTGCATCAATACAAGTGAAAATACTTTAACAATCATTCACATGCTGCAAGGCAGAATCTAAACACAGCAGCACTCAGTTAAAAGGATGGTATTGCTTCATTGGCCTGAGTGATCACTAGCAAAAGAAGGATTCAAATAAAAACATAACGGGTTTTATTCTTATAAGTTCCCATGAGACAAGATCCTTGGTGATTGAGTTGCTACGCTCCTTTTCAAAGGTGTTCGGTACCTCCCTTTCTTATTGCATTTAATGACAAGAGAGCTTGTTTGAATCCTACCAGTGTCTCATGTATCTTATGAATAATGCCAGCATATATAAGAATTACTGAATGCAATTAAGTTAATTTCTTTAAAATGTGCAGTAAATCAGAGCAGTTATCTCTGTAAGGCAAAGAAATAAAAAGTTCTCTGGAACAAGTATATCAAATATGTTATGAGTTAAATTTGTCCATCCCTGTTTAAGTGCTAAAGTTAAGATCTTAGTATCTTTATTAGCAATTATTATCCTTGATAAAAATTATTATCCTTGAAGCAGATCTCTCTGTATATGTAAGTATATTGGTACAAGACCAAAATCCAAATGAAATATGACAGTCATACAAGTCAGCTGAGCTGCTGTGATTCAGCTGACATAAAGATCCTAAAAAAACAATGTTAGGACTTTGACATTTAAACATTTACCAAACAACTCTTGCAGTTTAGGATGCTACTTCATCCAGCGTATCTGACATGTGTTCTCCAGGAATTACTCCACACCAAAGCTGCCAAAATGGAACCTTTGCACTTTAGTGCAATGGGTAGGGCCTGACAGTCAAAAGAACAGTTAAACCAAGACACCAGACTTTTCACTGAAGAACCTGAGAACTGTCAACATGTTTTGTTTTACTAAATTATTCCTAAATTATTTACTAAATTATACAGTTGTTGTGTGTAACATGTTATTTAGGTACTGGTTCCTTCCCATATCCAAATTTTGAGGTAGTGAGTTTCATCTCAGAGTTGGAATGGATAGGAAAATACATGTAGAGAGTTATCAGCTGAGTTCATCTTAAAAGCTGTCTTTTGAGTTATTTGATTGTGGTAGATGTTCTTCTCACAGCCCCAGACATGGTTTTTTACCTTACCTGAAATATAGGAACATATTTTGCAAGTTAGCAACTAAAGCTAAAGATTCTGTATAGGCAGTATGATGGATTTTCTAGTTATGTCAGAATTCTCTAATTTTCTTCCTGCCTTCTTAGGTGTTAACCATTATGTCATTTCAAACAATCCCCTTGGTGACACAGAGAATTTTTCTCATGGGTTTTCTGTACTTTCACTGCCATATGTCCATAACAAATTGTTTTACATGGGCAATTGCATCTTACAAAGCAAGAATGTACAAGAACAGTTCTAAAGCAGATAATTTCCTGAATTTGCTGACATTTCTCCCCCTTCTTTCAACTCCTTTTTATTTTTCTTGTTTCATGTGAATGAAAAATTCAGAAATTATTCTTCAAATCCCCATTTCTAATTTGAGTTTGTCACTATAACCTTATATTCTATCATTTATTTTTAAGATTAAATTTCTGCTAATCTCTGCAATTTTCCCCTTCAAGTATACACAGAGATAATTCTCATTAAGGGAAAAATGCAAATGCCAGAATGAGACAAATATCTCTCTCCTCATATGTTTTCTCTGACATGAACTGCAGGAAATACAGTTTACTGTGTTTTGCAAAAGCTCAAGGCTGTATATTGGGCATAGTTATTAATGAAAGACAGTTACAGTGCAGACTGAATGACTGAGACCAAGATAAGCATAGGCATAGATAACAGACAAATGCAAGAAGACAGAGAGTATTTGCAGATTGTTACTTTTGACTATCAAGAGTTAGTTCTGTAAATAAAATTAGCCTGTTTTACTCTACATCGTTGCAAAAGCATGTGCAAGAGCTCCCATTTCATGTGTGGCAGCTCACTTGATGTCTGTCTGAACCATGGTTTCCTTCTTCAATGTCTCACTGAGTTTCCCCACAGCTCAAGCAGCATCAGTAAGCTGGAAGATAAGGAAAGGTGTGCCTGCTGAACTCCACATGAATACATACCTGCATCCTCAGCAGGAATAGAGAAGAAATTGCAGCAAATTAAAAACAGTCTCGTAGAAAGACACCAAAAATTATCCAGAACTAGCCAAATGAACAGCATGTTCCCCATAGCTGTGGAATAACCTTGTACACTTATTTATTCTAATGAAGAGTGTTCATCTTCCACACACAATTTGCAAGTGGTCATAAAGCCCCATTCACCATAGCCATGTTTCTGCCAAGTACTCCCCTTTCATTCATTCCTGATTTTAGTTCAGGATTTTACTAAATAGTCCATCACAGGAGTAATGCTTTTGAAAATAATATTTACCATATTATAATGTCATTTTTTTCTTCTTTTTTAAAGACAGAAGATGTGTCCTTACTGCCTGCCAGAAATCTGATCAACAGCAACTGAACATGAGCCAGTGTGTATGTCCAAGTGGCCAAGAAGGCCAATGGCATCCTGGCCTGGATCAGCAATAATGTGGCCAACAGGACCAGGGCAGTGATTTTCCCTCTGTAGTCAGCACTGGTGAGGCCATACCTTGAGTGCTGTGTTCAGTTCTCGGCCTCTCACTGCAACAAAGACATTGAGGGGCTGGAGCGAGTCCAGAGAAAGGCAACGGAGCTGGGGAAGTGTCTGGAGCACAAGTCCTGTGAGGAGCAGCTGAGGGAGCTGGGGGTGTTTAGCCTGGAGAAAAGGAGGATCGGGGAGACCTTGTCACTCTCTACAACTCCCTGAAAAGAGGCTGTAGCCAGGTGGGGGTTGGTCTCAACTCTCAGGCAGCCAGAGACAGGACAAGAGGAATTGGCCTCAAGCTGCGCCAAGGGAGATTCAGGTTGGATATCAGAAACAATTTCTTCACAGAAAGAGTTGTCAGGCACTGGCAGTCTGTTGGATGGAATCACTATCTCTGGAGATGTTTAAGAAACAACTTGATGTGGCACTTAGTGCTGTGATCTAGTTGAGAAGGTGGTGATCGGCCAAAGGTTGGACTCAATGATCTCGAAGGTCTTTCCAAACTTAAATGATTCTGTGATCCTGTAGTTCTTTCCACCTCCCTGGATTACGCCATAGTATAAGAGTGGTTATACTAAAAAGGGCCTGTCCTGCTCCCTGAAGTTTAATTTCATATTATCCACTTTTTTTTTTTCTGCCACTCAATTAAGATAATTTCTGTACATGATACATACTGATATTTTTCGAGGTGGCTGGACCTTAGTTGTATTTGATTTTGTCACTTAAACTAAAGAGGCATGTTTGATAAAACAGACATGATCTATGGATTGAAATCTGGATTTACAACCTTCAACCCAGTTTTTTACTAGATAATAGAAACCACTTCTCTATTTCATTCCATAAGTTGTAATTTGACACCACACCGAACCAGAGCACATCACATCCCCATATTCCATACTACGCTATACTGCATCTGACAATGCAGCACACGACACAATACATCACTCACCCTACCACGGCATGCTGCACTGCACAGTGCTGTGCTGTGCTACACTGACACCACGCTGTGCCACACCAGGCTGTGCTGTGCTACACCATACTGCACCACGCAACACAACACTACACCTCACTACACTGGACTGTGCTATAAAGCCCTTGACCTTCCCTCACTAATTTGTTTTGCCAGAACTACGTGCTCCAGTGACTGCCTGCACAAGGGAGTGGTAACAATGCCTGTGTTTGCATGGCACGTGTGAGTACTCCATCACACAGTGATTTTCCAGACACAGGGGTACCTCAGCGCAGCCAGGCTCGAGCACCTCCCACAGCCAAGTTGCACCGCACAGTGTGGGCTGTCAGGTAGCCATCTGCCTTACATCTCCAGATGCAAAGTAGCATACTCGGGATATAGGGATTCACACCATCCTTACAGTTAGATGAGCCATAGTAGTTCTTATTTTGTTTTTATATATATATTTTCATGGTTTTTATTTATCTAGTGTTGCCTTTACACTAGGAAAAGCGATAAGATGCAAAGGTCTCGTAGCACTGCATATTGCTTACTTACCCTAATGTTACCTGTACAGCATCTCAGACTCAACTTAACAGGAACCAGCTGTGTCAGAGCATGGTGATAACTTGGTCCTCAGTAGTTCCCTGCGGAGCACTGGGCCATTGATGTACTCCCAATCAATTCCTACACAGTTACAGTTCAGTGAGCTATTTAAAGAAAAAGATGACTGTGTAAAGTAAGAGGGATATTCAAAGAGGAGGACATATCGAGAAAGAAAGAACTGAAAGCAAGGCAAAACCTTAAATACTGGAGATAGACCTGGCACAGAGAAGATGGGAAAGAAGATGGAAGGAAGAAAAAAGTAGGAAAGACACAAATCTCTGTGGTGGAAATCCTCAGATGAATGAGAGAGATTCACAACAGCATCACTATTTGATATGTCCAATGCTTTTAATGTGGAAAAGCACTTAAGTTCTTTTGCAAAATTTTTAATTTTTCTTCCTCTGCACATGTGCAAAACTTAAATCGTTGGGATAAACCAAGGGCTCAGGAAAACCATTGGAAAAAAATACAATAAGTTTAGTGATTAAAATAATACAGCTAATCTTTTCAGTGAGAATTTCTGCTTTTAACTTAATGAATATATTATAAATATAGTGTAGTGATGATTGAGCTAAAATAACTCAGTCAGTCAAATAAAATAAAACATACCAGCTATATTCAGATAGAATATTAACAAAATTTCTATTGATTGTTCCTGTTTCAATATAGCAGTTAACTTCTTGTCCTTGGACTCTTTTTTAGGTATTTCTTTAGCATGTATTTTTTAATGATTCATAGAAACAAAATGTGCTTTTAAAAACATATATATCAGTAGAATGATTTCCATTCTCTTAATACCGTTTCCATGGTTAATTAAACCAGCAAACCAAGGCTTTTTTTGGTCAAAATTCAGTGCCTGAAAATATAAATATAATATATTTTTAAGATTAAAGTGGAAATAGTTTTAATTTTTCCTCATGTAAGCTGAAATTTATTTTCATTTACTAAGATTGTTCATGCGATAAGCTTCTGCTCTTCTTTCCTTTTCTCCTGATATTGACAATTACAAATATTTAACCTAATTAGTTGCAATATTAGAAATCCAAGCAGTCTAGCAACTTCCTCTAAGCAAGCCAGCAAAAAGCTGTTTTCAGGAACTGTTCTTACACATCACAGTTAAATTCTAACTCCCCAGTTCCAAAATGTAATGACACAGAACATATACTTTTATTGACACAAAGAAAAAAAGCACAAAGAGCTGAAGATGGAAAGAAAAAAAAATTCAGAATTGTAGTTGAACATATCTTAGATATCTGTTTCTTAAAATGTCCAAATGGTAACGCCCACAAACCATAGCCTTTTTAAAACATTTGGATTTCAGTTTGAAGAGGTTCTGACAGCAGTGCTAAAATAAAAAGGATGCGAGATAAAGGCTCTTAATACTGCTGCTTATGGGAAAAAAACCATTCTCTTCCAGAAAACTGTAGTTTAACAGAATCCATTCTATATACGTTAAAATAGAGCCAAAGTTCAATTTAAAGTGCTGTTGCACACTTTACCAAAGCTCTTGACTTCAGAATTTTTTCTCAACTGGGCTTACAAATCCTGTATCTGTTGACCTTCAGAACACAGTACAAGACCATTTATTCTCTCAGCTTTTTGCCTTTGTGTGAGTCTGAACGAGGTGAGGAAAGAGGAAAGAAGAATTGTCTGGGGAAGTCACTGGAATTTAAGCCAGACAATATGGACAAAAATATTCATCTGAAACTGCTGGGGAAAGACAGATAGGCAGAATGCAATTAGGCAAATGTTATTAGCAAGACTACCATAAAATGAGCTAATATTTTTTCTGCTTCTCACCGGTTTATAGCAAGGACACAAAAACAATAACATCTTTATTTGAAAGTAACGAATTTTCATTTCTGATTGCAGCTGGGATTTAAAGTCTTCCGTTTCTGTAACTGATTTGAATTGCTGCTCATGAAGTGAAATGATTGTAATACATTTGGAAAAACATTAACCATTACAAATTGATTGACCCAGTATCTTGCTAATACAGACAAAGCAGCATGACTGAAGCATTCAGCAGAAGTATCAATTAGGATTTCCTTGCTTAAGTCAACTCCTTCAAAACCTCAAAAGAATATTCTTGATCTGATATTGTAGGGCTACATCATAATAATGATCCTGATTTTTAATTATCTTTAAAATAAAAAATTAGTAGCATTATATTACTTCGAGAATACTGGAGTCATACGGTGTAAAATCAAGCACCAAGTTTCTGATGGGCTTTTGCCTTGAATGTGACTACTGTTTGAAAGGGTCACAGACATCTATATTGTGTTCAACTATGTCAAATAGTAGTTTAAACATTTTTAAACTGCTTTTATATCTATGAAAATAGAATTTAAAATGGAATATTATGTGTTAGAATATTCAATCTGATAAAAAGACTGATGGAGATATATTTTGTTGTCTTAAATTACAACAGCATATTCATATCTGTCATTGGACTCTGGTTGTTTTTTGAGGTTCTTCCTGGAAGCTGTGATTCGTAATTCAAAATAAAATCAAGCTTCTTATAGGACACATATTTCAAAGAACCTAATTCCTTGTAACCCTCTGGTTTTCAGAAGGTAACTCGAGTTGTCACACCTAGAATTTCACAGATTTAAACTCCATTTTAAAAATGCGTTCACATATGCAGATGTTATTACACATGCTTGACCTATAAGGGGGCAGTAGTAGACATTGTTCCAAGGCAGTACCATCTATTGAGAAAGCTGTGTTCCTTTAAAGCACATAAACAATTAAATAAGGAAAAGAGAAGTAATGTGAATTAGTAGCATTGTAGTTCTTTCATTGACATCATAAATGGCTCCTTTGAATGTTTTGATGTTGTTTTGACATAGAAATCTTACTACACATTGTCACATTTTTCTATTTGCTGTTGTTTTGTGTAGTATCCTTTGTGTGCCAAATCATAGCAAAAGGTTGGTTGACACTATAAAAGCTAAAATTTTATATCATCTCTTGTTCCTACCTATCCATATCCATTAGAGCCTGATCATGCACATGCTTACAAATATGAATGATTCTGTCTTATTCTTTGAGAATGTCTCACATATGTAAATTCAAGTGACTGGGGACTGAAACCTGAGCTTGTATTAATGAAAAAAAAATACAGTTTCTAAATTTTTGAATCATCAAAATTATCTAAATAAATTATGGTTCATTTGTGGCATAAACTAGCTTTTAATTGGAAAACATTTCTAAATGAGAAATTCATTCTCTTACGTACATGTCTCTTACACCATGCTTCTGAGTTGCTGAAGAAGCAATTGTAATTTGTTGAAGTCTTGGTATTCAGTTTCCTTGAAATACTAAAACTTTGGAGGCAGATTTACCAGGGAGTAAACTGGACTTTTACATGTACATTGCACATTTTCCTACAAAAACTGATACTTTCATGGATGCACATCTCCTGTTTAGAGCAGTACTACATTACTGCCTCATACTTCACTCCACTGTTTATGGTGATGTAGAGTGGTTTATGTAGCCTCATGGATTTCCAAATATTTGAAAAGCAAGTACCATGGAGACACACAAACTTTACTTGAAAAGAACCTCTGGAGATCCAGACTCTCATGTGGAGCAAGATTACCACCACTGGTGGTCCGGGTTAGACATTATTTTCTCCATCTGAATCTCAAAATCTTCCAGAAAGAGACTTCACTATTTTACTAGGTAAATCTCTTAGTGAAAAAGCCACCATTGCCCATTCTTCTTGCTGTTTTTCTCAAGAAGAAGAGCTTGGTTCTGTCATTTGGAACATTTTGGGTAACAGTAAAGTGCTATTAKCTTTCTTTTCAGTCTTCTCTTCACCAAACTAGCAAGCCCAGCTGCCTAAACCCTTCACCCTCCAGGCCTTTAGCCACATTGCGTACTCTCTGCTGGATTCTTTCCATTTTTCAGAACACTCCTTGAACCAGTAGTCTCAAAAGTGGACACATTATTTCAGGACTGGCCTCACCAATGGTGAACACAGAACACCTGCCTTCATTCTGCTAGCTACACTCCTCCTAATAAAGTCCAATGTACAGTTTTCCTTATCTGTGCGACTTGCCAGTGATTACCATATAAATCCTTCTTGTTCTACTGTAGCTGTGGATAGGGACCCAAATAACTAACAATTTTTTTCTTGAAGCCATACTGTAGGCCTTCTCTAAATGAATCAACTGAATAACCCATCTCACTCTGCCATCCCCCACCGTGAAAAGTACGAAAGATAATGATTGAGTTTTATTTATAATTTGTGTTAAAATAATAGTCCTATAAAGCTGAAGTCCAAGGGGACTAATAGATCATTTGGGCTGACCTCCAGTATGTCAGAGGCTAATAATTTTCACTCAGTGATATACTCTGGGCACTATCACAGAAGTCTCCTTTTTAACAGGGCTGCTCCCTTGCAACTGGTTGATGAAGGTAAAAACAAGCCACACTTACACTCAAAAAGAGGAGAGAGAAAGAAAGAAAATAAAAAGAAGAAAGGTACATCGCTTGCAAAATGAAGCCTTGTGAGCAGACAGGAAAAACTCCTGCTAAAAGGAACTCTGAGACCTTTCCCTTTTCTGGCTCTTCCTTTGAGGAAAGAAGATCCAGTCTACCTGAGAGAGACGATAAAAGAGAGACTCACAACGTCAGAATGCTGAAAAAAGACAAACTGCGCGAGGCAAGCTCAGCTGACGGCTGGAGAATGAAAAAGGAGTAATTATCACTGTTTGCTGTGATACTAGGTAGGAGCCAAAAATTTTTTATTCAGCTGAAGCATAATTTCTAATTATACTGAACAATTGCTTATACCACTGGAAGGGAAATGAAGGAATAGTGCGTTATTTCATTAAGAATGAAGCAAGAAAACAGGGTCAAATATCAAGGTGAAATTCTATAGAGAAGTTAAACTAAATATGGATTATTTCTAGTAACAATGCCATTATTCTTGTTGTTACTAGGCTGGTATTATTTTGTTTCCCGAAATAGGAATGCTTCATCATCACCATATGAGAGAATGCCCTTGGGAAAAGGCTGATTGTAGAACTATAAAATGTCAGGATTTCATGGAGAAGACATTAACTGGACTCATACAAATTTCTAATAAAATCCCGCACTTAACTTTTAATATAACTTACATCCCTCTAAACTGAAACACTACTTGGCTCAAAAGACAGAAAGCCACACAGGATGGACCATTAGAAACGACAAAGTGTCAGATGTTTCTTTTTACAATGCTATTTTGTGAAATAAATTTTCATAGTTGCCTTAGATGACTAAATTAAATACAAACACTCTTTCCCCCTATTTCAGTTGTGTCATACCTAAAAACCTATAGCTACTTTATGATATTATTAGTTGCTCCAGATCAAATCCTGTAATAGTTAGACCTGAACTGAGTATCCAACATGTTCTTACAGTCAGTACATTTTTCAGACAACAAACTACACTAGAAGGTCACAATCAGGATCTTTTAAGAGAATTCAGTTTTGCTAGAAAACTTGTGTTTTTTTCATAGAATATTCCTTCTTTCCATGGTCTAAGTATAAATACATTTGACAAAGCATGTGTCTGTCTTTGTTTATTTACAAATACACAGAGCTTTAGCTTTGAAATAATAAAATAACTAGATGAACTTATTATCTTTTTCATGCACAGACAGATTAGTCTGACTTTTCTAAGAAAGTGGCAGTCCTCACAACCAGTCTTCATACTGCTTTGATTTTCAGTAGTGCACAGCTGCCTTTAAAAAGTGATCTTGATGGAATATGACAGGTATGAAAGCATGAAGGAAAAGGTTTCAACAGTGATTTTCTGAAATTTTGAAGTTTAAAAGACAGAAGGAGAGAGAGAGGTCTCTGATTCAATCCTGACACAGGCTGGATGTTGTATCCTGTGGCTCTACAGCCTCATGTGAAAGTGGCTAATGACAAGTGCTGGATTCCAGGTTGACCCCTGTTAATTAAATTATATACCAAAACAAAATAAAACCACTTTGACTTATAAAACAATAGCTACAGACATTGAAAGATGTGGTGAACCTTCCTGAGGATTTTGAACTTAGAAAAAACTACTTAGTGGTCGAAAGAATGAGTATATGTCATAGGATCCCCTAAAGACCAGTCTGGAAGACTCTGTACCTAACTAAATGAGATCATAAATACTTGACTGCTGTTATCACTCAAAGAAGAATGAGTTTAAAAAAATGCAGGTATGTATTGCATATAAAATTTTCACAATCTGCATATCTAAACAAACTATAAGGTTCAGAGTCTGAGATTTTCACATTGTATATATCAGTTTATGTCTAAAAACCACTTCTTTTATGCAGGTAAGTAGAGAGAAGAGTAGGGAGGCAGATGAACCCTCTAGGTTTTGTTCAAGAAAACAAAGTGTGCTTTTCTTCTCCTACCACCTGTGTTTTTCCCATCTCTTCAGCACATTTTTAATTAGTATTAAGAGTGATTTTAACGGAATAGACTGAAAGGGTGATCAACTTCTTTGTTACAATGGTTGGTAAAAAACAGAATTTCCAAACTTCTCTGGACTCTGGATTTAGATGATAGGCTGTGTCTCTATTTAACTGTACATAATGACTTGAAAGCTGATAATGACTGATAGCTGATAATAGCGTCAGAAAGTGTGTTCTGGTGGCCACAATCAGCCAGGAAATCTTTCTGCATGAACCATGCTAACAAGGATGAACTTGAGTACTTATGGTTTCCATATTTAGTGCTGTCAGAGTAAACAACCAAACAACGCTCCAGCAACCCCCACACACGCTTTTTTGTTGTGCGTAAATATATCACAGGTTTGTTTCAGAGCTTTGTTGCTAAAGCAGAGATTTGTAGGTTTTCAAAACTCTGAAAAATTCTTCACGATAAATGCTAAAATGGTATGTCAAACCAAATGTTTAAAATATATATTAGCATGTATGCTCAATGCTGGTTTAGACCTGTTTCAGACAAGAATGCATCAACTATGTTATGTAGGTCTTGAAGTGGAAAAAAGATGCTTTTATCCACCTCATTGTCAGTATGTTATGTTGCTTCCAGAAATGCCTCTAAAAACCTGCTGGTCCTGAGCAGCTTCAGAAGATTCCTTATTTCTTTGAACACATGCAAAAAAATTAAGAAATTGACATCTGTCCCTTTCTCTAGCCATGAAATTTTCTCTTTAATTCCCTAGTTAATACAAAAATTATCAAGAAAATACTAACCTATCCCTTTCATTAAATCACTTGATAGACAAGCATTTCAGAGACAGTTAAAAGACCAGTAGCTGGGCAATTTCTCAGGGCTTATGTGTTTTGATGTGAAATGAATCATCAAAATTAAACAAATTCTGAAATTTGGAAGCGTGGACAAACAGAAATTATGATCCAAAAAGCTTTTCTAGCCCTGAAAGTAACTGTTCCCCAGCCAGCTTAGGTTCAGTCTCACTTGTAGCAATGTTTTAGCCTCCCAGATCCCAGAAATGCTTGAGTCTTAGTCCAAACTGCATTACCAGTAGTAATGCTTACGGATCACAACTGAGATTTGGCAAAAAATCCGTGAACCTATGACAAGGGCAGAGTGTTAGTGAATCTCTCTTAGTTAATTAATAATTGCACAGCAAAATTTCTAATAACTTTTGCATTTATATTTTTAGAATTAACAATAATTCTTAACCTTGAGTATACAAACCCATAAACCTGCAAAATCAAACCGTAACAACAGCAGTATGTTTTATGTATAGCAAAGCTATTTTTGGCCAAGCATCTAGTTTGCACCTTTCTCCATTTTTGATTTTACTCCTTCTCCATCTCTGCACAGTTGCATTCATGAGAATTAATTCACTTGACAATACAGTTGGAGACAAACAAAAGTAGTCATTTTAACATTCTAGTATTTCCCCGAAATATTTCTGAGAGAATCACAATAATGTATGTCATTACATATACAAAATACATGATTGTATGGGGTGCTAGAAAGGTTTTCCTGGCATGTGTATGTACTGACCTACATAATTCATGAATGGTGAAGAATAGGACCATTATATGCAGCAAAATGAAGACAGCATTGAATAATACCAAACTTCATAAGATGTCTGTAGCAAGCTTAGCTTTTCAGTGAATCAAATAGATTTTATTCAAAGCTTAGAAAGTACAAGGTCAAACAGTTTATTAAAATGAATATATAATAAATAGATAGATTCATGCCCCATACTGAAATTCATGCAAACTTCATTGGGTTAAGTGGTAGGTCCAGCTGTGTGAAAAATATCAGCATTTGGCCCCTTGCCACAAGTCATTTTAGTAACATCTCTATTATTTTTCCAAAGGCTGCCAGGGCAGCTCACAATGCAGAGCCAAATGATCCACCTCTTCCACTTCATGTTGTGCACCAGATGTTGATACTTTTGCAGGCACTAAGTGCCCTTTATTCCATAAGGATATAGTTTCACAGCAATGTGGCCCTTAGTGATCTTTCCTGTTGTGCATCTATTTACTCCAGATAACGTCTAAAGAATCAAACTTTCTAATTTACTTCTCACATAACAAATTGCTGTACTTTGGTGGCTGCAACTGAAGAGTCTGCCTGTACGAAGGCATTAGTAACATGTTAGTAAAAAACCTAAGTCAATTACTGTGTTTAAAAAAATAGGGTACAGACATATTTCTCCTCAGTGTATCTTTACATTCTAGCAGAATAAAGGTGGCCATTTAAAAATGGTTTGGGTATCAACCATGCCACTTCAGTTGTCATCCCAAAATACGTGTCTATCAACAGGTAAGGTCTCAGTCAGCAGCAAATCATAAACTATATTAAATTAGCCCGTTTGGCAATTTGAGTTACGCTTCATTTTAGTGTACAGTTTTTTGTAGTGGGTATATACATATCACGATAGCCACATCCTAGACTGAAGAATGTCAAATTGACACAACAGATAGTGGGAAGTCTTGTGCTCTGTATAAACAGAGAGTTATTTACTAACTGCTTAAGTGCCATGGAAGGGTGTGCTGGGAAGAGAAACATCTACATTAATACAGGAAGGAAAAAGCCTTATGCTAATTAAAAGCCATCCAAATAGAAGAGTGAATTTAAAGAGAAATTCAGAAAGAAAGATTAAATGGGTCTTAGATCTCCTAAAAACCAAGGAAAAAGTTTGCTTGTAAGTGCATCTTTGGCTAGGATGTTCTTCTAAGACCCTTTGTTAAAACAAGAGCACAATGAAAATGTTGTTGCCAGCCTGATGGAAAAAGAGACCTTCTGATCTAATCTTTGTGTATATTATGCACAATATCTCTTTACCTTCACTTTTGTCTTTTCCAAAAATTATATTCTGAATATGACAAATGAGTAGTTTTAAGTGCTCAACTCTTGCTTTGTCAACTGGCCTTCAAGGTAACAGAGTAACAGTTACCAGCAAGAATTCCTTGACTTAAATGCAGCAAATTCAGATGCTGGGATACCTGAGATGTCATAACAAGTGCCCTAGCTCCTCTGTCTGTCGTCCACTCTAAGACAGTGAGAGCTTCCTTGAGGTGCATGGGCCAAGCGCAGAGAAAGCATGCTCCCGACTTAACAAACAAAAGGCAGAAACATTTTGAAAAGACAGTTGATGAACTTAATGGCTTTCTGGCATGCAGTAAGTTGCTGGGGTACACATGACTGAACTACAAGATTGACAGGAAGAATGTCGTAGTAGCAGTCCTTGTGAATTTATTCCCCCACTATTTCTAAGCAAAATATGTTTTATTTTACTAATAATCTGATCAAGGTTGATTTAAAAACTTCAGAAATCAATGGATGATTCTCCAATAATGGCTGATTTTCACATAAAATCCTTATTGTCAAAAGCAGGAAAATGTATGTAGCAAAATTAGAGAGATACCATCTTCACAGGCAAGATCTGAAGTAGCAGAAATGTTATTTATTGTAATGTTCTAGCATTCAATGATGCAGAACTAAATTGTGTTTTATGGAAGAGTACCTAGTAGAAAGCTATATCTTATGGATCTGAAAACATCAAACATAGAGGTTTTGTCATGACAATTAATGAAGGCAAAAATTTCCACTTAGAATTTGTCTAAATTAACATTCATCTACTGGACAGTTCTCACAGTGTTCTCAGAAGATCAGCAATTCTTCATAGGAATGTCAAAACCATCTTTAAGAAGTAAGCATTTATTTCAGAAATATGGATCTTAGCTCATAGATACATGAACAAGGTATATACTTCAGACTGCTGGAAACAGGAGTCCCCAGCTTGTAGATGTATTACACTTCTTGGCTTAAGGAAAGTGTCAGTTAAGTACAGCCTATGGGTGCAAATAAAAAGTTCGCTATACATAAATAAAGTACATGGCCCTGAAAGTAAAATGGTACCTTGTATTCATTAGCGAAATGCTCTATTATCACTCAGCTGCATGGAGAGGATTTTTTATAGTGGTGGGGTCAGAAGATCCAACATTCCAAAGGTAATACATGTGTGGAAGCCTTTCAAGCATTCAGATAAAGCATTCAACAAGCCTTCTAACATGACCACAAGTCTATTTTCTTTCTATCCCTAACTTGTTTTGTTTATTATCAGAGCAGGTGTGTTATAGCAATTAGAGGTTCTGATGCAACCTTATCTCAGAGAAGTAAGCAAATAGACCAAGTATGCTATTAAATCAAAGATATTTTTTCTCCCTTAGAAGGACCATCTGGTAACTCAAAGGAAAATGTAGCTGAATGCTTACACTTTTCCCTGAATAGAGTGACAGAATTAGTGCCAACCCTCTGGAAGTATTAGTGTTATAGTAAGTGGGCTTTCTGTACCTTTGTTTCTTTTGTGGGTTTGGAAGAGCACTTGGACATTTCACCATATGCACAGTGTATTATGTATCAGGGAACTAGTGGATATCACTAAACGGTTTTAGCTGGTTTTGTTTTTCATAAGGGAAGAAAGTTTTGCTGTGATGCGGGTTCCCTTCACACAGATTTACCACTATTTTATTCTCCTTTTGCCTTGGAACAAAACCTTAATTTCATATCTCAGTGCAAATTCATTCTTTGGCATCACTAGCCTAGAAAGCCCTCTGGGGCCAGCTATTTTCAGCACTGCCATTTTACAAGCATTGCAATCAAGGATATATGACTAGGTAAACTGATAAATTGTGGTAGCTGTAAGAAGATTAAACATTTTTTGCTCTTTACATGGCACATATGTTTCGCACAAATATTGTCTCATCTTTCTTTGTTTCTACTCTTCATCATTATAGAACAGATTAATTAACTGATTGACTGATTGTGCTAATCCGCAGCATTTTTTTTTTTTTCATAGCAATATTTTTATCCACTGTCTTGCCAAGATCAGCAAAACAGCACTATAAAAAGAAAAAATCCTGGCAGGAGCTCTGCTTCTCTGATAATTCCTGGAATACCCCTGTGTGTCTTTGTCTTCCTTTTAGACCAGGTGCTAGAACTGTAAAATTACAAAAACTTTCAATCTGGAATGGACATCAGGAGGGCATCTGGTCTGACCTGCTGACTAAAACGTGGTCAATACTGAGTTCAGGCCAGAATGTTTAGGCTTTTTATAGTCCAGTCTTAAAATTTTCAAGGATGGAAGTTCCCCAGCCACTCTGGAGATCTTGTTCCAACATGCAAGATGGCAGGGCATGAACACGATTCTCTGTGGGGGAATTTAACTGGAGAATATCAAGTCATGCATTAAGAAATAATTTCCTGGCTCTAGGAGATCTCCTTTCCCGCAGACTAAGGCCGGAAATTTGTACTGCTGTAGTTCTTGGTACTGAATTCTGCAGGGATGATGAGCTCCAGCACTAGAACTATACTGATTTTCTCCAAAAAATATCCATCAGGATTAAAGGAGACAAGAAATACATTTCTTTTCTTTCCATCCAGGTTTTTTTTCCTTACTGAAAATAGTATGAATTTGCAAGATTATAGTTACACTATCTAGACAGTTTCCCCCCTCTGCAAGACTATAAGGGCTCAGATTTTACTTGGAGTGGATCAACTCTTCTCTGTTTCTCTGAAACACGTCTGTGAGGGACAAAAAGGCAAGAATGCCACAAACTAAGTTTGTGCCTGATATCTAGATGGCATAGGTAACCTGAGTTTTCATTTTACTACAGGCAGAATGCAATTTATATGGAGATTACCTTTCTTGAAAACAAAGTAAAAAATTAAGAACTTTACGAACTATTACTTCAATACTGATTCATTCTACACAGCATTAGGAATTAACTGAATGGTTTGACTGAAGGACCTACACTTCCTGAGCTCCACCTATAGCAAATGAGATGGTACAAACACCGCTACAAAATTGTTCATGTTGGCTTAAAAATTACCTTTGGAAGGTAAGGGTGATTATTGTTCAAGACTAGGAAATGAATGAACACCGAAGTTGAATCAACTTGTCCCTTTTGCTATCAAGTCAAAAGTCTTCCCCTATGTTGCACCAGCAGTGATGTGAGCTGATAACACATCATTTGTCAGGAGAAAGCTGCCTTCTGCAGTGGAAGATGTAACTCTTCAAGGAACTCAGCCTCCAAGTTCAAGCTAAAATTTCCTCAATATTAGGTGCTCAGACAAGGAGTACAGTTGGCTGCTTTATTGGAAAAATATGTTTGGTGTCAGTACAGTAAATAAACATGACAATTTTGTTTGAGCTGATCCAAACCAAAATATTTGTTTTGAATTTGTTCATGGAGAAAATTGTAAAAATTGAATCTAAACTGCAAGTCGAACAAAAATGATCGATTTATTTAGACACCTGATTCAGCAAGCCTTCAAAAAGCCTTCAGCCTCGTTTTTGGAACACAGTTCTCTTGTAATCACTAATAGTTGTTATAAATCAGACCTGAGGCTCTACTTAGGAAATCTCAGGTAGTATACACAGAAAAACAAGACTATGCCCAGCAGCCATATATGACCGTGCATCTGCTTTATCCACAGGATATCTATGCGTCAGAAATAGCAACTGGATTTAGTTATGCAGGGGAGTGTTTCCATCAAAGACTGTCCTCTCTCTGCTGTCTCTTTCTGACTCCCTTACAACATAGCTTCCAGCCTGCACAACAGAAGCAGGTCAAAGGCAGCAGCTCTATTTCATTTAAAAAAACACCTTTTTTTCCTCAGAACATTGACATGTAGAATATTTGTCAAAAGTATTTTGTAATTAGCAGTCAGTCTGCAATCATATGAAATGTGAAACTTAAGATCATCACGTATGATCTCAGGAGCAGAACATCACCTCCCGTATCAAGGCAAAAAACGCTCCTTCTTTGACATGTCAATGACGAAAATAAGCGTAACCAGCACCTATGTGTTTTCAAAGAGCCGCACAACCATCCTTTCCCCAGAAAGTTAAAATCCAGCTAATCAAAACATTTTAGTGCGTAGCCAGTTTACGCACTGAAGAAAGGTGATAACATTATTAAACTGGTAAAGAGACTAGACTAGACTAGACTAGACTAGACTAGACTAGGAGTGAATATTGGTGTCGCTGTTGGCTTTTGTTTTGTGCTATGGGAAATCTCAAGAACATATTTGAAAATCCATACAGCAAACATTCTCAAGGAAAAAAAAATTGTATATTTCCTAATATCTGGTACCTCCTCCAACAGATAAACCAATAAAATATAAATTTGTTTTATTCACACATTTCATTTCATTCCTTTCTGATTTTGTGTCCTTAACAGCCAAAGCAGTGCAAATTAATTTCTTTTTCCTTTCTACATCTAGATAAATGAAGTAGGAATCTTTATTTTTCTCATAAATATATAAATTTCTCATGTTGAAATGGGCACTAAAAAGAGGAATGTTCTAGATTTAACTGGGATAAAAAGTAAACATCTCTTTGCAACAACAACAACAACAAAAATAACATAAAAAAGAAGAAAGAAAAAAAGAAAAGGATTCTTTTCTTAGAAGCCCCAACCTAGTAAAATCCCTTTCTCTAACTATGGTACACTGATGCACTTCTTGTTTCGTGTATTGTGATCCTCTTGAAAATAGAAACTTTATGTTTAATTGATTTATTTGTAATGATTCTGGCTTAGGGAAGAGACTCTTTGAAGCTGATTGATTACTGCAACAAGCTTAAGATTTCATACCACAAGAAACCTTTTTGTACTAATAAACAGTGGGACAATAAAGCTCTGGGGCATGGTGTTTCCCTTCACATTAAAGTGAGGATTTGCAACATAAGTATGTGAGGGACATAGTTTATGTGCTCCCAAGAAGCAGACATAATGAACTATTTCTTTTAATGGCAGATTATCCCTGTTTCTATTTCCTGGAGTGAAGACCTCGCAAATTGATGTATCTGTCCTCTGAGGTTTTCAGAGAGGCATTATGGCATTTTAAAATATTAATATGAGAGTACATTTAGCTGAAAGTAGCTAGCCTGGTAGTCTCTTGTGGCTGCCATACAGGTCACCAGAGACCTCCTGTCTCTCAAGGCAAATGATTTACTCTAAGTGTATCATTAAGATATACTTTTTTTGAATTTATGATAGTGCTTTCTTACAAAGTTATACCTTTTCTATAAAAATTTAAGCATTTTTATGCTATTTTCTCCCTTCACTCACTGTTCCTTAAAAACCTGGTCAGTGTCACGGGCAAATTGAAAGTGCCACCCCCTGCACTGCAGTAGTGGGTCTGTGTTGAACACTGATTAGCTAGGACTGGATGTCACATCTTGTTATAACTTTACATAGCTGAAAAATTTCCTAAGAGATTTGAAAAGAACTGCAATTATTCCTCCAATGGAAAAAAAAAAAAGAAGAAAGAAAGAAAGAGAGAGAGGGAAAGAGAGAGAGGAAGAGAGAAAAAGAGAAAACAAGAGAGAGAGAGAGAAAGAGGCAAAGAGAAAAAGAGAGAAAGAATGAAAGAATGAAAGAATAAAAGAGAGAAAGAGAGGAAGAGAGAGAAAGAGAGAAAGGAGAGAGAGAAAGAGAGAGGAGAGAGAGAAAGAGAAAGAGAGAAAGAGAGGAAAAAGAAAGAAAGAAAGAAAGAAAGAAAATAGAATGAATGAAAGAACGAAGGAACAAAAGAAAGAAAGAGAAAGAAAGAAAGAAAGAAAGAGAGAAAGAAAGAAAGAAAGAGAAAGTATATTCCAAATGCAATACATTTCCAGAGTAAAGAAATGGAAAAATTTTAATTGAAGACCTAGATAGCAACAGATCAGCTCAAAAAGTTTCCTCTTGTGGGAAATACAATACTTAGTATATGGTAATGCCTATTACATTTTCTTCTATGTGTTATATGATACCAAGGATGAGTCTGTGACCTTCAGAACTTCTAGAGGAGTATCATCTTCTCAGCTTAGTGTTATTTAAAAAAGTCAAAAAAGTAGTCAGGTGTCATTTCTATTTGCTGAAGTTTTATTGGATTTGGTACTTTCACATTCATGTATAAACACACACATTTTTGTCTTTTCACAAGTGGCAGAGTGTGATTCTTCCCACATATCTGTTCTTAGGAAATCGTGAATATGGTTAAGCAAATGAAGGCTTCACAATGAAGTGGTTTTCTGGAAAGCAATCCAAGACTAGGTAAAATCAGTGTTCAACTTCACAAGTGTAGGATCATGACCCAGAATATTAGAGGAGCTAAATTAAGTACTGGTCTTTGTTTTCTGTCTTGAATTATTTAAGCCAAAACTGACCAAAACAAATATAACCCTTTAATATATTAGCTGAAATGTAGTTTTTCTATATTTATAGTACCACATTTGAAGTATACCTGGAAGATTTCTCCTTCATTTTTTTGGTCTGTTTTGGTCTAGTCATGGACAGAAGGAGAGAAATACAGAGTGTATATCTGAATTTGTTCAAAAATTGAAGCCTCAGAGAGAACAGCATAGTGCTTGAACACACAATGCATCTCCAAGAAAATCGTCAAAATATCTATTAATTTTTTTAAAAAAAATCCTTCAAATATAACGTAGTTCAAAACCATGTTCATAACTTGGGACAGGCCCTGAAATTTTTGAGAAAGAGCACAGCCCTCCAACTTTACGTCAGCTGCCTCTTTGGTCCCAGGTATGTGTGTCACAGTCTTACTGCCCATTTCTTTAAGCACTAGTATCCTCTACAGCATGTGCAGCAGAGAGCAGCAGATGGGCCTGTGCTAAAGGCAGAAGACCCTGGGGTGTCTGCAAGCAGGAAAAATGTGTCCATGTGGCTTCGTAGCAAGACATTAGATAGCTGCCACCTGCTCCTCCGCAACCACCGCAAGGGCTAGCACTCCGCTGCAGAAGAGGATGGAGAGGGAGGTGGGGAATAGGTACAGCCAGCCATCCTAGATGATGCGCCCGCCTTCCAAAGCCGTGGGATTTTAGATAGCTGTACAGTTAATGCCAAAAGGCAACATCAGCTTAAAACCCCTTGAGCGGCACTGGGGATCTTGCCACGGGCGCAGCTGCGGCCCCACGCCCGCCCCTGCTCGGGTACCCGCGGCAGCAGTGGCACAGCACAGGCAGCCTGGGTCTCGCAGGGTGGCAGCGTGTGGGTCCGTGTGCTGGTTTCCTCCCGGTTTTCCCAGCTGTCGAACCCACCTGTGCTCAGCTCTGTGCACTTTCTCATCCGTGCACGAGGCAGATTGCGTTTCTTCACATCTGTGGAGGAAAACCGAATAAATTTTTAGAACTGCCTGTTTTGAGCTCTGAGACATGGTCAGTGTTAATTTCAAGCTAAGGTATTTCCAGTTTTCAGTTGTCAGCTTTACATTCATGTGTGAAAGTAATATGATACTTAAAATAATTGACCAGAAAATTTATTTTTTTAATACTTTTAGTTATCAATTCTGACATAGTGTCAAAATTCTTACCGAAAAATGGAATAGTGTCTGAAAAATCATCACAAACTGAAGAGGAAAACGAATAGATATTTAAAAACCAGACTTTTGACCCCAAATTATAAATTCTTGAGGCTTTTCTATTTTTTAAAGATATTAGATGTTCTAGTTTTTGGAGAAATTGGATATTCCTTTTTTTTACTTTTCATTTCACATTATTTTGACCCTTCTAGCTTTCAAAGAAACAAAGATTTTCCATTTTCTAATTGACAAAACATATCAAAGAAAAAAACATTTCGCAGAAATAGGGAGAGGAAGGTAGAAGAAAAAAAACAAAGAAAATAAAAATTGCAGTAATCCTCAAAAAAAGGTCAGCATACCTGACCTTTTGTCATGATTAATGACAAAAACTAAACTATTCATACAGTCAGCATTTTCATGGAATTTATCAAATAAAGCAAAAATTATGACATCTCTAGACTTACACAGAATGATTTGCCAGTTTTCTAATTTTTGAGCAATTCCACTGATAAAAATATATTTTAGATGGCTACCATTTCAGACAAGTGTTCTTTATAAGAGCCTTTAGAGAAACTGTAAGAGACAGAGTATTTAATTTCTGAGATTGTTTTATACATAATTCCATTTGCCCAGACACATCTGTATTTCTGTGTTAATTCAAATGGTTGCAAAAGACCAGCAAGGACCATAAATGTAATAGAAAGTCCTGAATAACACAGACAGCCCTACCCTTTCATTTACCCTTATTCAGTTGCTTGTCAGAAATTCTTCTGATAATGGTATTATTAAATATATCTTAACCAGCATAATTCCATTTTCTATAACTAGAGAATGCACATTACCAAAAGTGTAAGAGCTGCTGGATACTCTTGACATTCTTTTACTCCACTTTTCATGTACATACTTTTTTGCGGGTTTGTTTTTTTGTTTTTTTTCCATTACGGACTGTTCCAAATGTGGCTAATGACATATGTATATGTATATACCCTTATATAAATAAGGGTATAAAACCTGATGAAGTCATTACTTCCTAGCAAATCACAAAATGGTTCTGTTGGCAAACACTACAAATAATTTATCTTTCTGTATTTTGGCTATGTCAATCGTGAGTACAAGTAACCATGTTTAATGTCACATTCGAATCGGAGGAAGTGGGTATCTTAAGCAGTCTCCTTAAATATGGTATGGGAAAAAGTAACAGTGATGGCTCCTGCAACGATAAGTATGAGTGCTCCACTTGCAGAACAGATAATACAGGGATCTTGTCAACTGTATCATGTGGGACAGCAACTTCAGAGCACAGCCAGCCTCTTCTCGCTGTAGTGAGGGAGCACTTGTGTCTTCTGCCCGTCAAGTGTTTAGAGTGCATACTAAGTGATATTGAAAGGCTTTTTATCAGCAATCAGTTCAAATAAGTTAAGCACTTTACTTTCCTAATAACTAATCTTAAATGCATCTTTAAATTTAACTTTAGCCCAAAGGTTGAATGCTCTCTTGAAAAAAAAAAAAAAGGTAAAAATGACAAGAGCAATGAGAACTAAAGAGACTATTAAAATTTCTTTTTGTTGTTTATTCTCCTCACATTTCCAAAATATTGGCAACAAAGGTAGTTATGTCAGAGGTGGTTTCTCCTTAAGCAATATATTTAATATTCAATAAGAAAAAGCAAATAATTTTTCATTGATTTACAAGGGAAATTTTGCCTGTGTACATATAAAAACTCTTTGCTTTTCATCAAATCCTTACTAGTGGCTTTTGTGTATCAAGGAATAGAGATGTTCAATATCTTTAAGTGTCTGCTCCTTCAGTACCAGTCTTATCTTGAATCTGCTTTTGTAAGTCGGCTACTGGTTTAGCCCATAAAAAGTGATATTATTGCGGGACTGGGGTTGCTTCTGCCATTCCTCAGGTGGAGCAGCCAGCTTCTTCTGGACTTTCAGGGAGCTCTGCATGTTCACCCTGGAGCTAAACGTGGTCTGTGGATGAGATCAGTCTAGTCTGTACTTATAGACTTGGACTATTATAATGGAAATATTGTATGTTTGGCAAGTCATCCTTAGTCCATTCTTGCATTATTGGTTAGTGTTCCATCAGTGAGAGAATAGTTCCTCTATTGAAATAGTAAGGACCTAAAGCTTTCAATATTCAAGTGGTTTAGGGCTTGATTCATCACCTAGTTTTGGTTATCTTAAGCTAATATACCCTGTATAAAACATCTGTTCTCTTTGATAATCAGCGGGGAGACTCGAGGGTCTGAAGGCCAATGTAACTTGGACACTGATATCATGAAAGGTGAAACTGCGCAGATCCATCTGATTTCTATGATTACCGTAGAAGAAAGCTGGAGAATTACCTTAGAACAACTTGCAGCAACTGAAGTTAAGTGGAATGAAGCTGTCTTGCCTATCATAAAGATATCTTTTGACCTTAAACATCTACTCTTGGATTCTTGTCA
This sequence comes from Amblyornis subalaris, assembly GCA_018881555.1. NCBI lineage: Eukaryota > Metazoa > Chordata > Aves > Passeriformes > Ptilonorhynchidae > Amblyornis > Amblyornis subalaris. The sequence goes on along the minus strand of JACAXG010000069.1, from coordinate 89,871 downwards.
GCATGTTTCAGTACCCAGTTTTACCTTCCTTAGAGAAAATCCCTGCAGACTATAATCCAACACTACGTGTTGAAGTGAGACTGCTACTGACTTTAACAAAGAGGAATATGTCTGTATATGTTCTACTGGTGCAAAATTGAACAGTTAATTTTTTCAAAAATTACGTATCCAAACTTCCTTTAGGGATAAGGCGATACTAACTGCACGGCCTATGAGACGGTTATGTACCTGTTTTTAAAGTTGTAACTGATCCTGGTAAAAAATTTTCAAACATTGAGTCTATTGTTTCAAATATATCAATCAAAATCTGCTCTAGATTTGGTTGTGGTCAGTGCAATTTCTCTTATTTTGCGCCAAAACATGACAGAAGAATCAGTCAATCTCACTATCATACACCTACATGGTCTCGCATTGTGCAAAATGAAATTTCCCAATATAGTTACTTACAGTTGTTATTTATAATAAAAGGACTTTTCTCATTATATATCTAAAATTAATTTTTAATATTATGAGATAGTGAAAATTTTGATATGGGTTTATTAAATCCAGGCTCCGTTGCACTTATGCACTTGACATATCTTTTCTATGCAAATTTTCTGAGAGGGACATAAGTCATTTTTAATAAATGTGGGGAAAAGGTCTGAGGTGAAATGAGGTTGGTGGTTGGGGCTCAGATTCTAATAAGATAAATTAAGGCTACTCACTCAGCTAACACTCAGTGCAGCTGTCAGCAGTCCTGGTTTTAAAAAGGAAAGAAGATCGAAGAAAAGATTTAAAGATGAATGAGCTGTGTGGGCTAAAACCCCCTCTCCTTTCAGTAGGTAGTGATTCTAAAGGGTCAAAGTTGAGGAGTGATGGGAAGAGTATTAAGAAATCCAGCAATTTAGAATGGAGATATATTCTCACAGACATGAATTATATCTTCAGAAGGTATAAATTTGGATTCAAAAGGGCTACTTTTTCTGGACATTAGCAGAGAAATTGGCCTGATCCTTGAACCTAAGTCTGGGTTTTCAAGTTTCCAATAAGATTCCAAATTTTGGTGGAGAGCAATTCTCTCGTACAGTCCTGTAATGCATCATCATACAGACCTCCACATCACTTTACAGAGCTACATAGATGAAAGAACCATAGAACAGGGTCTTAAATTTTCAGATAGCATATTTGATAAATTATACCACTGAATCCATAGTGTTAATTTTCTACAGTGATGTTTATAGAGTAGCTGGTACAACATATATAGAGCACTGTAAATAGGTCAGGTTTTATTGTTTATTTTAACAAATGGATAGGGTTGCATTAGCATTGCAGAAAATGTATAAATATTGATTTGAAAACCTAGTGTGCACAATAGAAGAGCAACCCTTGTAACCCTTTTAGAGAAACCCAGCCATAAATAAAGTTCATCTCCATTTTTCAACAAAACAATTAAAACATAATTCATCCCAAAAGTATTATCATGCCTATTGCCACCAATGGCAGCTGAAGTATTCTAACACTGCTAACACTGCTCCATGAAGACTATATTTATTTGTATATCTGAAGAAGGGATGTAATGGTATGTACTGCAACAGCATTTTATTTGTGGTGGGATCTATATGGATAACTTTTAATAGCTCTGGATGGGCTGAGTGCTAAAGGATGCAGCTGACAAATGTTTGTATTATTCTGACCATGTGAAAACAAAATCAATAAATGCATTTTTGGAGCTAAGGAAACAGTTATGTATCATCTTAGGTCGTGTCTTTTTCATTTACTTTATGTCTTCCTGTATGCAGAAAGTTCTGTACAAAAATATTAATGGTATATAGCTGTATATAGATCCTCTTTTTATTAAGTAAACTTTGTTGAAGTAGGATATTAGCTTGTTTACCACAGCACATTTATATTCACAATGAACAAAACTATCCAAAAGTTTAGGAGATTCATTTCATTTTAGATGGACACCAGACGTTATCTAAGCCTTCTGCTCTGGGAATTGGGTTTGAAATCTCACAAGTAGGACTTCTAGTTATATTGCCAGTACTGTTCTGGTCTGCCAGGACTGAAGGTAAGTAAGCGGTAGCTAGTATCTCATTATACACTGTGAATGAAAGAGGGAAAGAGTACAGGGAATTTTTCCAAAACTCCTTCCTGGCCATGAGTAGCAAGTTTTTTAGCTCAGTCTCAGGTACCTGTCGTATCACAACCCAGGGGAGAACAATGTAGAGAACAGCAACCACGTTAGTAAATCTTCAGGGCCACCAATTGGCTACTACACTACTGGATGGCAACGTGTTGGTTGGAAGACAAAAAACCAACAGAGAGATATCAAAAGATAAACATTAGATACAGCTAGGGATAAGAGCAAAATACTGTAATTATTGGAGGTCCTAACATCATTTGACATAGTTTGACATTTTGATAACATCTTGGAAACAGTAAATTTTGATGCCAAAAGTCTTACTAAAGTTTGAAACTGAAAACTTTCTTCACTGAAAGGCTGTTTTGTTTTAATGAAAGATATTTGCAAAACAATTCTTTAAAAAAGCCTTTTGGGCTTTTTTGAATAAAGGCTTCGGTACTTGACTGCATTCTATCTTCTGCTTATTTTATGAGTAAAAGTTCATGTGCAGACCAAGTAAATCAGAATTTGCTTTCCAGCTATCACAAAACAGAAAAGAACAGCATTTGCTGCTCAGTGAACCTCAAAGTGTCAAACTGGCTATAATAGGAGGGTTTTCATCTCTGCATTCACCAAACTGGAAGGCTGTATGCTCCGTTTTAAAAAACTGTGTACTCTGTTTAAATGAATCATTGTCATACCAAACACAGAAATAGGAGGACATGTCTAAAGGACAGGTGATTCCCTCATATAATCTTTAAATTTAATAAAACAACACCCATTTTGACATTTTTAGGGTGAGCAAATTTTAGTATAATTTTATGCAACGACATGTTGAAAATCTCACATTCTGAATAGTTAACTAAAGAAGTAAAAATTGCTTGTGCTAGTAAGAAAATTTGATAAAGTTACAGCTTTAGATTAAACTCCTTAAAGGTTTAGTGTGATCAAAGTATTGACATATTGACACAGAAATGTGCATTAATGTTTGGAAATGAATCTTGACTGGATCCTTTTCAGCTCATATCTTGAGAAGGTATCCTTAAAAATAGGACATATTTAAAAAGTAGTTGGATTGCAACCCTTTCATTTGTTTAGAAACATAAATATTAGATTTGGCTTGATTTTATGGAGTTTTACAGACCTTAAGATTGAAGAAGAATTGAACAAGAATACTGTTTCTATATGGCAAATTGTGTGAATATTTGAAATATAGCTGTCTGGCATCTGAGATAATTCCAAGCCTAGGGTAATAAAACCTTTCAGAGACATGTGGGATTTTATTTTAAATTAGTTTATTTATTCTTATCTCTAATACTTGAACTTGAGTGGTTTGGATTGTAAAAATAAATACTGCAAATTCCTGCATATGTGTCCTACATAGTAATGATTTTTAAAAAATTCCCAAAGGTTCTGCTCTTATTCATTTAATAATTCAATTTTTTGAGCTTCTAAACATGACACTGAATGCAATAGGTAAAGCAAATATATTTGCACCTAAGACATGATGTAAGCTAGGTGTTTATGTCTTGAAAATTACTTGTGGTGTGGGGTGAGATTATTTGCTTTTAGCCTATGACGAAATGAATAATAAATACGAGTATTTTTGAAACATGGGATTTCATTTTATATATAAATAAACACAGAAGAATTTCACCCAAGGCTATATAATTTCAGAGAGGAATAAAATTAATTAAGAGGGAAATGAAAATAAATATAAAACCCTGAAGATTCTGTTTCAGACTTAAATTTTGTTTAAAATGCCTATAAAATCTTTGACAAATTGGAGCACTTGATTCAAAAAGAATTTCAAGAGTTTGAAAATTTCATTTTATTTGAAGAATCCAAAAACTTTTCCTAGATACAAGAGCTTCTCTTGGAGAAATACTGAACTCTCACCACATAATCTGCTTCTTGGTTTTGGAAGAGTTCTTCTGGCCATATTTCCAAAGGAGAGTTATACAAGTAAAACACAATACCATTTTTCTCACCATCACGTGGTCTTTCCTATAAAAAGCACTCTGTTCATTACCAGTATTGTTCTTTCCCTCCTTTTAAATTAATTTTAAATAATAGTTCTGCCTTCTGCTAAAGCAATATAATTCTTGCTGAGATGCTGTAACTTCAGTCTTCTGACCTATGCTGCCTAAATAGTGATATGAGAGATAAACAGCTTTAAAAACACTATTCCTTCACTATCAGAACAGCAGTTTTCACCGAAATTGTTCTGCACTCTATATATAGATCAGTTTAGTAACTTCATGTTCTCAGTCTTTGTTGTGTTGGTATAGGAGTAACTTCAACACTCTAAAAGAAGAACCCAGTTCAGGCAACCTGATTCCCTAGATAAATTATGGAACATTTGTTCTCCATCAAAGCTTTAACACGATTTTTCCTTTTTGGGAAGCACTAACTGGATAGTCCCCTTGTCCTTGAGAAAGGCATAGATGTATGATTCAACTGTTCCCATTGCAGAAATCATTGCTGGATTCTGGATTTATCTCTGGGAGAAATTTCAAAGTACAGCATTTACCTTTCCACAGACATTTTATTTATCTGAAATTTCACTGAATTTCTAAAACACAAATTTTTAGGAAGCCTGATATCCAGAATCGCTTTTTCTTTCTTGTAAGATTGTCATACATATACCTCCAAAACATCCTGCAAGTCATTACTGCTTATTCTTTTCTGTTTAAAAAATATTGACAGTTTGCAACAGGGAAAAAAATTATCCTCTTCTTATTTTGATAATCGACACATTACGCTAAAATTCAGCCCAGAAGTAAAAGGATAAAACTGATAAAATATGTAATTAAGACAAAGAGATATTCTCATGTTTCAAGGTCTGTCAGATATGAAAAAGACTCTCTTTAGAGATGTGATGGAATGATTTGAATGATTTAAAACTCATCTAGAGGGAACATAGGAACATTATATCACAGAAAATGATAAAAGGAGATAGCTAAATGACATTATAGGTCTTCCCATCTAAAATTTCTCTTTCTTTAAATGGATAATTCTATTCAGCCATCTCTGTGAGAGTTGTTCACGATTAAGATCAAAATTTAGCCTCATATTTGATCTTGGTCATTCACAATGAAAACAGGATGACATTAGACATTATATAAGCAATTTCTATGAGGCCATTGTGGTGGACATGATATAAAAAAGTGGCTTAACCTTGAAGCTTAAGTTAAAACTTAAAGTTAGCTGGAAATTTTCAGATGAAAATATTTCTTATACAGCACATGGTAGAGTCAGAACTAAATGTGAATACTTTAATAACTTTGTATCCAATTATTACTGGATACCAGCTCTTCACGTGCAATGAAGTCTCATGGAGTGACTTGAATTGTTGAAATTTTTATAGTCACAGGAAATCTGTGTGTGTGTGCATGTGTATGTGTGCAGTTGTCCTATTGCAGTCAATAATAACAGCTATTTTTTGTGTTACTGCATTTTTCTATGTCAATATGTATAGGATTGTCATTATCTAGCTTTTTCCAGACAGGAAATAGAAATCAACTAACCAAAAAATCCTGAAATCACAGTGATTAAAAATATCATATGAAACCGTCAAACATTAAGGATTATTCAGGTAGTTGATTTAGTGTTCCGGTTCAGTAATTTTTTACTTTTTATTTAGAAGACTACAGAAGATATATTTAAATACTAAGCTTCTTCTTCAAAGCATATCTTAAACTGGCTTTTAAGCAACAGATGATTCCAGTACCATTTGAAATCCGTGTTACCTAAAGCTCAGATTCGCCATATAAGGATAACTAATACAAATTTATGTTATTATTTGTATACAATTCTTATATATGTACTATTTGTACTATATAGACATCACATAAAAAGAATGTATGTACTCTTAGAGGTAGATTCTATTTTTAATATTTTTAATCTCTGAACAGTTTCTGAATTTGCACTGACTGTGTTCTTTCATAATTGAAAGGTTCCTAAAGATTTATCCTGTCACCTTCAATCTTCCTTTTGGAAGCATTACCATCATAACTTAAAATAACATTTCCTCAGTGATTTTCTCTAGCAAGAGCCTGTGTGCATGTCAAATCAAGTATGTCAAAGCAGGTTTCCATAGGATAAATTTCAGTCATTTTCAGCATCTCCAAAAAGGTGCTCATACAGACTTCGCTATTACTAATGCACTTCAATAATGAAAACAGAGATACGGCCATAAAGATCTCTTATATGTTTTACAAAGCATAAACGAGAGGATTGAGTACTATTTCCTTTATCTACTGGGAATAAATAGAAAACAGTAGTGGGTGTAATGACTACATACTGATTTAGAAAACAACACTAATACCTTGCATGCATGAAAGTTTGCATAAATAAACAAATGAGTAGCAAAAGAGTGGATGGCTGAATTTGGAAGACGAGGAAGTTATCGCTGCTTTAGGAAAGACTTGGATGAAAACATTAATTCAGACCTGCTGCAGCTAAAGTCAATGGGAGTTTCACCCCCAACTTTCAGACTGAATTTCAAACTACCCTGCAGCCTAAAAACATAAAGGAAGAAAATGAAAGTGAGTTAATGGGACTAATGCATATGAACAAATTTTAAAAATAATTCCAAAATTTAGCATAAACCATTTTAATTTCAGCTGAAACTCTAATGATGTTAGAATATACGTTCAAGCAGGAAAACCATTTTCACATTTTACAGCAAGCCTTTACATTGCAAGGAGAGCAATGCAGACACTGTTTCTTTGTGCATTCCTGATGCTTTGCCGCAGTCCACTGGAAGTATCTTAGATTGGGTCTCCTTAAATCATGACTATTTCGTGCAGGAGTCAGTATGACACAACACCTCACTTCATATTCTGAAACATAATTTAAAATGATCGTAAAATGAAAATAGGTAGTATATACTTGAAACTGTTGAGAAACAGTAGTTTAAAAGTATTAGCTGAAGGGTCTTATGTTTACGTAGTAAGTTAAATGTATGATGAGGGAAGAACCTTCCCAGCTGTTCCTGTTTCACAATGTGAATATTGAATAATCTGACTTTTCTTTGTTTGGATCATGAAGTTTGAATAATTAAACAATAGGTCGTTTGAGCTCTGTTGTGTCATCAACTAATTACTACATTTATGCTTGTCAATAGCAAACCCACAGTAGTATTTTAAATTCCATTTATTGTGCTTTAGCTTAATGCTTACTGTTACTTTTCCTCCACATTTTTTCCCATCATGAAAATTAACCCACAATATATCTTTCTGGAAAGAAAATAAACAGCTCCCTTGCCAAGCCTTTCATTACACTGCTTCTTTCCATCATGAATTGTGGTCTAACAGTAGCCTAGTAAAAAGCCAGGGCCTTTGAAGTGTTGTGCTAATTTGATTAATACGTAGTTACATCCTGTTATGATGCACTTTGCCTTATGCATTTTAAATGGAAAATGCAGAGTGGATTACATTTGTGTTAAAAACACAGCATACTAAATGAACAGCATTGAAAGTGGTCTATAATAACAAGAATTGCAACCACTTTAAACATGTAAAAGGTTATTGGTTGCAGGTTAATGATAATTGTACCAAAATACATGATTTTATAACAATTAAAAGGTCAATATAAATACTAGTGAGATTCATACAGCTGCTGTGGGAAATACATGATTTAAATTCCTTGAATAAAACAAAACAAAATATTCAGAAAAATTCCGCAAGCTGTGTGTCCTTCTACTCATCCCCATAAGTAATTTGGGGCCTGAAGTCACTGCTAATTCACCTTTCATCCTACCTGAAGAAAATTTTGTGTGTCTTTCCCTTCTGTTTAAATGAAGAATTAAATTCAGTTTCTGTGTTGGTTTATATACGTTTTCTGTGCCTGACAGGAGGCACTATTACATGGTACTATTATATATAGAAATATTTAGGTGGGGTTTTTTTGCTTATCTTTTTAATAAATTAAATACACCATTTTATCATAATACTATGAGATGTCAATAATCACCTCAGAATAAAAAATAGATTAAATTTCAAGTCTTCTGAAAACCAAAGATGTAAGCAAATCTAACTTTGTGCTTCAAGTGTGCATCAGTATGCTTTAAATAGTTACATTATTATGGCACCTACTAAATTTTCTAACAACTCAGTACAGTAAGATTGTTTCCACAGCCTGGAGGAAGCACCTCATCAGAACATTGTCCTTTTATGTACTTGTGCTAAAACAGATAAAATATCACACAATCAATGATGACCCCAAAAACCTAAGAATACTTTTAAAAATTACAGATATTGATTATGATTTGCACAGGAACTGCACACAGATTGCGTTTCACTTTTTGCAGCTCTGCTTGAATGCAGAATAATGCTGTTCTCTTGACTCACTGTGTTTCCATAAATTTCAATCTCTGGTGTCATTATATTTCTTACTTGCTTATTCTTAGAAGCTAATCTGACACTTCTATTTTTTTCATTTTAGGTGAAAAAAAAAGATATATCGTGAAACATAGCATCATTATTATTGAAGAAGAAGTCCAGCAAATGACAAAGAATTGGATTAAAAAACATTAAATCTCTAAGCAGTACAATAAAGTGTGGGGCTTATGTCTGCCTATTGTATGGATTTGTTGGCAAATTCAAGGTGGCAGACACTTGTTATTCCATCTACCTCCCTCCAGGGAGAGACAGCATGTCTGCATGTGTTTCTAATTTATTTTTAAACAGTTTAATTAATGCTTCTTACCTATTCATTTGAAAAAAAACATAGTCATAAGTTTTATTTTAATTTGTATTCCTGAAATTAAGAGGAATTGCTTTCTTTACTCGGTACTGACTTCTCAGTTCAGTTTTTATTTAGTCATTAAATAATGACGTCCAAACTTTTTTCTTAGAATGTTTTCATATGTTTGCGGTTTACTCAAAGTTTACTGACTCTTTCACTAGGCATTCATTGTACTAGTAACTGCCACTTAATCTCAGAAGAAATATTCATCATCATGTTTTAAATATTTTTCTAAATCTTCTACTTTTTTCAGTATTTCTGAGTAACATATTATACAATGGTGATGGAAACCATCTATGGAGTTGACTGAGTGCATACTTTCAAAAAAAATTTATAATTCCAATTATTTATATAAGGAAATTCTAATCTGATCTGACTGCAATACCCGCAGTAAAAATGCAGTGGTCAGCAGCAAGACCTTTCCTTTTGCCTACATGGGGTTTTGGATCAGAGTCACCTAGTCCTATTGTCTCCTTTCCTGGCATTTACAAGATGCACTGCATTGACAGCATACAGAGAAAAAAACCCCTCACCTATCTTCTGAAAAATCTTGGATGCAGTTCTACACCAGGAAATTGAAATTTGTCCCTTTTTTTCTGGTTCTTCTTGTCATTACTTTGCAAACTTATAAATTATGTAATGACCTTATATAATGATACTTTTGAGCATTACTTTTACACCTTGTGAGGTTTTAAGAATAAGCTAAATCTGTCTTCCTAGTATACATCACTGATATGCTGGCAACACAAGTCTTTATTTCATCATCACTCAGTAGCATCACCTAAAGCTAATAATGCTTACTGAAAATAATGGGACTGTCTCAGATTGCAGTCCTTAATGAATATCTTTAAAGAGTAATACTAAGTGGAGGCTCTGGTTCACAGTACGAATGAATAGAACAATTTTATAATAGCTTAATAAAGAATAAAACACTGTAAACTAGGACCAATGCATTTTAAAATTTAACTGAGATTTTAGTTTTTCATAAGATCTTTGAAAGGTATTTCAAGAAAGTCAATAACCATAGTAATTCTGAATAGATTAATTGAATTTTTAATTATAATTATCACCAGTAGAGACAGCTGAACAGCAAAAGTTTATTCTTTTATATAGACAAATCTTTCCAAAACCATTTAACTTACCAAAGTCACACTGATTTCTGACCTTGAATAAAAGAAAACAATGAGCCTCCTCATATCCTCCTGCACTGTCTTGAAAGAAGATTCAGAATATGCCTGAAGAAATAGAGCTGAACTTGGAAAACATCAAAAGTATTCAAAAATCATCACAAATAGCCTTGACAGTATGAATTAAAGGAGACTGACATCTTGCTGGTCAATGAAATCACTTGGAGAGTGATCCCCTTTCACCTGAATACTACGAATATTCAGCCAGGAAATGCTAGGTATATTTTTCATTATTTGTATTATAAATCTGAACATCAGTGTTATTTTAAAGACATTGGGAAGCCCACACAGAGTAGAATATTAATATTTCTTGTCTCATAATCACATCCAATACATGACTAGCACCAGACTTTTCAATTTTCCTGAGGTTCTGAAAGAACTGAAGACCAGGTGGACCACAATATTTTATGCGTCATCTGTGGACGGATGCATTGCAGTTTCTTACATCTCAGAATTTCTCAAACCAGAGCCCTTAAGAGCCAGTCACTCTTGCCACTAATGCCTCTGCAACATTTCACCAGGGAAGACTTTTTGGAGAACATGACATTCATTCTGAGACCCAACACAATTTGTTGTAACCAGATAAGATCTTTAAGACAAGTTAATAATGCTTCATAATCAAAGACAGTGTGATTCTTTCATAATGGAACTTCTACTCTGAACTATTGAAATACAAATATAAACAATCCACAAATGCGCTACACTCATTAAAGATTTATAGGCTCAACCAGATCTGTCACCATACTACCCATATATCTGAAGAGAAACTAAAACAAACCTTCATAGATTAAAGTTTGCATATCTCATACATCTGATGCATGGCTTATTTTGTCTGTAATTGAGTGAGACCCTATTGCTTGTATCCTGACAGAGAGATTCTTGATTCACTTCAAGTTGTGTTGATTCAGTAAAGCTCTCCGTAAGTGTTGCAAAGCTGCAAAATAGAGGTCTTATCTGTTTCTTCATTGATTTGGTTTTGCAGTGCCTATATGAAACGCTCAATACCAAATAACACAGCTAATCTAAGATTTCCAAGAGAAAGCACTAGAAAGGTAGGCATGAAGATGAAAGGATTTTCAAATTCACACAGTAAAAGGAACTTTCTTCATTTTTTAAAATATATGTGAGCTGTGAGTGAACATGAAAATTGATCCTGAATATTTTCCGATTATTTATACAGATGGTTAAATACAGAATGGTTTTTTTATGAGAAGTACTACCTTAATAATATTTATCATTTGCAGTGGTAAAAGGGAGAGTATAAAAGAACAAAGAACCAATTCTTCCCCTTCGTTATTTTATAAGGAACTTTGAAGAAATAGAATCCACATTTATTGGATGTGGTGGGAAACACGATGAGGAAAACACAGAGAAAATGCCTTCTTTGCCTCAGTTTGTAATAGTAAGACCAATTGGGTCTTGAGTACTAAGCCCTCTGAACTGGAAGGCAGGTACAGAGAACAAATGAAGCCCCATAATCCAAGGCTACACAGTGAGTGATCTCCTACACCACTTAGACACACACAGATCTAGGGGGCCAGATGGGGTCCACTCAAGGGTACTAAGGGAGCTGGTGGAAGCGCTCACTGAGCCACTTCCCATAATTTATCAGCAGTGCTGGTTAACTGGGGAGGTGCAACAGAGTGGACGCTGGCAGATGTGATGCCCATCTACAAGAAGGGCTGGAAGGAGGATCACAGGAACTACAGGCCTGTCAGTCTGCCTTTGGTACTGGGGGAAGTTCATGTAGCAGGTCATCTTGGGTTCCATCACATGGCACATGCAGGACAACCAGAAGATCAAGCTCAGCCAGCACAGGTTTATGAAAGGCAGGTCCTGCTTAGCCAACCTGATCTCCCTTTATGACAGGGTGACCAACTCAGTGTATGAGGGAAAGGCTGTGAATGTTGCCTGCCTGGACATTAGTGAAGCCTCCAGCACCATTTCCCACAGCATTTGCCTGGAGGAACTGGCTGCTCATGGTTTGCACTGATGCACTCTTCACTGTGGAAAAAACTGTCTGTACGGCCGGGCCCAGAGAGTGGTGGTGAGTGGATGTAAATCCAGCTGGTGGCCAGCCACTAGGGGGGTTCCTTGGGGCTCAGCACTGGGGACGGTCTGTTTAATGTCTTTAGTGACGATCTGGATGAGAGAATCAAGTGCACCCTCAGTCAGTTTGCAGGTGACACCAAGTTGGGTGAGGGTGTTGATCTACTGGAGGGCAGGAAGGCTCTGCAGAGGGATCTGTGCAGGCTGGATCAATGGGCCATGGCCAGTTGTGTGAGGTTCAACAACGTGAAGTTCCAGATCACAACTCTGGTCACAACAACCCCAGGCAGCACCACAGGCTAGGGCAGAGTGGCTGCAAACTGCATGGTGGAAAAGGACCTGGGGTTGCTGGGCAACAGCAGCTGAACATGAGCCAGGGTGTGCCCAGGTGGCCAAGCAGGAAAGTGAAATCCTGGCTTGGATCAGCAATAGTGTGGCCGGCAGGACCAGGGCAGTGATTATTCCCCTGTGCTTGGCACTGGTGAGCCCCGCCTCAAATCATGTGTCCAGTTTTGGGCCCTTCACTCCAAAAAAGACTTTGAGATGCTGGAGTGAGTCCAGACAAGGACAGCAGAGCTGGTGAAGTGTCTGGAGCACAAATCTTATGAGTGACTGAGGGAGCTGGGTGCTAAACCAGGGGAAAAGGAGGCAAAAGAGAGGGAGAGCTTTTCATTCTCTATAACTACTTGAAAAGAGGTTACAATGAGGTAGGGATTCAGTCTCTTCTGTCAGATAATAAGTTGTGCCAGAGGAGACTCAGACTGGACATTAGAAAAAATTTCTTCGTGGAAAGGTTGACATGCTGCCCAAAGAAGTGGTTGAGTCACCATCCCTGGAGGTATTTAAAAGATATGTAGATGTGGCACTTCGGGACATGGTTTAATGGTGAACTTGGCAGTGTTAGGTCAACAATTTAGAGGTCTTCTCCAATCTAAATGATTCTGTGATTCTATGAATGTACCACTTGACACTCTATTTCTTTATCAGCCTACAGTAGTATTTTTCCACAGAGGTTTGCTGGACTGAGTCTCCTCTCATGACTGTTTTCTTCTACTTCCATTACCTGGTACCAGAAGATTAAATATAACCTTGCTTCTGAAGTACCTCAACATTAGCTAAAATATTCAGGAGTGACACTATGACACAGGATTTAAAAACAAACAAAATTTTGAGACTCAGTCATATGTTTTTGGTGCCTGCATGTCTCAGCTTAGTTCAAATAGCAAAAATAATACAAGACCTGTATCCTTACATTTTACAGATGAATATCTGTAAAGCATGAGACACGCACTGTTTACTTACAATTCACAATAAATATAGGAAAGCTTTATGCTTAAAGTAAATTCAAATACAGGGACTTAAGTAATCAAGGGTTTTAAATCACTCTGATTAATCACTAGAATATTTTAAAAGATCTGGTTTCAGCATATTTTGCACAGAAAATGTCTTTTAGTCAAACTAACTTCTCTCTTTCTCTCTGGTCTATGTGTAATTCATGAACCTTTAAACATTATGGGATTATAGAGAGCTAAGCTGACATTTTTACTTTCACTTAGCAGCCTGAATAATTGGTACACTCCAAGCATTTTAAATACTAAAGTAATCATTGCTTTGAATTCATCTTGTGATGTCATAGCAGCTGACGATTGACATAATAAATTTCAAGAACATGAAAGCTTGAAAAGAATGTTAGACATATCTTATGCTTAATACATAACAATTAAATGATCTATAACTAGCAGTATATTCTGATGCTAACTTTAATGAAATGCTTTTTAAATGTATAATGTATTGTTATTGGCTTTCCACTTCTGGGCAAGAAGAGAATTCATTAAATTTTTTAGTGTTTTTTTCTCAGAATCAGAAAGAAATGTATGGAAAAAATATCAAATTTACTTAATATGTTGAATAAAATTGGAAGTCCAGTGATGAAAATATATCATTTGACTTTCAGGCTTGGAAACTGCCAGGAGTTGCTTTGGTAGCCAGTCATAACCAAGTAACAAAACACTGCAGCTTGTGTCAACTGTAAATTAACATGGGACCTAGCTGTAAACTCATGCTGGCAACTATTTCTAAAGAGATGTTGGAGTGGAGGAACTATAGCCCCTCAACAACCAGCACATGGTGCAGGTCTTGATCCCACAGTTCAAAAAAGTCCACAAGGCCATGCAGCCTGCCTTGAAGGCATAGATCAGATCTGTCCCAAGATACACAATTTCTGGAACAAAACTCCACAATTTAGAGTACTACAATCACTTCTTTCCTAAGGGAGACTTCCTCTGGTTAACGGGATTTGAACAGATTTAGTATCTATGTTTGACAGATATTGAAAAGAAGAAGACATCCATCGAAACAGAAGACCAAAAGTTGAATATTGTCTTTGTTGCTTCCTATGTAACCTGGGAAATGTTGCTGCCGGTTGGGACATCGACAAAGTAGGAACTGAGTACAAAGGTAATGGTTTTGCTTACAGTTAATTTTTGTTATATTAGTTTGTGTGGAACTATATTTTTAGTATTGGAACGAGTGTTGAATATATTGGGATAATTTGTTCTTGTTAAGCAGCTCTTACATAGAGCCAAGGCTTTGTGTTCCTCATCCCATCCCACAGTGAGTAGGATAGGGATGCACAAGAACCTGGGAGGGGACACAGTCGGGACAGCTGACCCCAGCTAGCCACAGGGATGTTGGGTGCCTTGTGACATCATGCTTGGTATATAAAGCTGAGGGAAGGAGGAGAAAGGATGGGACATTCAGACAGATATGTCTTTCCAAAGCCACTGTTACACGTGATGGAGCCCTGCTGTCCTGAGGATGGCTGACACCTGCCTGCCCATAGGAAGCGGTGAATGAATCTCGTTTCACTCTGTGCGTGTTCACAGCTTTTGCTTTCCCTATTAAACTGTTTGTATCTCAAGCTATGAGTTTTCTCACTTTTACGCTTTTGATTCTCTTCCGCATCTGCTGAGTGAACAAATGGCTGTGTGTTGTCAGCTTGGGTTAAACCATGAGACCCAGAAATCATGCTGCCTTCCACAGGTACCAACACAATTATTGAATACCAACACATTGGGATAGGAAGAAAGTAGAACCATTGTCCTTCTGAATAAATCTTGATTACTTTAAGGAAAAGAAAGTAACTTAAAGAAGGAAGACTCAGAGCGGTTGCTTTTCCCAGCCACACAAACACATGGAGTTAGTGTTTGTATGCAAAAGTAGTAATTAAGATACTTCTTTTGGACAGATTCCCAGCTGCTGTTCCAAGTCAGTGTTCTCTCCTGGTCATTTAGATGAATGTCATAAACAGCAATGGAGACAGGATTCATTTGGCTTGGAATTTTTTTGAAAGGAAGGCAGAAATGAGGATGGACTGCTTTGACTTAGCGCTCTTTCCCTAAAAGACGGTCCATAGCTCCTAAACTCTCAGAAGTTTCTCTTTCACCTCCAAATTCTCTTTCACCTCATTCTTGATCTTTCTATTGACAGCTCGTTTCTTCTCTCTGACTTTTGTAGGATTGTTTACTAGGGCCTGAGTTCTACATTGTTGCAAAGAATCTAAAACCTAAGTAATAAAATGTTTAAGATTGCAATGTCAAAAACCTTTGTAATGAAATGTAACTAACAGATCACTGACAATGCATAAGCAGCAACAGTGGGAGTTGATCAGATCTAATAACTGCTTCAAGATAAACCTCACTGAGAAGAGAACATGCATAGTGTGAAATTTCGTAGCACAAAAAATTCTCAAGGAACACACTATGGATTTGAACACACCATAATCACTGATCAGAGAAAGGATTTTCTTGGAAAATAGCATGTTCTAACTCAGAGGAAATATCCTTTACTTATTAATTTGTAATACATGTAACGATAAATCAAAATCAATCAGTTAAGCTTTTGAGGCCATGCTACAGTAAGCAATGTAATTGTCGATTGTCTTCAGTTTGGTAATGGATTACATAGGAAAAGGATCTGGGAAATACATACCAGCACACAACTGCAAAGCAATGATCATGATATAAGCATGATTAAGCTGCAGTCCCACATAAATCATGGCAGTGACAAAAACCCCCATGATAGCAGTCTATAAACAAGACAAGTTCTCTACTGCAGAAGAGGTTTTACATTTTCTAAAATGAGTGAAGATTTCCATATGGATAATTATCGCAAGGCTGACTGGAGTTTATGCAAAATAAATTACTCAAAAATGCTTGTCACCTCATCACATGAAAGGCAATATGAAAATGGAATTAGTCATAAATATAATTCTATCACAGCATCTAAGAACAAAAGGATTGAATTATTTTTAATGTGCAATTGTTTTGTTGACTGTTTTAATTGCTAAGGAACTCGGAGATCTGCAACATGGCTTCTGCAGTGTGCTATTTCGTTAACTACAACAGCAAATTAAACTGTTGTTCCGCAAGTTTCATTGTAGCTAAAATGGCTTACATTAAAATTTTCTATATTGCCATCAGTGTATTCATTCTTCCTATAAGTGGAGAAACAATTAAAGAATTGATTGAAAGGGACATATTTATCTCCTGTCATCACTGATGCTTGAAACAATAGAAATATAAAAATATTGATGGAAGTCCTGTGTTACTACAGAGGAAAATTAGTTCTAATCATTATTTTTTCATTATTTGAAAGAGATGAAGTGGCATTAAAAATATTTTTCAAATGTAAAATGTATATTAAAATTTAAAAGTTTGAACTTTATATAATCATTTTCAAATTATAATGTCAATTCTACCAGGTAGAATTTTCTTTAAAAATTAATGGAAAATGAAAATAATTTCCTGCTAATTGTTCAGTTATGTCATTCTTTTGATTTAAAACATTTTGTTTCTTTAAATTTCAAGTCCTTTTTTTCCATCTGTCAAGAAAGTTTCAAAGTCCTAGAGGGTATATATTTATGTCTACCATAAATAAATGAAAATTTTGAAATGTAGCACCCAAAAGTTATTGATCTCTATACCTTTCAATTAAAAAAGAAACAGAGGAACTAACTTCAAAATGTTTTCCAACATGTAAAAAAGTACTTTAGTATTTTATCTGGATATTGGCCTGTTGAAATTGCTTAATACTTTAAGGGCGAGTGCTAAGGCACTTCTCACAGATGAATATGGCATCTCTTTCAGTAAAAAGGGGTTTTTTTATGACACAGTCTTAAAATTAGAATAGTCTGATCTGGTGTGTGATTAAATTTATAACATAATGCATTTTGCTGAAGGATAAATTATTGATGACACTATCCTTAGTCATAAATGTAAATCTATTCCAAAAAATATATCACAGCAAAGCTGAAAAAGGGAATGAAAGTTCAGTTTTATTTATTACCTCTCATATACTTTCGAATTATTTTCCATCAAACAAATTACTGAACGCCAATACTGCTGCTTCATCTAAAAGAATCCAGACTTTCCAGAAAAGAGTAACATTAGTGAAGGTTTGAAACATGACAAAAACCTGGATGCAGATTGAGGAATTTTAAGAGGAATATAATGTATTGTTAAGTTCCATGGACTGTTTGACCTTGCTTCCACCAATGAGTACGATGTGAATATGTGTTATGATGCCTTTTCGTGCTGTAGTTTTCAAAGTGTTTTAAAACTTCCAGAATATGTAATGTACAATTCAGATTCATCTGTATCAATAAAGTAGGTATTTTCCTTTAGCAGACATACTAGGATAGGTCAGAGAGACCTGCCAAATACCAATTTGTTTGTAAATTCCCAAACAAATTTAGTTTTAGCTCATGAGAGAAATCATTTCGTTAACTTCTCTCTCTGGGGAAAAACAAACAAACAAACAAAAACCAACAACTTAGATGCATTTAAAAATGCCAAAGTGTGGCAGCTCACAGTTGGATTGTACATTCGAAGATGGCAGAAATTTAGTTTCAGAGTAGAAATATATGAAGTTTTGTAAGCACACCCATTAAAGTTTTGTGCCTGTGTCATCCTTCTGATGAAAAAATTATGGCTTCTTTGCATTTTTCTATCTCTCATTCACAATCTGCATGAAAAATAACACAAAACTGATTAATAACAATTAGATTTTATAAACAAGTTAATTAATTGATTTGTCTTTTGGAGTCAGCATGAGCAGTGATCTTGCCTACTGCGCCACGAGCTGCAAATTTATTTTTTGCTGCTTTTTGTGAAAAATTAGATGGCCAAGTAGCAACCTTACTCCAGTATGAGTTATTTGCAGTTTTGCTGCAAAATAACAAGAGCTTGCAACAAAGCAATACAAACACAGCATGAGATTTTATGAGAGCTGAATCTTGATGGAGGAAGATAAACAAGTCGTGAAAAATGTCCCAAAGGACTGAATGTTTTTCTGTGGGTTTTTTCCCAAATGTGGAATGAAATCCTAAAGCATTTGTTTCTAAAATCTCTGCTATAAACTCTCCCTTCCCTATAATCTCGTCAGCTCTGGGGCAACAGAATCTCTAAGGTCAGCCTTTCTGTTAACTACAACGCTTGTATTTCTCTTCTATTTCATGGCAGCAGAAAGGAATGGTTGATTTATTTTTAGTGAGTTGCTCAACCCAGCACAAGGAACTCGGTAAGTGACTTTTTCTTTTTTTTTTAAACTGTCAGGATTGCCAGCAATAGCACTGCTCACAGTAGTATTAACTGCATCTATAAACCCCAGCACCACTTTTCTTGGCTCAGCCAGTCATATGTTCTTCAAATTTCTTTCTGATATTTCAGTCTCTTTTCCACAACATGATGAGTAATGTGTGAGATAAACTGGCATGTGTTATGAGACCAGTACAGCATGCATGGCTGAATTAGTTACATTATCAGTATAAATGACAAAAAAGTTTTCTGACCCATAACATATGTTTTGGTGAGAGGAGAGAGATGCAAGAGAAAGCAGTAATGACATGATACTGCTACTCCATCTTAAAACAGATGTTTCTTTTAATCAAACAAGAATAGTAATAACAACAACAAAAAGTTGTTTAGAATTCACTATCCTTTTCTTAAAAAAAAAAAAAAAACTTCTTTGGGAAATTAAAACACTTTAAAGGAGTCTCTCCTCCTTTCCCAAACTGAGCAATTTAAATTTTCACTCTACCTTAAGTGGAATTTGCTTGCTTAAATCTGCCTAGCTATGACTGAAGAATTGATACTACTACAGTACTCATATCAGGAGTATTTCTTTCCACAAGTAAATCTTCAAACACAAAATAAAAATCTGTAAAATCAGCAACAATATTAAAGCAGAACACAGAGAATTACGTGCTGTTTGCTTTAAGCTATGTTACAGTAGGGATGCCATTAAAAAGTTTTGTGAGCATACAGATGATTTTTAACACACAGTTGTCTAAAATAGTAGTCCATAAAAAGGAAATAGAAAGTAAGTTTGTTGTCTATGGAAATCACTCTTTAAAAGGTTCTTTCAATTACAATATATCGAAGCATGTCTGCAAATGCTGACTGCAGTAGTAAGTTCATTTTACAGCCAAGACATGAGAGCTGGAAGTGTAGATCCCAGGCAGATGAGAATGGCAACACCATTTGTTAAATCAGCAGAAAAGCACCTTTGTGCTCTCTTTCTTTCTGTCTTGCAGATTTGCAGGAAGTTATACATAAACATTTCAGAAATTCTTTCATTATCATTCCTCAAACCTTCTCAAAACTGTCTTTCGCTACATTCCCTTCATAGGGCATGATGGAATGCAAGCTCCTCTTCCCCTGGGCTAACTTGCCTGTGGGGCTGCTGGCTGAGGGAGATGCCACAGAACCCTCCCTCTGCACATGGGGTGGGTCATAGCCCACTGGAGCCTTTCCATCTACGAGGGGTAGCTGGGCTTGGATAGAAAGGCAGCTGCTTCAGTCAGATGTGCAACACCCAGTTCCCCAGCCCTCCCTCTGCTCCTCTCCTCTGCCCTTGTGCCATCCTTAGTTTTCCACTTGAGAAAAGAGCCACTTGGAATGGGCTCTTCTCCTCAGGGTCCTGCATGCTTAAACCTCAGCAGATGTTCTTCTGCACTCTAGTAATCAGGAGCACACAAACAGAGGTGCCCTCTCGGCTTCGCTATTGTGACAAGACAAGATGTCTCTGAAAGCAGCACCCTGTGCTCAGTGGGAGCCCACTCACCCCGCCAGCACTGGAGGTCTCACTTGTCACACTGGTGGAGCCATGGCTGTGGCACCAAGGCAGGCAGAGGCTGCACAAGGAGTGAGGCACTGTGAAAGGTGAGGAAGGTGATGTCTCATTGGCGGCAGAGGTTTCCAGCGAGTAGCTCTTCGGGTTGCTTGTTATTGGCAGAGATTCGCTGAGTCCACGTGGGATTCCTGACATTTCCTCATTTCCTCCCACCAGGTCTGAGGTTCAAGTAAATAAATAAACTACTAATGACAAGGAGAAAGGCCAGGAGAGGGTTCCAGCTGTCATCATGCAAATCCAGAATGCTTTTGACTTCAGTTATATTCCATTTATATTAACAAATGAAAACACAAAGTCACATTTGTGATTTTGCAAAAAATACTAAAGAGCTGCTCTGTCAGAAAATTATTTTGCAAAAACATCATTGTTTATATTATATTCTTTCTTTACATATTTACAATATAAGCTCAGAAGAGTGATTCCTGTATAAGGTAAAAAATAATATTTTTCAATTATTTTTATGGCATCAACGAAAGGTAAAAAGGAAGGTACCTACCTGTCATCAGATATAATTCCATCACCCCGCAGTCTCATTGAACAGCAAGGCAATCTATTCACACGTTAATTATTTATCTTGAAAGACCATCGTGTACAAATAAAACTTTTTAATAAAGTAGGATGAAAAATGTTATTTATATTTTGGCATAACAATAACTTGCCTATCTCCGCTATTACTGACACAAGGGGTGCAAACAGACTTCAGCTGGTAGATATAAATGTTCATCAAGGTCTGATTCTAATACAGCAGGCTGAAATCAGCTTCAACCTTCTGTTCAGTAAAATAGCTTTCTGGTTAACTGGGCAGTAGAACTCAGTAATACACATGCAACAAATTTAGGTTATTTATTTCAATATTCAGTTCAGTTCAATATCCCCATACAGTCATATAGTTTAGATGTTGCTGTGCTACTACATCAAAGAATTTTAAAATCAGACTTTTTGAATCCAAAAAGACATCTTTTGTGAAATACTCCATTATCTGGGTATTCCTGTTAAAAACATAAGCCATGAAACAGCAGCTTCCAATTTAAATTGCTGTTGTCAGACTTCAGAGTCAGTATCCACAAAGAAAAAGCAGAGACTTAATTAATCCAGTTCACATCCCAGAACTTCTGCTTTCGGCTTTGAGGTCTCAAATGCAGGTTTTTCATGACTGAACCATTCCTGTGGGCTCCCATGTGGACAAGAGTTCACCCTCTGTTTTTGTTTCAGGCATGGTGATAAGCAACAGACAGTTTAGGTAACCTGCCATTTGCAGTCTTGATCTAAGTGGAGCCCAATTCTTCCTCTGGAGCTTTAATGCTTATTTACATTAAGGTACTTTTCGTGAAAAAGAATATCTTGCTTAGGCCAAATATGTTTAATGTTTACTGCATTTATTACATAGTAACTATTCTCCTTAAAAAAAATATTTACCTCAATCTGAAAGCCCTCCTCATTTTAAAATAACACTAAGCTAGTTTACATAGAGACTTTACAATCACATTATTTTTCAATAACTTATTTTCATTGATCGGTCTAACAGTTTGACATGTTATTTATGGGCTACTGTGATGAATCACATCCGTTTCCAAGGTAAAGTAAGCAAATTCTCTGTTTATAGGATTAAAGTTGAAGGTCAAACTTTGATTATATTTTCTGTTCTACTACAGCAATATAAAGCAAGGCCTTTAGACTTCAGAATTGGCAACCAGTCATATGAGATGCTTTTATGCTTAAAAATTGACCACAAATTTTGAGTAAATCATAATTAACATCCAAGAAGCAGGAAACCTAGCAGATAGCTGCGATAGACTCCAAGAGAAATTTATTTTGTGTTTTGAATATGCATTTTAAATTTTTTTACCTTGAAAAGAGGATTTATTTATTTTTAATCTGTTTTAAGAAAAGAGTTTATATCTACTGGAGTGTGAGAGCTGGGAAAACACTAACCTTCCATGCTTATGGTGTCTTGTGGTATTTGTCTAACTCACTGGCCCACTGCTGTTGAACTTCTACCAGTGTATATTTATCAGTTAGCCATTGGCAGGTGCAAGTGAAATTTGCCTTGTCCAGAAATGTAATGTATAAACAACATTTAACCCCCTTTTTTAGCAACACATTATTAAAGTCTGAGTGGGGGTCTCAGAGCTGCCAAAGCACTGGCAAACTTAAAATGTAAAGGATGCTGTTGTGCAATGCAATAAGTAATTAATCCAATACCCTCCACTCCAGCCACAAACAACGCCCAGCACGCTCACACAGCCGAAGGGGGAGGGCCTGGACGATGGGGAACATTTGCGTTAAGAGATAAACATGTGCCGATGAGAATCACATCCAAAATATCCCTACTAAATTATTTAACAAAGGAAGCAGGAAAGGGAAGATTGTGAAGTGTGTGTTTTCAGTGAGCTGTGGAAAGGTTGCTTAGGAGTATTGTTGCATTTAGATTAGAGCTACTGACCTTGCTTCATCACCCAGCTTTATAAAGCTGTCCCTACGCTGCATGTCTTTTTTGTCGTGGAAGGATTTATGTCAAATCGTTTGTTATTGCATACATTGTGTGCCAAGACTTTGCAAATCCTGGCTTGTGACTGCAGCTATCCTTTTAGGTCAGGATTAGGGAATATTTTTGGTGCATCCAATGGAAACAGAGAGGATTCTCCCTTCTTACTAGAACTCTTCTTTAGAGAGGTCTGAATCATGCTTAAAGATTACTGCACAGGGGGGCTTTGCTATGGACAGGCTGTGTCCTCTATAAGCTAGCGGAAGAAGAACCCACTCACACAGGAGCATCCCCACCCACAGGATGCTAGTGGTGCTAGGTGTGTCCAGGGACTTGTCCCAGAACTAAAAGGGAAGTGGTAGAGCTTATGTTAGAAAGAACATGTTAGTACAGAAAGACAGAAATACAAACCATGTTGTGGCACCATTAGGAAGGAGGCAGTACCAGAAATGAGACTGTGTGAAAATTTCTGTCTGTTGCTATTATGGATATAATCTAGAGATCTCTCTAGTCCCACTTCTGGAAGCCATGTTTGCTGTTTTTAGCTTTCCTGGCACATTCCAATGGATGAGAAGGATTGAACTGACAAAGCAGACTGAGCTATCTCCTGGGTGTTGTAGCTTTAGGTATGGATGGGGATGAGCTGAGAACATACTAGCAAAGTCTGTCAGAGCTGACTGCCTTCAGGAGATCTAGGCTGGATGCAGAGCTCTCACAGAGTCACAGAGAGCTGATTAGTGACGGTTTTTCATAGCTCTGGAGACCCAAAAGTGTGCCTTTAAGCTCAGGCCTGAGCAAAAGGACATACATAAACACTCCGGCCCAAGAAAAGCCTCAGGAAGCACAAACTCCAGAACAGTTTATCTCAGAGACACCATTTGTGCTATAGCCCATACCTACAAATTGCTACATACCCCCATGCCAATGAACATGCTGGAATGACAAGTTTACCGCAAAGACAGAATGAAGGTTACACCTGTTTCCTTCCCTGGCTATTTGCAGCCTTAGAAAAGGGCAAATTTACACACCATAGTGAAGCCAAAATTGAAGATTTTGATAAAGGAGCAGCTGGACTGCACACAGCTCGTAAAAACACCCTGTGGATGCCTCTCACCATCAGCTATGCACTAGTTTAGCAAGGCTTGACCCAGAGTTTATGCAGCTTGAACAAGATGCAAAGAGGAGCCCCCACTACTTTTTGTTCTCAGGGAGAGATATGGAGTGTCACACACAGCCTTGTCCTTACTGAAGAAAATTTTGCATTCTCTTCAGCAGCTCAGTCTTTATCTCCGAGTCTCTGCACCCACACCAATTAAGTGATTCCATCTTTAGCACTTTAAAGAATTTGTCTTGTGAAATAGGTCTTCAGCTTTGAAGTTTAGTGCAATTAAAATCAAATACTGCTAATTAGGAATGCAGTGCATCAGTTATTACTCAAATTAATTCTGTTAACAGTTTAGGACTACTCTCATGAGCAAGAATATTCAGGACTGGACTCCATACTCATTAAGGGAAAGCTTGCTTTTACTCCTAACCTGCAAACAGCAGATGGATCACAATAGAATCCTTACACAGCCTAAAGGTGAGCAAACAGATAACGACATAGGGTCAGAATCCTCCCAAACAAATTGCTTGTATTTCACTGATTTCTACCAACAAGGATTCAACTGTGCAGTGTTCTTGTGTGCTGTGACTTTTGACAACAATAAAATGTTCCCTATTGCCATATGACACAGCCAGGTCCAGATGTGCTATTTTGGTTTGAGATGGTTAAACTTTTTTTTGTTACTATGGAGATTATCTACTGCATGGTTTACTTACCGCCTCAAAGCTGTCATCGCGTACTGTTTAATTTATAAAGCTGGTCCAAATCTCTGTGGAAAAAAAAGTCACCAATATTTCTCACAACTTTCTTTGATTTATTTTTCAGTGTCAGCCAAGACATAACATTTATTATGATTCACCTTAGCATGATGACATTTCATTATTCTTACCGAAGAAGATGTTCCTGAAAAAAAAAAAAAGAGATCAAAATCTCCTTAGCCTCCTGGATATCACATAATAAATGAGGGGGTCTGGTTTTCCTCAGTGCCTCAATAAGAAGAAATGTTTATGTTTCAGGACCAAGCCCCCACAGAATATTTACAAAATTTGTTGCGAGGTGTTGAGACATAAATCTGAAGTTCAAAACCTACATCAAATACAAATGAAGACCTATAAAATATAGCGTAAAACAAAAAGTCAGAAGAAAAAAATGTAAATATTTTTAAGAATTACCAAAATCCTTAAGTGTCTTCCCCA
Organism: Amblyornis subalaris; assembly: GCA_018881555.1. NCBI lineage: Eukaryota > Metazoa > Chordata > Aves > Passeriformes > Ptilonorhynchidae > Amblyornis > Amblyornis subalaris. The sequence continues at coordinate 64,799 of JACAXG010000069.1, read as the reverse complement.
TAAATAACACATAAAATTCATTTTATCAAATGGACTTTGGTGTCAACATCCTAAATATTATAAATGAATTAAATTGCAGTGTGCTAAAATAAAAAAGCCAAACATTCTAGAGTTGCTATAGATAGCCAACCAAAGCTCATTACACTCTTCCTTGAGCAAGTAAGAGAGAGAGACTTAAAATAGCATCTGCTTTACATAAGAAATTGTTATCAGAAGCTAAAACCCTAAACTGAAAGTTACTTTGAATTTCATTATGGTAAATGAGCATGAATTTATTTTATTAAGGGGGAAAATTTCTTCCAGAAATCTCGTGGAAAACAACACACAGTAGGACATGATTAAAAATACAAATAGTCAGATGACCTTGACTGCAGTTCCTTAGAAAACAGCATCACCCTCATGATTTCATAATAACACTTGCTTTATGTCATTCCATGGTCTATAAGGCATATTAGGATTTTACTGCTTCTGGAAAGATTAAGAAAAGTTTCCTGAAATACTTATATGTAATTGATATTTGTCAAAGTGTGTGTATTTACTTTTCTTTTTGTGTGTGTGCGTATTAGCATTAAGAAATTGATATTTAAATTTATACTGAAACATAATAAATATCATCTTATGTTAAGCACTGTATGCAGAGGGAAGCAGAGTCTTGTAGGCATTTCTATTCTGGGTCTCAGACCACTTCTCAAGTCATACAAAGGCAGATGTCATAGGGGTCATATAAAGGTCTCTACTCAGATACTAGCTTTAAGGATACACTCTGTGGGAACACACATGGTGGAAGACTGTGAGCTTTAAAAACGTGTAGCCTAGCTTGAATGCGAGGACATGAGCAGGTATACAATACCAAGCTTTTATGAAATAGTTTGTGGTGGCTGAGGAAATATATTCTACAAACGAAACATTTCATTGCTGAAATCATGTTCATGCATCAGTGCGAGGTGTCAGTGCATCACACAGCTCAGAAGCATAAAGCTGTTTTGTTTCCTCAACTGTATGTTTACTTAGTCAATCCTGCATCTGAAAATGTCCTTCCCTTGCTTCTACCCAGAGTCATGTTCCTCTCTAATTTTCCCTCCTGCACTTGGAATATCAAATAACTACTTATTCCCTTGGATTTTAGACCAGTGCCGGGGATCTTGCTAGGTATGTCTTCACAGTGATCACTATTCAGTGACTTTATGCAACTGAACTATTGTCATAGATTTCGGCTATTTTTTCACTAGGTAATTTTTAGCCAAACTATTCTCTGTTCCAGCTGCCAGTGCATTACACAAATGCGCAGGTCAGCAGAGAGCAGAGGAGAGGTGCAGAGGTGGAGATAAAAGCCTGGAAGAATGGAGGGGCAAGAACTTTTCATAGCAGCAGCTTCAGTTTGCATCCTGTTACAAGCTCACTCAATCTTCCTTGAACAGTTCTTTGCTCAGGTCTATATACCTCCAGCTGTGGCTTCTATTGTCTCCAGCTATTTCATAACTAGACACTTAATAGTGCCTTTCATTTCACCAGAAGGAAAGAGTTTTAACACATCTGTTGGTCTTAACACGTTCCGCAGTTTGCCTACAGTTCAAAGGTTCACATAGTGTCTGTTTTAATCACTGCTAGGACAGCAATGCGAAAGCTCTACAGTGAATGGAGAAGTTGGTTTTAATTAAAGAAGTATTTCATTGTCTCAGCCAATCCAAAGGTTCTTTATCAGGAGAAAACATCTAACATGTCCCACTTCTGTTTTGTAAGTCACAGGTTGGGGTCACAAAACGGGAACTGCCTTGTGCGTGCTACACACCAGGACTGCACAGGTAGGAACAGGGAAGCCCTGGAAACGTCAGGTATCTGGGGTAGATAGTCAGGTCAGGCTTACAGCACAGATGGGTTAGGAGGGTTACAACAATCCAGGAAGACAAGAGAGCAAAAGAGCATCTGAAGGGCATAATTAGAGCTCAGAAGTAAAAAACTGAAACTGGTCCAAGTGTTAAAATAGTGGAGCACTGATGGAGAAAGGAAGAAGTGACGACAGTGTGAAGGTGGGAGGGACTGGTGTGTGGGTGACACTGGAGCCCCTCCTCACAACCTGGGGTGGCTCCACCAAGCAGCCAAACTCTTCAGTACCGGAGCCAAGGGGCTCCCCTTGCATGGTGCCACCGCTCTGCCATGGGGCTGGCTTGCTTTCTGAGCTCTCTGGCTCTCCACACACATATGTCTGCACCTGACTGCCTTGTGCAGTACAGATTGGCCCTAAGACTCTTTTACGTCACTCTGGGAACGAAATACAAATAAATCCAGATTAAGGCTTTTTCCTACAGCCAGTGCGGGATAAAGCTTTACTCTCCCCGGTATGCACACGCTCACACACCACGTATGCACACACGGTTATTCCACCAGCTTGAGTTACCCTACTTTTACAGATTCGAAGCCAGCCTCAGACAAGCCACCCTGCTGCAAGCATATATATCTCATTGTTCTGTCTTTGATCAACACTGCATGCAACTTGTTCTGTCATTCACGACATAGATGAATTTGGCCCAGAAACGTCACTAGCATCAGGTTAGCTCTTTTTAAATTATTTGTCCGAAGATCTTTGGTAACAGCATAAAGTGTTGCCAAAGCTTAAGGCTAATCTCCTGAGTTTTGAAAGCACAACAGGCAAAGTCAACCCCTGAATACATCTGAGACACAAGCATTCAAGATGCAAACATTTGCAGAAAATAACAAACAAAAGCCTGCTATTTCTATAGTCAAATAACAGCACCAGTGCTGAACACAGAACAATTTTAGAGAACAAAAAGGTTGTGAGATTAAAAATATACCTGATTAAATGGGACTTTTTGTTTTGCCAAATGCTTGGGCTTTTGTTAGAAACAGATAATTCCCTTTAATTGTGTGGGTGGAAGTTTGTGGGAATAAAACCAACAGAAAGTGTGGGACATGATTTTTTGCAATGGGTGGCCAAGCAGTTACTTATATGCAGGGCTGCCACAATGGAGACTTGGGTTCTATTTGCTGATGACTGAATTCCAAACCAGGGAAGGCATGGGAAACTTGCAACGATCTCACTTGGGTGTCCCTCATACTGCTGCCAAAATTCAGGAATACCTAAAACACAATTTATTTGTAAACAAGTTCTTCCTTTTAGCACAGCTCATGCTTTTCCAAGGGAATGGCTGTGTCCTACTACTAAGCATGATGTCACATCCTTTAGTCATCCTTTTCCCCATTTAGACACGTGGTGAAATTAAAATTACATTTAGACGAATGCAGACAAAACCAGACCTATTTCCAGAATTACACTGCAAAATTAAGAGTTTAATTGCATGGCAAAGCAAGCTTCTCACTCTTTTATTTATTTGTCTTTTTAGTTGATGAAGATACAATCTCCTGGAAGTGTTAAAAAAAAATATATCCAAACAGTGAAACCAGGATCCAGGAAACAGAACTGAAAAACTGTCCCTGGTTACAAGTAATAGTAAGCAGGTAAAAGGAGTTCAGGCAAGACAGGAAAGATCATATTTTCAGCTAATCTGACCATTACAAAGCATTGATACACATTTTCACTTGGTAAATAATAAAAATCTTGGCATTCATAGTGTTTCACATGGACTGCCTAATAAGAGATGGAGAAATACTGCTTAGCATCTCAGACAACTGCTCTAGGCTCAGAGCTGTGCTCCACTTGCACCATGCCAGGATCTGTGAGAAATGCCCACTCACTCCCTGGTGTTAACAGGAATACAAACCCCACTCCAGCCCTCTTCTCACCTCTGTGTGTGGCACAAGATGCTCTAATTCCTAAGCACCATTAATCCCAGGCTCAAGCGTTGTGGCAGCAGTTGAACAGCCCAAATCATAAATTATCCCTTTGCAATGACTGGTGAAATAGGGCTTGATTCTCACATCACTTACGCAGCAGGCTTGCACCAGTTGCATGGATTTTTGCTGAGGTACATTTGATTTACCCCAGTGTAAACAAGAAGAAGCCTTACTCAGTTACTTTCCAAGTTAGGGGGTTGCTCTGGCAGAGCACTATGAGTAAGCGTGCATCAGCTACCTGAGGGTGCCTTGCCCACAGCAACACTAAGCAATACCAGTGTCATCCATTACGTGTTCTTCCCAAGTTGTCAAATCATATTTTAAAAAGGATACCAAAAAGTGCCATTAAGAATCCATCCCCATGGATTGTCAGTCATGGAGCTGGTCAGTCCCTTTCTAACACACTCCGGTCATGATTACAAACATGTCACACGGTATGGAGTATAAAGACAACACCTGGCTGGTTTTTAGGCAACCAAATGTAGATGTCGCTAATACCCCCCTGCCTCGGTCCTTCACTCTTCCCTCCTAGTACAGTTACTAACATGATATGCTGGCACAATAGCCTGCTTAATCAATATTTGCTGAGAAGCAGTTCAAAGGACGTGTGTGGTGTGCATGTGTGTGCGTGCGCTGCTACACAGGTGAGACTGAAAGCAGATTTTGCAGAGGTAAGAATGTGGACCAGCTCAGTTTTTCTTGAATCTGTACTCTTCCCTCTGTATGTTGAGACTTTCTTGGGTCTCCCAGTCCTTTTCTTCCTTAGCATAGTTGGCCATGACAGCCTAGGGAATCCATAAATATTTAAGGGAAAGGTGAGATGGTGTGCCAAAGAATTACCTCTTCCGAAGAACTACTGGAAAATATTGCTTGGTAAAAGAAAAATGTGCTATGTCAAGTTTCCCTGCTGTCTTTCTGATCTGTATTTTTCATCGTACCCTATTTTCCTCTAATACATACTTTTTCTCTCTGTCTTTTCTCTTACATATCTCTATTTTTTTTTCCTGAGCTTTACCTCAGACATTTTATCTAATCTGTGAAGTTTTAGCTACTACTACTGCACTTAAAGCTCAGGTGCAGTGGTATTCTTAGCATCAGAGTCCCAAGAAAACGAAACAAAACAGGAGCCAAGGTTTCCTGCTTACAAAAGGAACACCAAGCAGGGACCAGCTCTTTGGGTCCAGGTTTGAATAATGTGTGGCCCAACAGGGTTTGGCCTCTGACAAAATCAGCAGGAGCAGCTGCAATAATATCCAAAACACAATCTGCCAATTAATTATTCTCCAAAAGCCACTCCTCTTGTCCATGACTACTCTGGAATTCGCACACTGTATGGCCCTGGTCTTCAGCTAATAGGAGCAAAAAGAGCTCTTTTGTCGTGATGAGAAAATTCATCTAAGTAGATGATCCTGCAGCCTGACTTGGTCTCATCTGCAGACAATTGCACCTAGATATTCTCGGTGTTGGTAACTTAAAATTACCCTTATAGAGTAGTGGTTTCCACTCTTGATATTTTGATATTCAATATCGTATTCATTTTCTCAGCCCTAGAGTACCCAGTACAAGGCATGTGCCATTCTGAAGTGTCATGGATGTAAGGAGGAATTTGAGCACTTCACTGATGACACGAAAGAGCTTTAAAATGGGTATTATTCTACATCAGAGTGGGTGCATTTTGGAATCCACTGCATGCTCATATGGAATGTCTTAGATGTATTTTTCAAAGAGTGCAATATATAAATAAAACCCACTAAAAATAAAGGAAAATCCTGGGGAAAAAATGCTTACTACCCACTGCAGAGTAAAATTCAGCATTGCATTAAAGAATAGATATATGTATTTTTACCGTTCTATTTCTATAAACTGAATGCTTTCAAATTAATTGGATTTCGATATTTTACTTTAAGTAGGGGTTAAAATTTAGAAATATATATGGTTAAAAAACTCCAAAGAAAAATTAAGAAACATTAAAATGGAGGAAATTCATTTAAGGCACTCCATGTTAATCTATAACCACATTTCATATGAAATTTGGGGATCCAAAAAACAGGATTCAAGATATTGATCATGTTCCTCACTACAGAAGCACGAATTTGTGCCAAAATTCTCTAGTATTTTGAGCTGCACATGCACATAGCAGAGAGACACTATGATCCCCAAACACTCGCTGTCTCCTACTGGCCAGCCTTTGAATCTATTCAGTGTCCACCTAGCATAAAACCTTCTATTTCAGAACAAAGAATGACCAGAATGATGCAAGCTATTTGTTTTATTAAGAACATCAGAGAGTTAGTATGAAAATAAAAACTCAAGAATGTATCACTTAAAAGAAACACAACTATGCAATCAACAGAAATACAAGAACAAAATCAACATAGACCCTGAGGGTAGGGTGGAATTTGTACTTCTAAGACTATTTGGATTCCCAGGTTAAGTTTATGAACTTTTGTTCTGAAAATAATTGCTGAAGACTGTGGAAAACAAGGATTGTTAGGAACTGGGGAGCGTTTTTCATAAATTGCTTGTTTTCTTGTTGGAATGACGAAGGTTCAGAGATGAAAGGATGGCAAACCAAGACTTTATACAGGTTTCATTAGATGCCTTCGTCAATGGTAATATCTCCTAACATCAGCTCTTTGCTTCATCTATATCTAATTAAGAGGCTGATGCAGACTAGATTGCAGGATTTGGGATTTTTTTTTATTTATAACAGCTTTGGTTCCTGATATGTAGACATGAAAGATTAGTAAAATTTGCTCACCTGGGACTATAAAAATAAAGGTTTTCATGTCCATTGAAGAAACCCCCAACCAATCAAACAAAAAAACCCCACCAGTGCAGTTTCTCAGAGATAGATATTATACTGATGTGCCGAAAATCATGAAACTGCTGCACAATACTCTGGTGTGTGCTCTGTGTGTGAATGAGCAACAGAGAGACTTTTTGGCCTTTGCCGTGTTATTCCCACAGCGTTACAAGGGGGAAACTCAGGAGCTGTTAGATGTTACCTCCCTGCAAGATGACTGTCACATAGAAATGTGAACGTTACAAATTCACTGCTGTGAATTTTAAGCAGGGCATCAATTTTCTGTAATTCATGAGCTGGATGCTAGTCAGCCTTTGAGTCATGCTTCGGGTAGCTCCTACCGGGTGGTAAAACAGCTTGTGAAGAGTCAGGCACAAGGCTGAACCTGATAGTACTCGAGAGCCCCACGGCAGCCCCTGGCAGCGTCCCTGGCAGAGCTGCAGGCAGTGACACTCCTCTGCGGCCGGCTGAACTCCAGCTGCAGTGTTGTTTTCAGCTGGGCTGAGGCATGTTGTAATGCCTGGAGGTACAAACTGCAGGCATTTTCCCTGCACTGGAGAACTAGAGAGATGCACTTTACTTTAAAGGCTGCAGTCCCAGTTAAGCAAGGATTGTAAGGCATATGGTGCGTGTGGCCAGGAGATATCTGCTTAGGTGCAAGCAGTTCATAAGTGTATGTTTCTGTGTAACTTGCCTGCCATTAATCAAGGAGAGCTTTTAAATTAGTCGACTCGGTAAGCAAGCTAGAGGGAAAATACCTGTTAAGCCATCCAAAAGCAGAGGGCATCCTGGCACGGCAGTGGCGGTAGCCGCCCGCCCGCCCGCCCGGCGAGGGGAACTGGGCTCTGTACGACCCTGCTCGGAGCAGCCAGCCGCCCCCTTCTACCGGAGTTATAACCCATTGATGCGTTTTGCTTCGCGCTCAGAGGCGTGGGTGTGATGCCTAAAATTATGCAGACTGGGATTTTTTTTTTTTTTTTTTTTATACTAGTTTAAATGACTGGTACAATGGGTAGGAGGGAACAATAGGACTTTGCGGGGCGAGGTGATATGCGCTGGAATAGGATTAAGGAGGACAATAATTATATGGAAGAATCTTGTTTCCTAACCTCCTACGTGATGAGGTGTAAAGCGTAATTGTAAATTACAATTAGCCGGAGAATAAAGGTTTCCCCGGGAGCGGGGTGGAATTTCATCGCGGTGTATCGATGAATATTAAACCCGAGCGGCTTGATGGGCACCGCCGGGCTGCGGCTCTACCCCTCCGGAGTCGTTTTGCGAAGGGGCTGAACCGCGGCTGCCGGGGGCGGCGGGAAAAGGGAGAGCAGCGCCGGGGGGCCGGGGCTGCGCAGGGCGCGGAGGGGCGCGGAGCGGGGCAGCTCCCGTCGCGGCTGCGGCCCAGGCTCGGGCTCCGCCGCTGGCAGGAGAGGAGCAGCGGCTAATCGGATTGGGTAGGCTCCCGTAATCCCAGCCCCATCGGCGGTGGTGTCTCTCTCTCTCCAATATCACTAATGTCACTTCTATTAGCTGCATTAGACAGATGTTCAAAAGCTCCCTCTCGCTCGCTCGCTAAATCTGATCCCCCTGTAATACTTTCACTGGTATTAAATCCACATGCACCCACTCTTATTCCCTCCCCCCCGCCACCCCTCCTCTCCCCACCCCCGCCATCCCTTTTACTTTCCTGAGTGGACCCTGGCTCCATTTGATCGTCTTTTCCAGGGCAAAACGAGATCTTCTGGCAAACAGACAATGGGATTGCCCTCCCTCCCCATCTGGTTGTCTCCCACTGAACCCTGTTTCCTCCATAATAAAACAAAAAAAAAAAGTAACAAAACCAAGCAAACACACAGAAAGTCCAGCCAAACAAACACTGCCTGGGATGTCACTATTGCTGACTACTCAGAAGATTTGATTCTACGTTCATAAAAGAGAGAATTGTGAGACTTACCTCCTCGACGTAGGATTGCAATTAGTGTTGGGATGCTCTAGATCTCCCTATATAAATGTATAGATGGATAAACACACACACGTGTGTGGACAGATCAGGTACACATTTTCGGCAGGTGCGTCTTCCGACTTTGTTTATCCGGACCGACATGTCTTTCCCCTAACTCTTCTTTTTAAAAAGCTTAGGGAACATCCAGCAGAACGGGCTTTTTACTTCTTATTCTTGCTCTCGAATAGTGTTTCTTGACACTCTTTCCTGCTTCACTTCTACTGTTCTTCCTTACTTTTTGCAGTCCTTTTTCGTTGTACTCGCCTTTCCCTCTTACAGGGTCACAATCTCCTTTGTAACTGTGTGTTTTATTCCACACACCCCCCCTCCAGCTGTCCTTTTGTTATTTTCTCCGACTAACCCACAGAAATGAAACACATATGCAACTCTGTCTCCTTGCATTTTCAGATGTTTCTCTCACTATTGTCTGCTATAGCTCATTGAAAGTGCAAAGTGAAAACAGATGTATAAAAGATAAAAAATATACACATACACGCACCAAGTCCAGGGAGCAGAGAATAAATCTGGTAAATCCCATCAGAGAGAAAGAGAAAGACAAGAAGGGGGGGAAAGAAAAGAGAAGAAAGAAAGAGAGAAAGAGAAAGAAAGAAAGAAAGAGAGAGAAAGAAAAAGAAAGAAAGAAGGAAAGAAAGAAAGAAAGAAGGAAAGAAAGAAAGAAAGAAAGAAAGAAAGAAAGAAAGAAAGAAAGAAAGAACCTCAGGTTCTTAATTAGCACAACAGGGCATTTTCATGAGATTTGATCATTTCCCTCTGCCCGTACAAGAAGAAATCAATGGGGTAGGAATCTATAAATCAGTCAGCATGTCAGGACAAATCAAAATAATGCTTCTATTATTTCAATCAATAAACCATTTTTATACCTAACATCTGATCTACACAGTGTGTTTGTGTTGGAAATTTGCAGATCCGCTTTGCACAAAAACAAACCATTAACATACGTGTCAATCACATTTGTAACTGTTTGAAATGGCCGGAGATTTCAGCTCGGGGCTGTCTGAAAAATTCCGGGACAAACAGAAATGCGAGGAGGGACGGATCGCGATGAAAACACTTCCGAAAGTTTGTCGCTTCTTTATTGTTTGCCCTCCTCCCTTTCCCCCTGCTCCTGCCTCAGCCCTGAGCTTTGCGAGCGGTTGAGCCCAGCGGGCCAGGTGGGGAGGAGGAGAGCCGGGTGCGGAACCGGGGAGGGCAGGCAGGACGGGGTTCATGCTCTGTGGTGCCCCAGAGCCTACAGGGGTCCGGCTGTGCAGCGTCCCGTCTGCGGCGCGTCCCGCAGGTGCAGTCGCCAGCAACCTCCAGGCCAGCCCTAAGCCCCGGGCAGCTAGGGCAATGGGCAAGCTCTTGGCTGCCGGAGGGAAGAGCAGCCTCATGCTCACCGGCCCGCTCCCTTCGGGCCAGGTCTGTTCAGCGACTCCTCCGCTACCTGTCTGGAAACCCCTCCAGCCCCAGACAGGGATGGGAAAGGTGCCAGATGGGTTTCCTCTACATCTTGCTGTACAGTGCTTCGCCTTGCTTGTTTGCAAATCCACCAAATAATTCATGCCAAACAACCATTTAGAAACCATTTTCTTTGTTTCTTTGAAACCCTACTGTACAGCTCCATCTGCCTGATATAAATGAATAATCCTTCTTGATACCATTCCTAATCCATTTCTTTACAGTCGAATTGGAAAGGGGGGTGGAGGTGGGATTAATCATCTTTAAAAATGGAAACCCCCAAACAGCCACAGATCCGGCGTATTTATTGCTTCAAATTAAACAGATGTCCCCTCACCCAACCCCCTCCCTTATGGCTGGATTTAGGACAAACCGGGGTATTTCTCAGAACCAAAATCCCATGCAAAATTCTTTGGAGTTTAGAGCCTGGATTCTTTTTTTCAACGGCTGAGTAGCATCAGGCATTACTCATATGTCTCAATCAATCCTTCATTAGACAAGAACAGGAGGAAGACGAAGAAGAAAAGCGACGAGGAGATTTTGGCCCTGTCGGAGGGGGCTAGTCCCGCGCATCCCTGCAGCTCTTCACTTTCCTCCCCTGCGCGGTCTCTCCCGGTTTGTTCCATGTCGCCGCGTTACAGAGGGCACGAGGCGATCGTCTGTAATTCATTGTTTGTTTGGGAGGGAGAGAAGGGTAGGGAGCGAGGGGGAGAGCGAGTAGCAAGTGGAAAGGTTACAGATTATGTTGTTTTGTGTTGGTTTGTTTTTTTGGTTTTGTTTTCTTTTTTTACCTCAGGAATGAGAAACAGGGTAGGGAGGTTTTGATAGATTCTCTTCTCCCTTCTGTTTCTTCATTTTCTTTTATTCTTTCTCAAAGTGATAATATATTTTCACTATAAGGATGACTTTTGTGCGCCCCTGACAATGCATCTCGGAACAAAGAACATTTGCACCTCTTCTCCTGGACAATCAGCGCCTGCTCACACCAGGCACCTTTGCTCTGCCCCTATCCCAGAGCCCCCCGGGTTTTGTTTTTCTTCTAATTTCCTTTTTTTTTTAGTATTTAAATTTCCTAATCGAATTTCTTCATTCCCTCCCTGCTATTTTCATAGATGTTTTATTTCCCGCCTTCCCTCTCATTTCCAGATCAAACGAAGCTTGCCTATCTTCCCGGGGTGGTGGGGGGCGGGGGACTAGGATATTATTAGAAAGCCATATTCCCACAGTCAAAAAAGAAGAGAAAGGGAAAAATCCCAGGATTTAACGCAAAACATTGAGGAGATCGGTGGACACCGGCGGGCAGCCGCAGCCGGCGCACGGCGACCTCGGCCCCCCCGGGCGGCCGCTGCTCCGAGGGGCCCCGCTGCTCCCCGGGCACTCTTCACACCCGGCATCAGCCCCGCCGCACTCGGGGTTACCCCGCACCCGGCTCGGGCGGGGTTGGGGGGCGGGAATGGTGAGCGCTCCCCGTGCTTGTAGTCCTGGGCTTCCTCCTCTGCGCCCGTGCCCACCGCCCGCGCATTTGGGCAGCGCAAATTTAGGTCCTGTCCTCAACACAGCAACAAAGCGGGCGAGAGAAGACTTACAGCAGATGCTTCCTTTTTTCAAAACTCAGAGATGGTACGAGCACATTCTCGGCCGAAAAAAATATCAGCTATAATTAATGGACTAAGTTGTCGCCGTTGTTATTGTTATTGTTGTTGTTTTTGTTGTTATCGGCTGGCTGTCCGGTTCCGAGACGAGACCTAAACACTTTTTTCCGTTTCATAATTTCAAACCGAGTTAAGTGCTGGATCATCAGTTTTTCCCTTTGTCTGCCCCAGTTGTAAATAATGGCTTTGAGATTAGCTAATTACGGCGCATTAATCACTGATAGAGAGGAAATAAATCAAAGCCGGGTTCGAATTTTCAAACTCACTAGTAGAGAGGTGCATAGCAACTCTATCTGCAGCAGATAGGTGCTGTTTAAATTACTGAGGCTATAGAGTAAACCACATCCACGTCACTTTAAAAAATGAAGATTTTATTTATACATACCAGTTGTGCCATTAAGTGGAGGTTTGGGGAAATTTTTTCAGTCTGGTTTTGTAAAGAAGTGCTGCAGTCTGAAGCCAGCAACGCTGACATGTCGCATTAACAAACTTCTTGTAATAAAAGCAGAATATAGAGGAGACAAACAGATGTGAGAGAGAGACAGGAGAGAGAGAGATGCACATAAAAGTCTTGTCCAAAAGACCCCTTATTATTTTTCCCGTGATTAGATTACACAGAACTCTGTATTATATACGTATGTTATATAGATGCATGTATGCATATATATATATATATATTTTTACAGAAACCAACATTCATGTCAGTTACTATATTTTTAAGAATTTCACTAGCCCGCACATCCTCCTGTCCTCCCCACAGCACAGCGTTTTTGTAGTCGTGTCCTCTCACTATTTTGAAACATTTATCTTCGGGGGTGGGAGTTAGATAAGTACATGCCAGAAAGCAACAAGCCAGCTTCTAGGGGAAGAAATCATGTAGGTCTTCAGAAAAAGTAGAGTCTGCAGATGAAAATTCGGAGCCTCAGCCAGGAGACCTACAAACCCCCCACAGACACACAGACAGACACACACACACACACACACACACACACACACACACACACACACGCACCCCACCCCAAAAAGCACTCCTCCACCTGGAGAGAGGCAGAGACCGCCCTCGCCCGGGTTCTCCCCAGCCCTCAACCCTCCATCCCCTTCCCCTGCGTCCCCGCGCCCGCCCCGGGCCGTACCTTCGCCGGGCTCCGGGGCCGCTGTCCGCGGCGGCAGCCGGGCTCTGAGGGCTCTGCGGCCCCGAGGCTGCCCGGGGAGCGGGGCTGCGGGAGCCTCCACCGCCCGGCCAGCGCTGCCACGCGCAGGTGGCCAAAGCGCCGAGTGCCGAACCCACCGGATGACACCGCCTCCCCCCTGCCTTTTAGTCGAGAACCTTGTAATTAATTTCAAGTTACTCCGCGTACCGTATCATTAAAAACAGTCTGGGGAACGGCGTCAGACCCCGGGCGCGGGGGAAGGGGAAGGGAAGGGCGATTTGCATACAGCTTTGTCTTTGCCGCGGGTTGCGCTGGCACGGGTTATACCGCTAATTGCACCAAACTAATGAGCACACCGGCCTCCACCGCGCTCCCGAGCCCGGCGTCCCCCGCCCCTTTCCCCCCCCAACTGCGGGCCGGCGGCCCCCGCCGCGGAGCCCCCCGAGGTCAGGCCGTGCCGCGGCGGCCGCGCAGCGCAAGGCCGCGGGGGGAGCGCCGTGCCCGGGGCGGGCCGGGCAGCGGCGGAGCAGCAGCGCGGCCGAGCGGCGGCGGCGGGCAGAGCCCCGCGTCCCCTGCCGGCCCGGCCCGTCACACCCGTCCCGTGGGGTCCTGCTGCCACCTGGCGGGCCGCCACCGAGCGCCGCCGGTCCGCGGCCGCGCAGGCTGCGCGCCCCGCCCGCTCCTCACGGGCGGCACAACGGCGGGGGACGGGCGCTTCCGCGGCCGCCCCCAGCCCGGCCCTAAACTGGGGCGGGATTTCACCGAGCGGCCGCAGGGCCCTTGCAGTCAGCCTGGCTCGTCAGAGAGGGTCCTTCCAGGAGGCCCTGCGCAGTGGTGTAAACAAAAGAGAGGGACCGAGGGATGACGCATCCGCGACAGCCTCTGTCGCAGGAGGTGTAGTGTGCCCTGTTTTCTTCTGCCTCCTTTTCGGTGGCCAGACTTGGCACATCATGCTTATTACCAAGTGGAGCCTTTATCCCAGGCTGCATCTTCTCCTTCGTGGTATCATGGGAGCACACAGCGCCTCGTTATAAAATACAACTGTGATGAGGGGCAGAGATCAGGAGAGGGACAAGAGCAGACGAAGCATTGCTCCCACTGCCTCAGCACCCATATAGTTCTCTCTTGCATAATCTGACGTATGATGGTGGAGTAAGAGGGCTAAAAAGACGTGAATTTTCAGTAGAATAGTCCTTCCTTAAGAAATTTTGCTTAAGACTTGTGTTGAATGAGTTAAGTATCTTCAGTGTTGCTAGTATGTAGAATGAACAAAATACAATTTTACATTTAAAGGAACAACCTTCTGCATACGTTCAGTATTTGTACTTGTCTGAGATTAGTTAATTCTGCTTCTTATCTCTTTCCTTGAGCTGGCCCTTTCAGAAGAACCAGTTTTAGACTGTAGCCAGGCCAGAAGTGTCTTTGTGCACAATCTCATCCCACTCTGTCCTGATGAATGAGTGCCAGGATAGAATTCCTCAGCAATTAACAATCCACGACCTGAACACAAGCCCATTTTATGAGCCATTTAAGCTAATAAGGAGTCATTGGTCATTTCCAGCAGGGGCCAAGATGGATATCTGGTAAATCACTGCATTTAAACTACAGCTCACCTGCCAGACACAGTGCTGTGCAGCTGTGCAGATCCTGATGGCAACCAAGTCTCAGTGGGTCCCAGATCACACCTGGTTTCCTAAGGACACTTGCAGCACAGGTTAGCGATGGTCTTGCCTAAGTATAAGTTTGATATAGTTAGTCATCTTAGTATAATCCACTATGAGAAGATTTTGTTCTATAGCAGAACAAAAAGCTGCAATTCTTATTTCCATTACTGTGTAAGCAAATGACACAACCAGTTCTAACTGATGGTAGGGTACATGCTTGGAAGTACTCATTAGCCACAAATCCCATTATATGCATACAGAGGACTTTACCCTTTGCCTTCCTCTGCCAGGTGGACATATTTCTGTCCTTTCATTAACTCTTTGACAAAATCTTAGAAGTGGGATTCATACATGAGTAGAGATAGAGCATGCTCAGAACTTTTACATTTATTTCCAGATACTAGTAGAAATCCACAGGTTGTGGGCACTTTTGGATCATATATTCTCAAGTTATAGTACTGAAAATTTGTGACTGACGTGTAAATTGCACATAGAGCCGTACTGCCTCTCAATATATTGCCAAGATGAGTGCAAAAGATATTCTGTACCAATGACTGATAGCTCTTGTATCGATTCTGTTACATCTCTCATCACTCCATTTAAATAAAGAACTTTATTGACCCCTAGAAACTCCACACAGATTCTTTCCACAGGCAAGACAAGGGATCCCAGCTGACCAAACAATGAGGTGAATGTTTTCTTCATTATTATTGCAGAAGTCTAAGAAATCTTGAATGCGTTCCTTGATTCTTAAAATGTATCACTGCAGGAATCGCTCCTAATCACGTTTAAATTGGAGTCATTTATTAGACTCATTGAGGACTGGGAACTGGGGAGTCAATGGCACTAGGGCAATTGCCGCTGCTCAGAATGTGGTTGTATGAACTAGAAACATCTGTAACAAAATTAATTAGCTACAGAAATCTCACTTGTCATTTCCCAGCAATCAAATAAAATGTAAAACAGACTTTTTTTTTCTTACTTTCCATCACTACTTCTTCTTTTCCTTCTATTGAAACTGCTGGGGAAAAAAAATGAAACTATTTGTGTGATCATTTCATCAGTTCACTAGGAGAAAAAGAAAAAAAAATATATATGTATATGTGCCTATCACACATATATGCACATATACATAAATTGTGTGTATATACATATATATAAATTGTGTGTAAATGTATAAAAGTTATATAATATATTAATCCATGTAGGCTATGGCTAAGATGTTAATTAAAGTGACCATATTATTAACTATTAGAAATTATAACAGAGACATAATTAATAATATTTACAAGAAAAGCTATTGGTGCCACATCTACCACAACTACGATAGAAATAACAAACGCTTTCTTCCTTGTTTTACATTATATATCTTTCGTTTATTAATTAATTCACAAATTAAATATTAATAAGAGTCTCAAAAAAACATCTCTCACATGTATGCTAACATATCAGTAACAACCATTAATAGGTCTCATTGCCTTCATATTTGTTGTGGTCTGAAATACCCCACCAATTCCATAGCTGGTGGGCTGGTGTTCTATATGCAATTATAGGAGAAATAGTTCAACCAACACACCTGCTTCATTCAAGTGCAAGCTTGTGCCTCACCTGCTCTCTTTACGCTTTGGTTGCCCCATATCACTGACATTTCCACTCTGCAACATTTGTCTTTTAGCCACTAATTTTTATCAAGATGACTTAAAGATCCACTAAGGTAATAGTCTTTTCAACATTACCTCTGTATCTCCAGGGTTTAGTTACACCTTCTGCTCTGTGGCAGAAAAGGCTATTACATCATTTACTTTTATCCATGCTCTTTCTTTTCCTGGGAAAGAGGATTGTGGGAGGATCCTCTCAAGGGTTCCTACCCCTTTTCCATCGCTGCCTCATCAGTTCTGCTCCTGAGACAATTCCCTGGGCAAAACTCAGAGAGAGCAGATCGTGAAGAGGCAACCTTTCCACAGGTGGGGGCAGGAGCTAAGTGCAGCATGCTAACCAGTGCTGAACAGGGAGGAAGTGACAAGAGCACTCTTATAATGGAGAGACTGAGAAGGATGTGGTTTCATAAAAATCGAGAGTGCTTGGGATCAAGCCAGTTAGAAAGAAGTGGTGTGCACGCAAGCCCAGAGCATCTGCTCTCCATGAAATATGCAAAGATGAGAAGAAAAGAAAAAGACTTCCTTTAACAAGAAGCAAAGCTATTCAGGATAAAATACCAAACCTCATCTTAATACCTGTCAATGGCAACGTTTGTATCTACAGACAGTACTATGAACATATGTGTCATTACATTATACAGTTTCTGAGGCAAGTACCATCTGTATTTGTGCAGGCTGGGAGCCCGACTGGGGACTGTAGGGGGTAACACAACAGGTACCCATCTTCAGGATTCAGGACACAAGACATCCCACAAAGCTGGGACAGTCTTAGGCCTTATGCATAGCATCACAACTACATGAATAATACCTTCCTTGGGAATCACTTAATTGATTCTCATAATTGAAATATGAAGTCTCTTATGGGCCTTTTTGTGCTTTCTCTTTTTGACAGTGTTGGGGCAGATCTCGGCATTTCTTGCAATTCCAAATCTAGAGTCTGTAACTAAGGAGAACAGTGAAGTGGGGAGTTACAGAAAATAGTAGGGATCCCTGCCACGTGGTATTTACTCAGATAGAGTATTTCTACAGATATAATAATTACATCATAAAAATTCTAATTTCAGTTTCCTTATGGAATTTAGACAGGCCAAACCAAAATTAATGCATTGTCCATATGAATAAATAACAAAACAAAGCAAAGCAAAAAGAAAAAAAATCAGGACATTACAGTCTTCATGAAAAGTCTAAATATTCCTGCTTTATTACTGCATGCCCAGTGACATACTTCTCAACCAGCAGGATAAGTGAGACACAGGTAGAATAAAATGAGGAAAACACCAGTGAGTGTAACAGTTTGTTGTCTAGATGTGTCCATGCAGATAAGAATCAATTATGTACCTCTAAATTTGCATGTAACTTAAGCCCTACACAGCTGCACATGCATGTGATGGAGATTACTGCTGTATAAAAAGAGTAGCTGTGCAAAGAAAGAAGCCCGTGGCACCTCCACTGATTGTAGCTTATTCACAGACTGTGTTAACACTGAATTACCTCTGAGGTAAGGCTTGATTTGTTTTAGGCATATGTGAGCAGGAGCTTGTGTAACCCAAGAGAAAATTCAATTGCTGCACATTTGTCTTTAGGGAGGAAGGCAGAACAGAGCTGACAGCATCACTGCTGAGTAAGTAAGTAAGTAATGTCTCTGTTTTGGTCCCACTTACAGACAGGCCAGTAGCTAAAATTGCATGGGACACTCTGACCGTCCTAGTGTTTGTCCACAGGAGGTTTTTCATCTTGTGCTGAAATTCAGAGCACTGCAACATCTCGTAGTAAGCTACTTTAAGGCCAGGTAAGTCCTTCCCTCACAAGAAATATGTCAAATTGCCAGACCTAGTGAAACTCCCACAAAGTGCAATAAACTACTGCTAAATACAGTTTTGTATCCATCAGCCTCAAATGTGGGGTAATCATTAAGAGTGCCTGTTAAAGCTGTTTAGTGCAGAGTGGTCATGGTGTAAAAAAAACCCTCACAATTTCTTAGTAGCTATGCCAGCTAGTACAAATTGAACCCATATGTTGTATTTGCAAGCAACAACATTCCTGGAAGTAAGCAAAAGAGCTGTTCCTTTGGGTTAAGTCACTAAATGTGCATTTCAAGGTAAATTACTATTGAATCATTGAAGAAATTAACTAAAAGGGCTCCAACATGGTATATCTGGTGTAAAACTTTCCAATACTCTGGTATGGTATCAATTCAAATCAAAGTCTATGTAGGACACGAAAAAGCACCAACACAAGAAGGTCTGGAACAGCAATCTCCAACAGTTTGGGCTAAGGAGGACATTGAGACCAAGAAACATCTTTAGCTGCAACATATTAAAATAAATAAAAGGTTTTTATGAATACAGAAAAAAAAGACTTGTTAAAATTTGGGCTCAGGATCAAACCAAGCTTAGCTGTGAGTGGTAAACAGCTGATAAGCTCTGTTTGGAAGTGGTGTACCTTAGGCAACCTGCAGAATACCTGGAACCCCATCTACCATTCTACCATTACTAGAAACAGAAACAGCTATAGTGCTTTCTTTCTGGTTTCCTAGAAGTTTGCGTTCTAACTCAGCCTAAGAGCCAACTCAGTCTCCCTTACACCTTAAGACTTCATATAGACAGCATCAAAATTGTCTTCTCCAGACAAACAGCCACCATTGACACATAATTGAATTTTAGTTACCTTCTTTTAAGAATCTGTCTCACCAATGAGAATCCTAAGGACATCTTCTTTAATGACAATTATATTTCTTTTGTCCCTTTTGAAGTACCAAAGGGATGTTCTCACACGAAGTGGTGTTCTGAGAAACTGCAGAATGAATAATGTGTGGGTTAGTGTTTTAGCTTGCAACCATCCCAGAGTTGAGTGCTGAAGCCTTTGAGTTTGACATAAAACACCCCTGACATCAGCATCTCACTTTGATCCTCCACCCATCCGCTTGGCATGTGTGAGGCTCATTACAAGGCACCTAGTGTTCCTGGCTTTGGCATGAGACCAAGCTGGTCTGTACTGACAAGGCTGACAGACTTTAGGACATGTAAAGAAATAGAGAGAATGAGAATTAACCTCCTAAACGTGAGGATCAGGATCACTTTCCCTTGTGACTTTCCCAAGGTTAAAAAGGAGGCAGGTGAGGAAACAGGGAACTGAGCCCTGGCAGCACAGCCCTGGTCAGCTGAGGGGAGAACGTGGAAACAAGCAGCCTGCAGGGATTGTGGGGAGAGAATTAAACCTGTGCCTCTGCTGAAGGCGGAGTACATGAGAACCTGGAAGTAAGTCAGTAACAGTCAGGAGGAGTGCCAGGGTTTGGGCTGGAAGCAGAACCATGTTTCTCTTTGCCTTGCTGCTTGGTGCTAGTCTGGAAGTCCTGTATATCCAATCTCTAATTGCACCATCCTATCCCTCGATTTCTGATCCACCTTGTCTGGGCACTGGGACCTACTGAAATCCATTTTCCTGTCTGCTTGCCCCTGAACAGAATCTTAATTCTGAGTGACATGTAACTTGTCCACATAGGAGCTTGGCAGACCTGATCCAGGCAGTGAATTCCTGCCCCAATTTCTTCTCTATGTTTTTGTGAGGTAAAAGATGAAGTACACCAACACTAATAAAATTGAAATTATGTTAGTCTAAAATCCTACAGTTTGCTAAAGCATAGCATTCTCAAAATGGTTTGTAAATACTAGACTGTATAATTCATAAAAATCAGCAACTCATCTATAATATACATTTGTTGTAATAAAACACCTATAGAGAAATTATTCTTTGTTAAAAGCTGCAGACTTTTCATTAGGAACTGACACTTCCTATATTTCTCATCAAAATTCTGGTGCCTTCCACCTTTTTGGCACTAGCTTTTCTGTTTCTTCTATGCTACAGATGATAAAAGAGATGGCTGAGTTTCAGCTTTTGAAGCACCAATGGGCCATCTGCAATGAGATGATTACTAGCTGTGCTGGTTTCAGCTGGGGGGGACTTAATTTCCTTCACAGTGGCTGGTATGGGGATGTGTTTTGGATTAGTGCTGAACACAGGGTTGATAATATAGAGATGTTTTTGTCATTGCTGAGCAGGGCTCACACAGAGCCAAGGCCTTTTCTCCTTTTCTGCTTCTCCTACTGCAGTGCTTCAAGGAAGTTGGAGGTACCTGGGAGGTTGGGAGGAGACACTGCCAGGACAGGTGACCCCAACTGACCAAAGGGATATGCCAGATCATGTGACATCATGCTCAGTATATAAAGTGGAGGAAAGAAGGAGAAAGGGGGGGACATTTGGAGTGTTACAGTTTGTCTTCTTAAGTCACCATTATGTGTGGTGGGGCCTTTCTCTCCTGGAGATGGCTGAACACCTGCCTGCCCATGGGAAGCAGCGAATTAATTCCTTGTTTTGCTTTGCCTGTGTGCACAGCTTTTGCTTCCCCTATAAAACTGTCTGTATTTTAACTCACGAGTTTTCCAGCTTTTATCTTTCTGATTTTCTCTCCCATTCCGCTGGTGGAGGGGTGAGCAAGTGACTGCATGGGCCTTGGTTGCTGGCTGGGGTTAAACCACATCACCTGTCAAACAGCTGACAATTTGTCATGCTCCATTGGGATTTTAATAAATGTGAAGAAGGCAAAAAAGTGATTTGCCTAGAGTCAGAAGTTGATCCAAACATCCAAACTTTTCCTATCCCAACACACTGCAGAGAATTCTGAACAATTTTTGCTTTGTTTTCGGAGGTTATTTTCCTTTGTAATTTTTGAAGACCAAGCTATGAATCTCAAAACAAGATTCTTATCCAGATATGAACCATGAGAAACCTCAGTCAGGATATTTGGCCATAGGTTTTGGGACATCCAATTACAACTTTCTTGAGGCTGTTCAAAGCAGCAGCATCTCTTAACCTCCCACCGAGAGTAATTTTCACAAGTGGGATAGACACCGGCTTAGGAGACATTGGTTACATCCATTGTGTCCGAAATTTTCCACAGCTAACAGTTTTTTATTATCTGCTAAGGAGTGATGTTGGCAGCATTTTCTTGTGATGTCACTAAAAGAGCAGTAGTAGTGATTTAAAAGCCAGGAGCTTTGAATTATTGCTTAAGGTTCTTGATTAGCTAGGTACTGTATTCTCCCCACATTTGTCTACAAGAAAAGATGCATTTATGGGAAGTTTTCCAGATGTCTCTTCATTAAAGTGAAGAGGTCACATTTTATTTGCTGCTAAACAAAACAGTGCATTACATTGCAGATTATTGTACCTAAGTGTGTGTGCTTGGACGATACTTCACAGAAAGTAAGTCAAGTGCAGAACTATAATTTTTTTCTTCTTGAGAGCCATCTTGGCTCAGAAAATACCTTTTCTCTCCAAATGGTAAAGGATTTTGTGAAAGGCTTCTAATCTTGCATTCTCTGTACCATAATTTCAAATGCTTTCTGTGGGCTGTTTGAACATAAATCAAAGTATAGCAGGAGAAATTTTGCCTAGCAAAGGCCTGGAAACAAATTCCTGCTGGATAGGAGTTTTAAAGGAGACATACTTGCTTTTGTACTGTTCGACTTTCATGTGTGCATCTGCCTCTTGAGTTTAACAGCTGCAGCTGTGTGTCCAGAATGCAATTACACAGTCTAAAATTTGTGACTTAAAGACTGATTCACACGTTAGAAGTTAAAAAACTGAGTTCTCTCCTTTGACACAAGAAAAGATGATATATGGACTGCCCTCATCCCATCTTTTAGAAATGTTAGATGGTATAGCTTAACTTTGCATAAATAATTAAAGATTACAGGATAGGTAGCAACCAGAAAAACTATTGAACTGCAAGAGGACTGGTACCTTGACCCAAAAGAACAGATGGAACAGCCTGATGAAACAGTAACCTGCCTGGCCATATCTGCAGGAGCTAAATATTTCCACTAACTGCAGCATTTTTCTTCATGGTTATACCCCAAGGGGTTTGAGCCCAGACTACAAAGAATATTCTACATCCCTCTGGAGTTTGGAAGTGGTGCCACATGTATACTGCAAGAGTCCTGATGCTTGTTTGGTAATATATTTATAATGATTTTGTTCCTGTGGCACTGATAATTTCTATTTAATTTATTTTTGCTTTTTACTTGCAGTGGTCTCATAAGCTCCACCACAGAAATCAGTTTCATTCCATGTAGTTCTTACTTCTGATCTAATATTGGATAAAGTATTTTTTTAAAATTATTGCTTTCCTTGCTAAGATGGAATGGAACAAAAAGATATGTTTGGGTTTGGAATTTTTTTAAAGCAGCTTCAACAAACTGTGGAGTCATAGAGAAGAAAAGGCCCTGAAAATCACCCAGTCATCTATGTGCCCCACAGTAACATCAATTATAACCACGTTATAATGTGGTCAGTGAAGACTGAACCAAAAAAGGTGTTCAGTAACACTGTCTTCTCTGCAACCTCTGTTGCAAGTGTCCTGTTCCTTTCAGTAGCAGGCCCATATTTTCCACAGTATGCCTTTTGTTATTGATGTATTTGAAGAAGCCCTTGCCCTCTCTCAAAAGCTACAGAATACAGATCTTTCTCTTTGCAACAACTTTTGTGTAAGTTTCTTGGTTTCCCCTCATGTACCTCTTCTTTGGCAAAACAACATGAAAGGAAATACACATGCCGTTTATTCAAAACAGTTTTGGTTTTAGCCTAGGCTTATGTGCCAAAAGGAAGAGAAAGGATCAGAGTGCTGAAGAGACTACATTAAATATGTAAGCAATACCTTCTGTATTATGAATAACTACCTCAGACATTCCTTGGCCTGCAACTCCTTGCATGTGGTATATTATTCAGTTTAATGTCAATTCAACACACAGCAACGTGCTTACAGGTATGAATGTGATTGCCAGCTCAGTAGCACTGGAAAGTTCTGGCTCCTCTCAGGTTTGTATGTAGCTTACTATAGAGATTTCTCTTTGGTCTCTACCTTATTACCATTATCAGGATCATGGTGCTCCTGTAATTCTGCCCACGTCCTAATAATGTTATTTAACCCGAAAATAACTAACTACATAATGCAATTCACGGTATTTTTTCCAGAGCTGTAATTGTTTTCTGAGGTGATTTTGGTGGCCATACAAATATAGCAGGTCTAGTGAGATGGTAGCAAGGTGCAGGATTTGCTGGTGAAACAGGTTTTATCTTTCAAAAGGGAAAGTACTCTTGGGACTGCTAATGTGCAGTTCAAGGCTAAAGCATAGCTGAGCTGCTTGGCACTGTGGAACTTCAAAACCCTTTGAAAAATCAGTTCTAAAATCATGTCTTGTGAGTCTAGGTAGGTGGGGGACTTAAAATGTTCTACTAGAGAAGACTACAGACACTGGTTTTTCATATGGAGCTCTTCTTCTCTTTCGTGTGCAACTGGAAGATTTAGCAGCTACTAAGGTTCAGATTGCGTCCAGTTAACTTAAATTCTGGGTACCCAAAAATAACCACCACCTGTATCATGCCCTGTAGTTCTTGTGGGCCTAATCACAACACTCCTTGTTACTTCTTTCTTTTCTGTTCTTTCCAGCGTGTCCCCACATGCCAAGTTCAATCTACAGGCTTATATTTCAATTACCCTGGTTTAAGAAAACGTCACATTGTGTTGGAGTCTAAGAATAGAAGGTGCTCATCAGTCAACATTTTTATAGCGTGCTAATCATCACCGCAGTGTGCTGATTTGGTACTCTGGATTTTGGCCACTGCCTTGGTCAATCACTGAGGAGTTCTATTCATCATCTACCTATTCTTATGGATTTGTTTCCATCATGGCCACCTAGACTAAAAAGAAAGAAAGGAAAAGAGGACAAAAAATTAAAAATTTCTGTCTCCAATGAAAAGTAATACATGCAGAAAATAACCTATGTTAAAAAACACACATTCCTCCCAAAAACATCCAGTCTCCACTATGAATAAATATATACTATGAATAGTTGATGGAATCTGATTTTCTAAACCAGAAGGTTTGTTTCTTAAAAAAAAAAGTCCCTACTTATTACAAAGAATGGTCTTCCTTCTTCAAAGGCATTAATGGATGGAAAAGTTGTATTTTCTGTATTGACATCCTGTACAGAAATGAACTTTGGATACAGAACTTTAGTTCTTGCCCTACACATTGTTACTGTAATTAAGAACCTGCAGAGTTACTCTGATTACAGCCGAAGTTATTGCCACTGTCAAAGAATGCCTACAAATATTATAAAAAACAATTTCATATATGTTGGACAAAAGCACTGAGATTCTGATACACTGGTGCTCCCACATTCTTTTTTGACAAGACTTTTGACAAGAGCTAATAAGTATACTTAATAAATGTGTCAGGCAAGAACATATAGAACAATATATGTGTATAAAGTGTATGTAAGAAGACTAAAGATTCAGAAACTATGTTCCAACCCAATTCTCCATAGTTCCAACCTCCCATAAAGTATCATTTTCCTTAGTTAATCTTGGTTTCATAGCTGCACAGAGGAGATGTTCATGCCACATGGAAAGACTGTCCCTTCTTGTGTGCCAGAATTTTCTCCTATCTTAACAGACCGTGTCATGATTTTAGGGAGCACCTGGTAACAGGGTTGTTTTCCTTCTTAATGGATTGCTGTCAGTAAATCAGTTCATCCTTACTGGCCTCTACATCCCATTTTCCATTTGATGGAAAAAAATTTGATTAGATTCCAACAGGAAATAGTGTTGATCAGATTTCAGAGAATTTGCTCACTTCTGAGAAAAATACTTGTCATACTATGCAGATCCTTTTCGGGGGTCTTTGGCAGTAGCCCAAGTGTATCCCAGTCCTGAGTTAGCTGTCTTAGCAGTCTGAGGGTGAGTCTGCCCTAGCCAAAGTTAATTGCCATAAAGTCAAGAGTATTGTCCTACAGGACAATGTCCTTTTGAGTTGGAAAATCCCATATTTTAAATGAATAAGGGCAAATTCACAAATGAAAGTATATTTTTTGTGAAGCAGAGTGGATTTGTGTCCAATATTTAATTTAAATATATGGGGGAAAGGAGACAATTACCTTAGAGAAAAAAATACAAGGGAAAAATCAGAGCACAACCTGGTCAGGTCTAGTGGTATTATGAAACATAAAGTATTTTTGCCCATTCACCGAAGCATAATACAAGTCTAATTTGAAAGAGATGTCTAGACATGATAGTTCAGGTCCTGCCTGAGGCTGGGATAACTTGAAAGTGCGATGAGGTTTCTCAGGATCTTGTATATCCAACTACTGAATC
The DNA here is from genome assembly GCA_018881555.1 of Amblyornis subalaris. Classification (NCBI taxonomy): domain Eukaryota; kingdom Metazoa; phylum Chordata; class Aves; order Passeriformes; family Ptilonorhynchidae; genus Amblyornis; species Amblyornis subalaris. The sequence goes on along the minus strand of JACAXG010000069.1, from coordinate 39,388 downwards.
TCCACAGATGGAGATTCCTATAAGAGACTCAAATTTCTAGTTCACTTTTTCTTTTACCTCATTGAAAAAATAATTTGTTGAAATATTTTGGCATTCAGCTTCTCCTAAGTATTATTTTTTTGAAAGCTTTCATTTGACATTTGCTTCAGAGGCCTCACATATGTAAGTTGTTCATTTTGTGTTTATGAAACTTAGTGGTGTAGAAGTCTGTGAACTGACCACACATTCCACCTCAGCATCAACCAGGGTGTATAATCCCTGGCCTTGGCTTGGTAGCTCATCCCAGTTTTTAAATAGTTCTTTTTCCAGAGGGGCAGGGAATTTTTAGTGTCAAGGAAAAGTGTTCCAAACAGGAATAATTATACTCTTCCTTGAGGAAGAAAAAATGTGGTAGGTGTCCTCATTCTGCAAATATTACTGTGCTTAAATCTTGACACTTCCACTTCTACCTTTTGTAAGGTAGTTCTCAATTGTTAAGTGATTTCACATCTTTCTCCATCTTGGTGTGCTAGTAAGTGTTTGCAAAACCCAGGTATTTGTACTGAAGATTGCTAAAACTCCTTCTGCCTTGGTGCGTGGAGCTGGGGAAGACAGGCAGGAAGAGGCAAACTGAGGGGCTGTGACCAAGAGAGGCACCACAATTCTAAGTCTAGAGAGAGCCCAGTACAAAGGGAGCGTCCTGTGCCTTAGAAGAACCTGGATGTTCACCCAGAGTTTCTGGGCACATTGCCGAGGTCCTGCTACTGCTCTGGGACATGTGAAACCTAAAAATGTTGCAGGGCAGTCAGTGACATTTAAAAGCAAAAAGAGGCTAAGAAGTGTAACATCTTTACCTGGTGGTGCTCTCTGATGGCACAAGCTCTCCTGCTGTTCCCTGCAAGCTGTGGCAGCTGTGCTGTTTCCCAGGATGCCACAGAGCTGTAACAAGAATGCAGCACGATGCTGCTCTGTGTTGCTGATTTATATTCTAGAATGAAATATTTTAGTTAAATTATTGCGAAATTAAAATATTATAATTTTCAGTAAACAGAGTAATTGGACATTAGAGGAGGAAAATGAACTGTGACTGGGGCAGCAGTTTAGTACTGCAGGAAAATTGCAGTAAGCCTAATGAGGTGCTAAAAAGGAAAGTGAAAGCAGTCCCAGTTAGATAGTTGATTTAAAAACCCGGTTGCTTTAGGGCTTTCATGTAAAATGTATCAACCTCATTTTTATCTACAGCACTTTATCTATTATTGTCAACCACTGTCATGACAGTGTGAGCTTCACCAAATGAGCACAAAGACAAGGGGAAGTCGAAGTTAATTTAAAATGCAATATTTTAAAAAATTAAAACCTTATTTAAGCCCTGGTCAAGTATAGACTCTGTTTTACTGTATTAGTTCTGAAAGTAACATGAAAAATTGAAATAAACTCTGAAAGGCCTTACTATTTCATAAACAAAATATGTATATACAGGGTGTCTTGTAACATGGCTGTTTAACTCAGAGATATGCATAATACTAAATATTCACCAAAATAAATGCATCTGTACACTTGCCTGGCATAATACACAGCCATTCATACAGAGCACTGGCTTAAATGCTTTAAGGCATCTTAGTTTTCAACATTTAGCTCCACTCCATATATAATTTCTTTCTTTATATCTGCAGTGTTGTCTGTTGGCTGATTTTAAAATAGGCATTCTCGAGCAATTATATTCGTGCGTCCAGTCTGATCACTGAAATCATGCTACACTCATGACCTCGAAAAGAACATATGTACATATTTAACTGTAACTATGCAAATAGATTCATTGAGGTCCTGTGTGGTTAGAGCTGGACAACACCAGGAGTATTCTACAGGATCTTCCCAAACCTCTGCTATTCCTGTTTGAGACAGTGTAGGAAGGTCAAGAGAATGAGTGAGGTTGATGGTCTAGGACTCAAAAAAAGTAATTTCGAGGAAGGTGTGTTGTCTGCAAATGGAAAGTGGGATGAGAGGTGTGTTATACTCATTTAATATATTTGGGAAAAAATTAAAATCAGGGCAGGAGTCTGCACATTTTTCACCCTCTGTGTACGGGACATCCCCTGTAAAAACGATTTTTTTATTAAAAAGAATTGCCAGTGAACTGCTGGTGTATTGTAAAGCCAGAGCAAGTCTGACAGCGTAACACGTGAACCAATCAAGGGAGAAAGTGACTGAACTTGTAAAGAAGATTATAGAGTAAACGACAGGTCATCTCGACTGTCTTTTCGCCCGGAGATTACCTTACCTCCACGTGGACAGGGCCCGTCGCTGCGGCGCTGCCGAGCACCAGCCATCCCCGGCGGGCGCACCAGGCTCCGCTGCTCCGCTCCGCGACGGGACCAGCCTGGCATCCACCACGTGCTGCTGCTCGGGAGGCAGCACTGCGCAGCCACAGCGCCTCCAGGAACACGCTGCGCTTGGAAATAGATGGGGCTATTCCCCTTTCTCTGAACCCTTTTTTCACCGCCCCTTCTGAACCAGCAGGTATTTCTCACGCAAACTATGCATCGCTGGTGAGGGATTTATAATAGTTTCAGACTTTATCATGAGGAACTTCCAAACGAAGGATACCTTCCTATTTATAATTTAAAAAAACCAAGCAAACCCACAAACCAAAACCAACCAACCAATCAAACAAAAAAACCCCAACTTGTTTCAGTCTGCATAAATGCTACTGACATCTATGACTCAAAGAGCCAGGGGATACATTGACTGGGGGTCCCTAAACCTTAGGGTCTAGAGAGTAAGTCCTATGAGGAGCAGCTGAGGGAGCTGGGGTTGTTCAGCCTGGAGAAAAGGAGGCCCAGGGGAGACCTTATCACTCTCTGCAACAGCCTGAAAGGAGGTTGTAGCCAGGTAGGGGTCGGTCTCTTCCCCCAGGCAACCAGTGACAGCACAGGAGAAGAAAGCATCAAGATATGACGGGGGAGGTTCAGGTTGATCTTCAGGAAGATTTTCTTCCCTGAAAGTCTTGTAAAGCATTGGAATGAACTGCCCACAGAAGTGGTGGAGTCACCATCTCCGGATGTGTTTAAAAAAAGACTACACGTGTCACTAAGTGCTATGTTTTAGTTGACAGGATGGTGATCAGTCAAAAGTTGGTCTCAATGCTCTTGGAGGCCTTTTTCAACCTTAATGATTCTATGATTCTATGACCCAAAGGAGCTGGTTCTGGACTCTTCCTGACCCATGTGTTCTCCACCAGCTGAAGTTGTAGAACTAGCTAAGCAGAAACACTATACACTGGGTTTAAGACCTCAGTGGAGCTACCTGTCAGCTGGAGGTTTAGAAAATGCTGCTAATCCGTAGAAAGATGCTCAAATGTGTTAAAAAATTTAGGTCAAAGTGTCCAGCTCACTTCTAAAAAGAAACTGTAAGATAAAATTTGCAAAGTCAAAGGCAGAGCTTAAAAAGCCTCCAGGCACACTGAAGTACACAGTGGGTTCAAGAGGGGAAAGTCAGACTTGGATCCTAACTTCTGTCTAATTGCTTTTAATTGGCTTTATTTATGCTATTAAGGTGCCTAGATACAGTGGAAAGCTTTACCTTCTTGATTAGTTAGCTGAGAATCCAATTCCCACCTGGAATTCAATGCGATTCCTACCTGGAAACAGCACCTCCAGATGCTGACTAATTCCCTTAAAAGTGCATATCTTAGGATGGGCTAAATTATTCTATAGAAGTTATTACCTTTTTCCACTGACAGCAGAGAGTAGGTAATTACTTAAACTCTTAACATGCCACTCACATTAAATGACCTTATATAACCACCCCACCTCCCAAAAATTGCCTCAGGAATCATATTAACCTGAAAATTAATCTGATTACTCACTACCAGAAGAGGGATTCTTGAATTAGGTGATTTCCTGGCTGTCCTCAGGAGGTATAGAGAGTATGACAGACACTAAGAAAGAACTTTCTTCAGCGAGATACTCTTCTGGAAAAGCAGAACAGATCCAAATCCAAAAGACAAGAAGAGAAAATTCTATTAATTACTTAGATTTTATTGCCATAAAAATTTAAAAGTCCTGTGATCGCCACAGATCTATGTGGTCTGTGTGTATGGCTCTGTGAAGCCTCCATCTTCAGGCTCATCTCCCATGCTGAGGCAAAGAGAGGCAAAGAGCAGAGTGACAGGCAGGGGTTTTGTTCTGCCTGCTGGGACAAAGAGGAGCAAAACACTGAAAATTTGGCTCAATTTATGTTAAAATTTTAGCAGAGCAGACTAACAAGTCAGCATGTACATCAAAGCATTATTTTTAAAAAGGCATCTGAAAATACTATTCCTCAGACCTAATCCAGACAACAGGACAGCACCTGGTGCCATTAATCAGTTCTGCCTATTTTCATAGTTGACACTAGGTATAACCTTGAATAGGTCACAATTACCCAGACTGGTATTTCTTGGCAAAGTCCTAATGATTCAGTTTAATAATTTTAAATTAGTTCTCACTTTTTCCCCCATCCTCTAATTCAGTTTTCCACTTTCTGGTAACTGTCTTACACTTTTATCTCGATCAATAATGTTGTGAGTAGTCAGAGCACCTGACAGATGACAACATCTTTGTTATTTAAGGAGGTCTCTTATGACATGGGACCATCTACTAAGGGCATTTTCTGGGGAAAAAAAAAGCTTTTACCTTATAATATACTGCAGATGCAGATGGAAAGTGATGTATTATATGAAGTACTAAACAAAGAAATAAATAACCGGCTATAGGAGTTTTTTTCCTTCCTGTCACGAAGCAATCTAAATTTTAGTATTTATTCTAGAAATGTCCTAGCCTCTTAGAGGAAAATTATGCATGAAATAATGCAATTAAAACTGAAATAAAAGATTTAAATGCAGCCTCTGGAGGCATCAAATGGCACCACACTGTCTCACTCTTTACTGCCTCTTAAAATGATTGCTCAATTTATAGGAAAATCTTTCCATCTTTGCTCTTAGAATCCTCTGGTTTTGATGGCACTAATCATAATTCAGTTTCTCTACTCCATGGGAACAGGTCAACATTTCCTTCATGCTCCAAAATGAATAAACAACCCCATGACTAAGTACAATATTATTCCTTACGCAAGAAGGAGAGTCTTAAGCCCTGATTTCTTGATTGGTTTGCTCCAGCTTTTTCAGAAGATAGTCTTATATCCCTCCTCAGGATCTCAGTTAGTACTTTTGTCACTGGCAGCCTTGGGAATTACTTTGAAAATCACTGATGAGAAGTGAGGAGTATTTGGGAATGGTGCATGCCATCTTCAAAACTGCTATAAATGTGATGTCTCCAACACTATCAGTGATAAGAGTGAAAAAACCAGACACGTTTGCAGTGGTGTAACATCTTGCGAAGAGCCTAAACTACTCCTTTTTTTCTCCTCCCTCGTGCTAAATTGCTAGAGTTTTAATGATAGACATGTAACACCCAGAAACACAAGCGAAATAAATGAACGTGTTTTTCTGAATTCACTTGTCAAAAACAATGGTTTCCACAACCAGTTTCTTTCAGGAAGGGTAATTCATGGCAAAAGAGGAAGGAATTGGGTCAATTTTCAGTTCACAAAACTTAATAGCTTATATTTATCTGCTGGCACATCAGGGCCATAAATAACTTCACTAAAGTCTCTCTGATTGTAGTAAACTACACTGCATAATCACAGAAATTGATTTTCTTGACAAGAACAGAGATCAATCTGTGGAAACTTCTCTTTGTGACCGTGAGCAATGAAAAGATATCATGATATCAGGATAAGTTTAGACAATGCATTTTCATTTGAGAGGATCACAGATATGTGACTGCTAGCTTTAGTAGCTGAAATATCACAGAGTAGCATTATCACACTAAAACTGTGGTGTTGAGTTTTTAAGAATTAATCTCACAAAATCTCAGTGATAAATTTATGAAAATGAGCAAACCGAAAAGACCATCTAGGTAGAGATTTTCGGAGCTTGTTACAGAGGAGGTCTAAAATAAACGCCATGAATATCATCAACATTTGAAGTAGCCCACAAAGTTAGATTTTGCCACTTTCCAGCAGAAGTGAGTGACGTATTATTACTCGAAGCCTTTCCAACATGGGATACGCCAAACAGGGCACACCATGAACAGAGTCATACCCAGCAAGTCCTGACTCTCCTGAGCCAGCAAAGTTTCAGTTTGCATGAGCTGCTTTCAGTGTTCCAGAAACCTGCTTGATTAAGTGCCCACATGATGGAGTAGTAGATGGTTTCTGGCAGCAACAGTGCACTGCAGTTTTGGTCAGGTTCCAGTTCTGTAACTCGTGAACACCATCAAGGGACCATTCAGAGCAGTGTGACCTTCCAAAATGTCTACCTATTCAAGAAAATGACAGAAGCAACATCCCACATAGCAGAATAGTTAAATTGGCTTCCCCTTCTCCATACCAACAGGGACATGTTGGGTAAGTCTACGTTTAGCTGGCATTGACAGGGATAACAGAATTTATTTTTCAAGGTGTCCATTTTTTTAGCAATCTGTTTTAAAAAGTTGAGATAATTTAACTGTTGCAAATGTTCCAAAATGAATGTTTTGTGCAATTATTCAGAATTAGATCTTTAATGGATTTATAAGGCCCCTTCCAACTCAAACCATTCCAGCATTCTACAAAATTTTGTGTTGCTGTTATAACAGTATCTAAAAGTGATTGAAATTTGTGCAGAGTCCTTTAGGCAAAACCACTGATGTCATAGTTAGAGATTTTAGGCCTAAAAGCACAGCAAATCACATTAGTATATTAGCCAATATGCTAGTTAATATGTTCCCAGTAACAGATTTGAAAGGATGGTGAAGACAATGCACAGAGCCCTTAATATCTGAGATATTAAGTCTTTGACTCCTGCAGGTGATATAAACCTTCTTTGCTCATACAACATTTTCTAGACCTGTTAATTAGAATATTGCCTTGTAACATTCCTCTTATTGTGAAATAGGCCCCAGAAAGCTGCAGGTCTCCCCCAGTGAGAAAATCTAAAATGCAAAACAGAGACCTTTAGAGACAGGTTCCTTTCCAAGCTGTGCATAACTTACCCCTCTCCCAAAGTTAATGGCAAAATATCAGTAGTGCCAAAACAGCACTAAATCTCACAGAAGACAGGAGAAAAAGCAGACCAAACATCATGATCAGTATTACGGAAGTGATAGTACAAAAAGTATTAGGCAGAGAATAAACTGTATCTAAACAGGCATATCAAACCATTTTAGAACATTGTGTCAGGGTTGGTGGGCAATAACAGAACATGTGTTAACAAAAAATATTGTGACAAAAACATCTGTAAAAAAATAATAAAAATTCTATCAGTTACAGACTTCAGAGCAGCCCATTGTAAAACCTATGTGCCGAATAACCACTGTTGGCATGTGGCACTTAGCCATTACAGGCCTGTGGAACCAAAGCAGCTGAAATGCCAGAAAGAATTTGGAGGTCACTACAGACACACCCAGATTTGTTGCGTGAGTGGTGTTGATAGAACATAAGAACGTGAAACTCGATTTATGGGTCATGGACTGCTCTACAAAGGTGAGCAGAGCCAGAGATAAGATGTTTTGTAAATGCTTTGTCAAAGAGTGTATATATAATACAAAATCAGATCATATTGTATTTGATGGTAGAATTTGATGATTTCTGAAGAAATGGGACATTTTACAATGACTCATATCATAACAATGAATCACAATATACCAGCAGCTGTTCATGTTGGCAGAATTATGCTTGCTTGCCTTAGACACATATTAAATATACAGATGTAAACTGCCAGATAGGAATGATAGAGAAGACAGGAGAACCTACAAGGCTGGGTCGTTTAGTTTTATGAAGAGGCTTTTTCTTACCCTAAGGGACTAAAAACGTAATGCATGGGGGTTTGGTGTGCCACATGGAAGAAAAGATCTACAGTATTTGCAGCTGAAGTCCACACAGGAAACAGCATTACAGAATACAGTCAACACTGAAACATATTATCAGCATTTCCCTTCTACTGTCAATTTTCCTGCAGAAACGTTGCACTGGTTCTTTCCAGAAGATCTTAAAGAGTCCCAGCTAAATTGAATTACAAAAAAAAAAAAAAGAAGAAATGGTCCAGTCTTTATACAAGCAAACTATTTTGGCTATTGAAACATATCTAGGTAGCTAAGATATGAATGCAGCTAATCAGTACTAATATGGAAAAAAATTTGAAACTCTAAAGTACGAGACTTTCTGGGGTTATTATCAGGATTATCTACTTTTCTCTAAAGAAAATTCAATTGTTTTGAAAAGATGTAGAAATAAGTCTGATTTTAGACTGTGCTGCAATTTAGTAGTTGAAGTGCTAGCAGTCATGGTAGTACTCAGGGCAACTGCTTGGGGCTTCATGGGTAAATCCAGTATCACTGCTGAAGTCATCACCAACTGCAAAGCTTATTGTCTTAGAATTCCACAGGTCTAGTAAGAAATTTGTAATTTCATACTTGACTGTTTATTGGACACTATTCAGGGTCTGCCTCATGTGAGCTGAAGTTGATAGCTGTCATTACACCAATCCTTTGAGCGATTGTCCCTTACAAAAGCAAAGAAGACGTATACTCTTTAGAGACCTCAATTTCTATTCTGGGTTCAGAGCTATTTGTTATTTTGTCACTGTGTGTTTTGGTGGGGTTTTTTTAAATCCTCAAGGCAGAAGAGTGTTCTGAGGGGAATCCGGAAGAGATGATGCTATTTGTACTACTATAGGCATTATTTGAAACTAACTCTTTGTGTTCCTGGCTTGAAGATCTACTTCTGAAACATAAATGCATTACAATTATTTTATTATTATTGCTGCTATTATTCCTAGTGTTTCATCCCTCAACAACCATCTTATTGTGCTATCCACTGTACAAACAATTCAACAGTCATCACCAAACTCCTTCTGCAAAGGCAGGGACTTGGCAGCTACCAGCATGCTGCAGTTCTTCCTGCCATGCAAAACCTTAGGCAGTGCTTGGGGCACTTCAGCTGAGACTGAAGAGATCAAATGCACTCTGCTATCTTAATCATTAATATTTTCCATGTTTTAACAGAGAATGTCTAGTCTTTTTTGTAATGTGTCTCAGGTGTTTTGCAGTAGCTGAGCAACGGCTGCTTAGGAGCACTCACAATATTTTCCATTGTTTTGACTGGACAGAGTTGTGAAATCTCCCTGCTGTTTCATATTCTCGCAGGGTATGTATTATGAAAACCCAGGAGCACACTGCTGATTTAGACATTTCATTTTGGTCTGCTGGGAACTAGTTTGTGTATGTTAATGATGAGATTTAGAAGTTTTTCAATTCATAATTTCTTCTGTTTTGTGTTTTCTGTTTTTTAAAAAAGGGATTTTCGCTCTTCTTCTAACACTGGCTTAAAATCCTGAACCACTTTTCTGATCTTTCAAACTCTTCTTCCATCTATATTCTTATCTTCAATTGCAACTGAGACATGCTGTATATAATTGATATTATATTGCAGTCTGCGTATTTCCCTCTCTCATCTCACTCTTTAATGTGAATGTGAGATTAGTGTCTTTAGAAGACATGCGAGCTTGCCCTTTCAAAACAATTATTTGATGATGCATTTCAAAGCCTGCTTTATTTTTACATAATGCTGAAAAACAAGTACCAGGCTCTTTGTGCCTGGGCAGAAGGACTGGAACTTTATCAGATATGCAGCCTGGAGGTTGGTGCACACTTCTTTAGTTACAGCTTCCCTGGGCATACCACAATGGTATCTTTACTTGATCAAGTTATATTTTGTTTTGAGATTGAGGAGAATACAGGAAGGGGAAGAGAGGGAATGGGAAATAAAATAAAGGAGAAGGAGTGAATTAAAATAGACGAAAGAATGAAGAAAGATATCAGAGTTGGATTGGAATCAGTCAGGATCTTGCTTTCTATTAGCAACATTAGACCTGGAAGGTGAATTAAAGGCAGGAACTGGAAATTGACTGGTTACTTTCTTGTAAAAAGATTATATAAAAAACACGAGCAAAGGAATTACATTCATACAGTTGCCAGGTTGCTCCTAGTGGATGAACACCTGAGATATCTACATGATACTTCAGGAACACATTCTCTCTGAAATATACTGTTTTCTTTTTATTTTACAATCTAAACCCAAATGAAATTTTAAGCCAACATATAAAATAATTGTTTTCAAAGTGTGCACAGGTCTGACCCTGCATTTCTACTAAACCCAGATCAATTTATTGAGGCAGCAACTATCTGCTTTCTTCATTTACCGGTCAGGTTTCCCTCTCTACATACCCTTCAAAAACTATGTAACAATTAAAACATGTGTTTTTAAATACATTTACATGCACAACTATGAAATGATTCCTTTCTTATACTCAACAGAAAACTTTAAATATACGATGGGTATTGAAAATATTTCCTCCTGCCACAACTCAAATGAGAAAGGAAAATAATTGTAAAGACAGATATCACCAGAAAGACTTAGATGCATTTCAAAGCAAATGTATAACTTGTTAAGAAAAATGTGACCTGACAGAAGTCCATGTTTTTCTCAGTAGAGTGTCTACAGCAATGCCTGGTAGGACCCATATAGAAAAGAGGTGTGTGATTCTTTCCTGATTTACCCCCTTGGCTTCCAGCTATAATGACAGTGATGAACTGCAGAGCAGCAGGATCATCATATCATTTGATGGATTCACCCTCTCTTAATTTATCTAATCCTATTTATTTTTTTAGCCTCTACAACATCCTGTGGCAATGCATTTCATAATGTCATTGTGAGTCATGAGGAAAGCACCTCATGTTTTATGTTTGATTTTGTATACTTTATTGTGTGCCTTGTGGTGTTTGTGTTATAATAATGATGAATCATTTCTATTCACCTTCTCTATGGTGTCAACTTTACGCAGCTTTTGCCCTTAAGGGCACTTCTTCCACAAGATGAAGAGCCAAAGCCTGTTTCTAGTGTGGAGCATCTAGCCATATATCCACCCTTCTGCAATCTAATTGTAATTATATATAAGTATGTTTTTATATTCTAAAACATGTAGAGCTAAGTATCTGAAGAGCATACAGACCACAGGTTTCACTCTGAAATTCCTTCCTAGTAATTCCTATAATTTAATTTGTTTTCTGGACTACTCTGAATACAGACCTCAAAGGACTATTCACAATTACCCCACCATTTCTTTCTTGTTGGTAATAATTTCCAAATAATGGCTTATTTTTTCACCTCATTATTCAGCTTTGAGGAAAATCTTGTCTCATCAAGAGCAAATTCTGCAAAAAACAAATTAAGTTACTTTTATATGATTTGTTACATATGGGGATATTTTCATTAATTTTGGTAGTCTTGTACTTGCAATCCCCCTAAAGATTCTGCCTTATAGTCAATGGACTTGGAATGGCCCTAGTGGGCAAGTTCTTGTACATTTGAATAGTTATCAGTCACTTCTAGGCAGATGTCTGCGGTAGCAAATTTGTGATACCGTTTTTACCACTAGTATAACTAGATGACAAGAAGAGTGAAAGGCTATTGAAGAGTTTTATATCATTAATACTGTGAAAAATAGACATACCCATCTTATCTCATTTGCTGCACAGCACAACTCATTATGCTTCCCCCTGTAAGTCTTTTAAGCCTTATAGATGTCTTTTAGAAAAGCATATGTTCTTTGGATGAAAACTACAGATAACTTCACCTGCTTCCCGTTGGTTACATCTGCTGAAAAATTGAGTGTAATTTTGTATCCTGGTCATCTACTAGGGATAAAATGGTCTTGATCTTTCTCTGCCAGACTCTTCAGTTGTTTTTTAACGGATCTACTTCCCTCTCTCCATCAAAGTATCACAAACACTACACAGAATGGGAAATAAGAGCTGTTTAGACCATTACAACCAGACATGATTTGTTTTTGCCTGGAAGGATTACTTGTCCAATTACTGCTTTCAAACATGTTGCAGCTGATGTTATGGAACCATGTGGAGTTAGCAGCTACATATTACAAAAGCCTTTAAAAATCAGCACAGATTTCAAAATGGAACCATGCAGAAAACAGTGGTAAGCAGGTCTAGAGGAAGATAAGGGACCAGGCTTTAAAAGCTATTACAAGAATTATTAGTTTTGTTCCTAGAGGAATTTACAAAACCAACTTTATCTCACTGCAATTTATCTCCTGACTAATTTAGTCAACTCTGTTAAGAGAATTGGCTTCTCTCTGCAAAACATACGAACAAATTTTGTCCAACAACAGCAACTCCAAATAGATTTTTTTAAAATAGTTCTCACCAACAACATATATTTTTCATGCTGTCACACACAGACCAGGCAGAGGACAGAAGGTGGAATACAAAACATGTGAATGGCTAAGGAAGAGGAGATAACAGAGACTCAGATCCCAAGACACTGAGCTCGTAGACATTTTTCTTTTAATATGTGTTGAAATAACCTGCAACAAAAAAATCAGCTGTAAACTCAGAGTGTGTTGGGGTTTTTTTCAGAAAAACAAAATATCTGTTAAATAAACAAGAGATTGGTAGTAGGAAAAGAAACGTCTTTTGTGTAGGCTAGAAATCTGGTTACAAATGAATGCAAGAGAAACTAGATCACCCGCTAAAGAGTTTGGTGGTGGTACATTATACCATATACTTGGGGCAGAAAAAGCAAAGAAAAAGTGACGTTGAATGGCATGAAAAGATGGTATAAGAACTGTTTTATGAAGACTGTGGTATAATTGATCCTCAGAAAGCCTGAGCAGTGCAGGAAGGGAAAATAAAACAAACACTGAGTGTAATATTCATCAGGTATGAATTACCAGAGGCACAAGTTTACATTACATAAGTATTGGCTGTACAAGTGGCAGTAACAGATCTGTTACAGTGCTTGGATGTCCTTCTCACAAAGCTCTGAGCTGCACTGTAGATGGTCAAATTTGGTCCAACATTTTTATGGGCACCTACCACACTCAAGAATAGTTTCTGGTTCAAAGCCTTAATTTGCGCTCAGCACTAAGCTCTTTGAAGAGAAGTTTTCTCTCCTAGAGTGAAATATAAGCATTATGAAACTGCTACCAGAATGGAAAATCTGACACAAAAAACTCTGAAACAAAGCATTAGATGTGGGCGTGTTTCAATGACTCTCAAGGGTAGCTCAGTGTGCTGTAACACAATTCTAGAACACCGAGCCTCTGCATTCTGAGATCCTCCCTGGCTCCTATTTTCCTAATGCCTGACAGAGTCCCAGAAATCCTTGACTATCCTTGGACTTCTTTACTTCAGAGCAGTACTCTGGAAGCAGAGATCCCTAACACTGCTGGCGGTTGGCTGACTGCTCAGCAGACAGAAATTTGGGAACACAGCCTCCTCAGCTGTGCATTGGCAGTGTTTCTGCTTGTCTCTATTTAATATTAATTCACAGAATTAAAAAACATAGAATCATAGAACTGAGTTGGAAGGGACCTTAAAGATCATTTGTTTCCATCTGTCCTTCCACGGGCAGGGACACCTTCCACTAGACTAAGTTGCCCAAAGTCCCTCCAACCTGGCCTTGACCACTTCCATGGATGGGACATCCACAAAGCATTCTTAAACTTTATTGAATTGCCTCTTCCCAATAAAATTGCTTTTTCTTTCAAATATTCCTGTGCAGTTACGTTTCTGGGGCAGTAAGAAATCAGATATCATGAGGTACAGCAGCACCTAACTGGCTGCAGCTCTCCATGCTCATGCCCAGAAGTGATAAAACACACGGAAATCCAGTTCGCCTGGAAATGAACAAGCTGAAGAAATAAAATGGTACTTAAAATGGAATTTAAGGTTCCTACACATCGAATGCTTATGAAAACTTCGCTCTTGATCTTTGGACAGCCTGCAGAATTTGTCTTGCCAAAGACGTAGTTGGAGGCAGTCTAACCCTGCACATGGATACTCAGGTAGTGTACGGAGCTCGCTGTGCTGCCCACAGGAGGATGCCCTTTTGATATATAAGCTAAGCTGAAAAAGAAGTCGAAGAAATGTCGTCTTCCTGTGTTTGCAGGGCTTCCATTAGGGTGTCCTGCTGCTTCTCAGCACAATTTTCGAGACAAAATTTTGTCACCTCCATTTCACTCTATCTACGTAACCAGAAAAGGTGTTTTGCAAGGACTCCTAAGCAGTGTGATACACTATCATTAATCCCCCCTCCCACAGAGACAAATGCTAGGCAGGTAAGGTAGCTCCCAGGGTGGCAGCACCTACCCACTGTGCATGGCAGAGCCTGACATTTTGGCACTTTTTCTGAGGCAATTGTTCCATTCAGTCATTATCAGAAAGAAAGATGGGAAGGATAAGACCACAACGTTGCTACTTTTTCTGTTTTTTCGCCTTACTTTTCTGTAAATTCAATACCTTATTTCGGAATAAATAAATGGGAACTGATGACCTTACTGTCATTTCAAAGCTTATTTAAATAGATGTTTTTAATGACTGTTTTAATTTGCTGTGATGTGCCAGAAACGTCTGTTTTCCTGCATGAACCTGGATGGTTTATTTTCAGAAATGGTAAGAAGTTTGGCCCAAATTCTTGTGCTCAAGTAGAGAACCATGAAGTTCTCTGGCCCGTCAGTCTGGAGGCAGGAGAACACACTGAAGTTTTTCTAGGCCACATAATTATGTTGTTTAATTTTCGGGTGCCAGCACCCAGAAATCTCTGCCACAAATGAAACATTGTTGTGTCAGACATACAGATGCCCAGAATCACAAGCAGGCCCCTGCACAATCCTTTTGTGTCCATTCTACCAGCCTACTGCTACCTCCACCTTTGCATTAATCACATTTTTTGCCTGGATATGCTGGCTTTCTATGGAACAGCACATCAGAGGAACTACACGCCAGAGGAAATTTTATTGCTCACTGCCTCAGTTGCCCTTTCTGGAAGACACATGAACAGTTCCCTTAGAAGTACTGCAAGCAAATTTTAATGTAGTTGATACATTCATAGCTGTGAGATGTAAGTAAAAGAAATATCTAATCAAGACAATACAGTCAATCAAAGCATTGCCACAATGAAGGCATCCTAGGAGGCAGCAACCATTTCTAATTAAAGACAAGAGACAAATAAATGGTGGGGATTTTCCCCACGTATTCATACAAAGTAGTTAACATACCACAGTCATTGTATTTGGAAATGTTTTAGTTTATTACCACCAATCCAACTAGAACACCTGGCAAAATCAGTGTCCTGAGAAATATGCTGAAGGATGTATGCAGTCTTTGCAAAAGCTCCAGACAAGGATATGTTTAAAATGAACAGGTACACATACTCTTATGCCTTGGATAACAGCTCCCAGCAGTTAAAGATTATTTTTGGTTTTAGTCACTTTTGCTAGCAGTCTAGCTTTCCTATCTTTTTGTATATATATAATTTCATCTATATACCTGTGAAGAGAAAAAAACCAATAAATCAGGGGAAACATGGAGACTAGGACCATCCAGAGAGTGCTTGGAGTGGCTATCTTGTATATAACTACTTTTTAGTCACCTTGTGAGATGTTAGGACATTTTGGCAAGTCAGATTTGCTAAATGCATCTCGTGTACTTCCCATACTGACATTAGGGCCAATCCTTCCATGGCAAAAACCTTTCTCTCCTTTGCCAGGATTTAATGTATACAAATGCGTGGCTATTTAACAGTTTCTGGCATGCCAATATACATGTAGCATATTTTCTTTATTTTTTAAGGACCATTGCTAGTGTTCTTTCCAAGTAAAATAAAATAAAAATGAAATAGTCATTCTTTTAAAGTGTAAATAATATAAAATACAAACGTCCAGGTTATATGCCATGTAGTGAACCTTAACAGGCATACTTCTGCAGTATGCAGGCAACATCTCAGGGAAAAGACAACCCTTATTCTCACACCAAAAGAACATGGAAAGAAAACCATATCATATTCCAAGAGAATCAAATCTCCCAAGTTTCATGCTGAAGGAAGATGTAGAAACATTACATGTGTTTGAACCGCACATTTCACAGACAAAAAAAGTAATATCCAACTATTCATACAGATAATTTATTTATTCTTCTCCAGTCAAGAAGATTTATTGATGTATTGGGTTTGCCTGGCCAGGTTTTGGTAGTGAGGGTGGCTTTTGTGAAAAGCTGCCACAAGCTTACTCCATGTCCAACAGAGCCAGTCCCAGCTGATTCCAAGACAGACCCACCACTGACCAAGGCCAAGCCATTCAGGAACGATGGTAATGCCTCTGTGATAACATATTTAGAGAAGGTAAAAAAGTTATTGCGAACTTGTAATTGTGGCCAGAGAGGAGTAGAATGAGAACATGTGAGAGGAACAGCTCTGCAGACACCAAAGTCAGTGGAGAGGGAAAGGCAGGAGGTGCCCCAGGTACCAGAGCTGAGATTCCCCTGCAGTCCATAGTGCAGACCACGGTGAGGCAGCTGTGCCCCTGCAGCCCAAGGGGGTCTGTGGGGGAGCAGAGATCCACCTGCAGCCCCTGGAAGAGACCCATGCTGGAGGAGGTGGATGCTTGAGAGGAGGCTGTGACCTCTGTGGGAAACCTCTGCTGGAGCAGGCTTCTGGCAGGCACCTGCATACCTGTGGAAAAAGTAGCCCATGCCTGGAGCAGGTTTCCTGGTAGGACTTGTGACCCTGTGGGGGGCCCAGGCTGGAGCAGGCTGTGCCTGAAGGACTGCACCCCATGGGAGAGTGACCCACGTTGCAGCAGCTTGTGGAGAATGGTTGCCCGTGGGATGGACTCACATTAAAAAAGTTCATGGACAAATTATCTCCCATGGGAGGGACTCTACGCTGGAGCAGGGGAAGGACTGCTCTCCCTGAGCAGTGGCAGGAACAATGTGTGATGACCTGACTGTAATCCCCATTCCCGGTCTCCCTGCGCTGCTGTGGGGGAGGAGATAGAGTTGGAAAGGATGGAGGGGGGGGAATATATTTTTAAGATTTACTTTATTTCTCATTACCCTGCTCTGATTTTGTTAGTAATAAATTAAATTAATATCCTGAAGATGAGTCTGTATTGCCTGTGACAGTTTAAATCCTCATTCAAACCAATATTAACTTAATAGTCAGAAAACATGAACTAGATGGTACTGTTACAGAGATTAGATACCTGCTGGGCAGCTGCAGGCAAATGCTTCTATAAAAAAAAGCAGAGAAGGTAGGTGTACTATATGTATTCTCTTACAAAAACTAAGCACATCTCATCCTCTTTATTAATGGTTGCCAAAGATGGCATTGGCTTTTATGAAAGAGCAATATAGTTTATCACTAGTAGAAAACTCAGTTCTATTATTTTCTTCCTTAGATTGTGCTAATTAGATTTCATATCTGCTCCACAGGGAAGAACAGACCAGGCTGCGACTATCACACTGCCATATCACCCTTTCTTTCACACTACTTCTTTCTTTTTCTGGCTTTGGGAAATGCCTTGATACCCAGTCTCCTATAGGAATTCCAGCAGACAGTTTTATTATCAATTTAGGATACTTACAAAGTTTAGAAGCAGGGCTAAAGAAAGTTCTATGAGAATGTTTTGTTTGAATTAGTTTTATGAGAAAAGGACAACAATAAAGACAGGACTGTCATGTATATGGAAAACAAGTGGGAATATAGCATAGCACACACATTTCTCCACCCCCCAGACACTACCCAGAACCCACTCATTCACTGGTATTTCTGGTAGAAAACACATTACCCACATACTCACTTTTCTGCAGATCTTGTTCAGTAAAATTATGGTTTTACCTTGCACAGATTAGCCTCCCTATCTCCTGGACTTTTCTACTGACAGCTGGTGTTGGCTGAGACTCTCAGTCCTAAGTTCCCAGTGAGGGGCTGAAGGAAGGGGTCCTCAGCATTGTGCTTGAGCCAGATTTCCTCAGGGAATGCTTGCACCGCGAGTGTTGCTTTGGAAGAGCTTCCCTGTCCCTGCCCATTCAACCAATGACATAACCCAGAAAATACTTGCTTTCAGTGTGCTAGTTTTATAAGCTGAAGAATACTTTGTGTATAAGATGCGCTCTCTGTGCTTTCAACTCTTTTTGGTGCATATTACACATGTGGTTTTATGCCACTGCCCTCATCTTCTTTTAGTGTTGTGTGTTGGGTGTGTTGTGGTTTTCCACGGGTTATGAATTGAGAACTGCTGCCCTACACCACAAGGAGAGTAATGAAAATGGGGTGCTTGGAACAGAGAGAAGAACCCAAATCCCACATCCTACTCAGGATAAATCACTACCATCTGTTCGTACATCTTTGACACAAGGCTTTTTCTTTCCTGTTCAGAAAGAAGTTTCTACCCTCACAATCACAGATTCTTAGCAGTATTTTCCCTTATGTGTGGCACACTTTATCCATGTCTGTAGTTTTTGAGGCTGATCTCTCTCAGGACTGCCGTGTAGAAGACAGACTCTGACTTGAGTTTAGCATGCACACCCATATTTAATGGGACTGTGGAGGAAAGGGTATAGTGCATTCATCTCACATAGCATTGATGAGAATCCAAATCTGGTTATACTGAAGTGAGCAGAGAGTTTGACAAGTGTTTGAAAGCTCAGGCTGTTATATTTTTGCTACTGCAACACTGGTATTAGACCTCAAAAGTATGACTCCCTAAGTCCATCAGGGAGTTCACACATTTTGTTTATTTTTCTACCAGCTGACCTCTTTTACACAGGAGAAGAACCATTTGAACAAAAGCATGTGTTTGGTGACTTCTCTGGTAACCCAGCTGGTAGAAAAGCCAGGTCTTCTGATGCTGGGCCAGGGCCTGAGTCTCAGTGGCACAGCCAGTTTTCACATGAAACTCCTGTAAGTGTATGTAAGACGAGACAGAGGCACCACTGTCTAGCCAGTACTGGGAAAAGAGAGGAGAGAGGCTTCCAGCCCTCAGGGACTGGCCAGGAATAGCCAAGTGATCACAACGTTGTGAAGGTTCTCCACAGAATCACAGAATGGTTTGCGTTGGAAGGGATATGTAAAGGCCATTTAGTCCAACCCCCTGCAATTAGCCTGGACATCCTCAAATAGATTAGGTTGCTCAGAGCCCCAGGCAGCCTTGAATATTTCCAGAAATGGGGCATCCACTACCTCTCTAGGCAACTTGTTCCAGTGTTTCAATGTCATCATTGTAAATGACTTCCTTATATCTAGTATGAATCAACCCTCTTTTATTTGAAACCATTACTCCTTGTCCTATTGCAACAGGCCTAGCTAAAAAGCTTTTTCCTGTCTTCCTTTTAAGTCCCCTATAGGTACTGGAAGTCTGCAATAAGGTCTCCCTAGACCCTGCTCTTATCCAGACTGAACAGCCCCAGCTCTCTTTGCCTGTCCTTGTAGGAGAGGTCCTCCAGCCCTCTGATACTTTTTGTGGCAACAACAGAGCATAGTGAAAGACAGCATTTATGCAGATGCTTAAAATGTGAGCACAGAACTAAGTGTTTTCTTGAGCAAGAATACATGATCTACTGTAAGTGAGCCTTTGGAGCTGCTGGAGTTGAATTAAAAAAAAAAATTGTTCAGTTCGAAGCTCCGTGAGACAAGAGAAACGCATCTGGGCAAGTTGGAGGAGGTGAAGGACCCCATGGCTGAGGCGTAACTGAAGACAGCTCCCCTCAGCTCAGAGGGAATTTGCAGGAGCGGCCAAATTTTAAGGCACGCTGCCCGATGCACCCTGCAGAAAGCAAATCCTGCCCACCAAAAAACATCTTGGAAAGGCACTGCAGACCAACAGTTTGGTCTAATATGGAGACTGTAGGAACAATCCTGTAAGCAAAATTGCATCCTCAGTTAAGTAGCCCTTAGGTGGTTGACCCAACACCCCGACCTAAAACAATCAAATCAAAATTAAAGATACAGAGATGAGCTCAAACCACAAGAGAAAGAATAAATTTCAGTCACTGCTGAAAGGGCTCTGTGAAACAAAAAAACTCAGGTCCAACATTCGTCTTCAAAATATCTAACTACTATAGCCTGATTTTCATCAAGTGATCACATTATGTTGATTAATCACTGCAGGAAATGAGTACCTCAATTCAGGTTTTATGCAGACCAGCAAGAGGGTGCAAGGAAGTCTGCATTGTATATTGCTACTATACCTTTCAAGTTTTTATGACCCTCCAGAGAAATGAGGCATTCATAATGTGGGGGGGAAATAAAAATCATAGAGAGCACCATAAATCTAAGGGACTAACTTGTGGAAATCACATCCTTAAACTGACATAGCTGTGATTAACTGGCAATGGCTTTTACAGTTAGAAAAGTTTTTGGATATAGTTATTTGCCCAGAGAAAGTTTCTGGTGGGAAGGGGAAAAAAAAAAGAGCAAGCACAAGTATTTAATCAAATCCTTGTTTTGGGGCTGGAGGGATGGAATACGTTAAACCACAAGCCTTGCACCTCAAGAAGCTTGGTTCTGAATCTGTTCTGATCACAGAGAATTAACTTCCCAGTAGATGTTTGCTCACATTTTTTTATAAAACCACCCACAGTATTCAGTAGTCTCCATTTAGCAGAGCACTGGAATAAATCGTTGTTCGTAACTGAGCTCTACTTGCTCAGCTTTCTCTGCCAGTATAGACAATCTCTGTGTATATAAAACAATGGCTCCCACTTTCCGGTATTCAAACACCTAATTGGCAACCAAAATATCAAAATTAAAAAGGATATATGCATGTGTACATATTTATCTCTTCAGAGAAAACCAAAGTTAATTGTTGATATCGAAGTCTATGCAGAGGCCTGAATGCTGTGGTATCACTTGTACTTACTCATGATGTAGGAATAATGCTACAAATCAAAATAATAGTATCCTTCATCCATTTTGCATTTGCTTTCACCACAGGAAACTGTACAAAGTGAAAAGCAAGAACAGCAGTGCTCTAAGAAACGTAATCTTCCACCAAGGAATATCTTTGTTGCTAAAAAGCAAAGATCTTGATCTAGACAAACAAATGGACCAAGTTGCACAAGGATGGCTGTGCCTGTTACAAGCAAAATGAACAGGTCCAAGAACATTGCTGGGCAGGCAAGGCAGCTGTTCATCTCACAAAACTGCTAGAGTGATCTCTTGCACAATTTTACCCTACATGCACCCCCACACAATTTCCAGTCAGCGTGGACCATGAACCACATCTTTATTGCACCTTTGTTTCTTTCTTTGCATTCATGCATAATAGAGTTGGCAGGAATATACATGCATAGAGATTCACAAAGCAGTTAACATAAAGAAACAGTTTACACAAAGTAACATAATTTACAGACAACAGAATTTGATCAGAATAGTCAGAATTTTTAGCTTTATCCAATTGGTGAATGCTACCCTAAAAGCCAAAACCAAAATCAGTCCCCATCGGGACCAATTCATAAATTGTTGCACTACACCAAAGCATCTGCTGCCTAGGCCACTGAGACTCCACCTGCAGAGAAACCAGTAAAAATTTTCATAATAAATCTCATGCACACATACCATCAAATTTTTCAATCCTCTAAAGAAAAGATTCTTTCAAGTAAAGAACCTCAAGACTTGAGGTTTAAAAACATAAAAATTCTCCATGGAAAGGAAGAAAATGCCTATGGTAGCTAATTGATGAAAAAGCCCATTTCAAACCAATTTAGGGAAATTGTTCAAGCAGATTAATTTAGGAGATCAATAACACTCTTTAAAGTAACTAAGATCCCAGTAAGCTTTCCTCATAACAACACAGGAAAAGAAGAATCTGTGAAGGAAAGACCAGCAATTCAATCTGAATCCTGTTTAAATACAGAGCCAGAACTACAGGTAGAGAGTATTTTGAACTTACACTGCCAAATTTTCTTAGATGAAAGAAAATTATGACAGGAAATTGTGTTTATAAAACTCTTTAGCTTTTAACAGCATCCTTTTTGGCATGCCTCTTTGGCCACACATTCTTGCTCTCATGTGTAAGTTAATTGTTTGTACACATGCTTTTTATATTGAAGGACTGTAATTTCAGTACTTTTTTTATACTATTCATGGCTGCACATTTTTGCATTTTAACTGAAATATACTCAGTATTGTATTTTAATGCTTGTATCTGATGCTTTTCTAAAGGCTAGCTGTGTGAGCAATAAGAGTGACAGGAAAGAGATCTGCAATGGATCAGAAATTCAGGTCACATTAGCATAGCTATACAGAATATGAAGGCATTGAACAACACAACAAACAACAAAATTATCATCTTCCCAACAAGTCCTCCATTTTTTTTTTGGTAACTTTTTTGGTAGTAGAAGAGACTATTGGAGATTTTTAAAAAAGAAAAGAAAAAAGAGAGATCTTGACAAAAAAGATAAATCAACTCTTAGAGACGGAGAAGTGCCACCTCTCAAGTTTATCGTTTCCCAGCCACCCAAAGACCTTTTTAAACAGGGCATAAAATGGACAGAATGTTATTGGTAATGTCAAGAGATGCAGCTGAAAAAAAAGATGCAAAGTTCCAGTATCCGAAGGAATCTGAAGAAAGATTGATGCTAAAAGATCTTGAGATTTTTGATATTCATGTCGTACTGATTAGCATGGCAAGCATGAAATCAAAGTTTGCATAAGATAATAAAAAGCCAAAGAGTGGAATAATACAATTTCACACAGATGGAATATTGCACGAAGCACAACGTGCCAGCTATGTGATAACACATACAGAGGAGGCGTGACTGAATTCCCCACAGGCAAAAATCTGAAAGTCTCTAGCAAAACATGTCATTGCCAAAAAGTCAGCAAGTCAGCTCTTCCAAAAGCTATCATAGTAGGGCGGTTAAAAACTGGTTGTAATAAACTGCATTTGTCAGCAGTGTTGCAAACAGTGATACTGTGATCCTCAGTTTTGAGTCAAAAGCACTGTTTCAACTCATGTTCCTATAAATAGATGCAAAATTTTAAATAGATACTTACATATTTTCATTTATATACATTCAAATTACATTTATATATATTCAAATTAGTTTAGGCTCTGACTCCTCTCATCTTTGAACTTCTTTGTACTGGATTAACCCTGGTAGATGGTAGATAGCAGAAATACACCCAAACTCCAAGTTATTTGTCTAGGAGAGATGGAAGGATCAGCAGAAATGAAGAATTTTTTTTTAAAGTGTCCACAAAATTGTTTGTTCAGCAGCTCACATGGGAAGAACAGTCTGATCACAGTTGAAAACCAGCAAGTAAACTATCAGCCATCTATTCCCTTTCTGGAATATTGTACCCATACAGACTCCATCAGAATATGTATGTAAAATATAAGAAAGGCTCCAAGGAACTGTCAGCTAATCGAGACATTCCTCATTCTGCCTGAGATCTGTAAGAAAGTTGTTAACTACTGCTGTAAGTAAACCTACTACATGCAAGTACAGTGGGACATTGCCCCAGACATGCTGCTAGACTGAACTATACAGCTACAGGACAGCAGGTTGAAGAAAACTACTACTTTTTTGCCTTCTCATTTCTCTCAAACAATGGAAAGCTTTCTCTTTAAAAGTTACAAATTAGAGTTGCTTTGCTGATGATAAGCTCTGGCTTTTGTTGAGCAAACCATAAACCAGGAGTTCCTGTATTTTTTTCCAGACATGATCCCTGGAGACTTGTGCTGTTCTTGCTTCTGCAGCAGTCACTGTTCCTGCTGCTAGTGTAATTCCCACCGCTTCAGCATCTTGCAAAATGCCAGTTTTCTGGAACTGGCTGGAATCCAATAGCTGACGCCTCGCACATGGGTTTGCTACACGCAGTGCTCAGATTAAAAGCATCTTTTGCCCTGTTTGGAGGCTTCAGTTTCTGTGTGTTGAATTACCCTTCTCTCCTTTAATGTGAATGGAAAACGTTTGGAACATTTAAGAAAATCAACCTGAGGTATCTACAATGTGGTCTAATTAAAATGCCAATTTAATTTTTTTTTCCAAGTGCTGTTCCTGTTTTTCACCTGTTTTGACACCAGGCTTTTTACAAGGCACTGAGCCCTTTGTTACATTCCTTAAGTTTTCTTCTCTTGAAGTGTTTGCACTGTGCTGAGAGCTGGGGTGTAACAAAGTTGTGGCCCTCAGCTGCTATTGGCTTCATCCATTTGACACAGCTTTATTTAAGCTGCCTCCCAATATTTCAGTAGTACAAATCTCTCTTGGAGGGGCCCCAGGCTGTGACCCCTGTGCAAAATTATTTGCTCCAATCTGCACTGCACACTAATTCCAAAAAAGAGAAGTTGGTCAAGTGTGCAAACATGGCTTAATGAAAACAGTGTGTAGTTTTTGGAATGGCCATATTTTCTCAGATTTTCTGCCCCTCCTCCTGTTAAAAATGCAATGTGTGCATTTGAAAGTAGCTCTTGTCCATTGCAATAATTTTCTTACTGCTGTCAATTACTGTTTGGATTACTAATCTCTTGGGTCCCACATGGAACTGTGCAGCAGTACAATATATCATAGACCTCCTCAAGAGAAGACTGAATATGGGTGCATATTGAGAGAATTTGTGATGTAGCCATTTGGAAACGAAGTAAGTTAAACCAAAGCAAATATAAACTCGGTTCCTCCTGCTATCTGTGGGTACGAATTCTACTGAGGTCTGAGATTTCCCCACTGCTTCAGCTCTCCTTT
Organism: Amblyornis subalaris; assembly: GCA_018881555.1. Lineage (NCBI taxonomy): Eukaryota > Metazoa > Chordata > Aves > Passeriformes > Ptilonorhynchidae > Amblyornis > Amblyornis subalaris. Next base: position 14,789 of record JACAXG010000069.1, on the reverse strand, counting down.
TGTGAGTTTGGAAGTCACTGCTTCCAGATTTAAGATCCTCAAAATTTGGAATATTTCTTCCATTGGAGAATTCAACCTCCAGCCTGTACACTTAAATCAATGGCAAATTAGCAGTCATTTAGAGTAGCAATGATGTATCTTTTTGTCTCTCTGATAGTCATATTCATGTAATATGCTTCACAGCAGTCAAAATAATAGTACCACTTCAACTCTTTCAATCCAAAATCTGCAATAATAAAATAATAAATGTAACAAACAAAAGGTAAAACTTTCAAAAGTTGCAAGTTATATCCACTCATATAATTAAAATGAGCTCATAGGCAGTGAAAAAACCAGTACGCTCACTGAATTAATAACCAGTCCCACAAATGTCTGCATATTTTATGAGTTGCAGATGTGTCTTTATACTTTAAACATAGCCGCATTAAAGTATGACACGGTTTGTCATATATTTGCTGTGTTTTCATGACAAAAACAGCTCTACAGAAAAACAGAGGACTTCTTTAAAAGCAATTATAAAATGCATCTTGAGACATCCTTATGCATTTTATGATACTGTACGTGCAAAATAATGCTTTAATTATAGTTGGGTAACTCATTCAGATAAACACAGCAAGAAAAGCTGATTTTACTGTTCATCTAAGTGTTCTTAAAAAGATCACTGCAAAAAAAATTTACTTCAAGAGTATGTGTAAAAGCATAGCATAACTTTTAGACATCATTGAGATTACCAAAAGTCAAGAAACTGCTTCAGATGCAGTTTAATTCTTAGATGGCTGTTTTAACTTCGAACAGAGTTCTCAAAATAGTGCCCAAATGCACAGTGCTTGTTGAACAAATTCTGATTTATTGAAGGCAAACATTTACATTGGCTACAATGCTATAGCTGTTACAAAGCTGGATAAAAGAGGCTTAAATAGCAATAGAAAGCAAGTGCAGTAAAAAGTGAATAGAGAAAATATTTGGCCTTAGTGATCTTCTGGCAGTATTTACATTATGTACATTTTGTTAAATATTTGTAGTAACTCTAAGGCACCATAGGCTAAATAGCAGGCTGCAGTATGATTTTGTGCACAGAATTGAATAAATTTATTTGGAGAAGAAAAGGCTATGGAGTTAAAAGGAACATAGGCATATTTTATGTTTACATAAAGGAGTGGCTGTTTGTTAAAATTCAAAGATACAATATATATACTGGGTAAGTTCAAAAATTATTTTAGAACATTAAATTAAATGTCTATGTAGAAGGACTATTTTTACTGACTTTTTGATAAATGTTTAATGCAATCTCTTCAATAGGTTTTCAACACAGTAGATATGTTCATCTAAAAACTAATATTTTTTTCCCCATAACAAAAGTCTTATGCCTAGTACATATACAAAATCCCAATGCAAAGTGTAATGGGCAGTAATTTACATTGTAGCTGTTCTGTGGCAGACTGAAACACAGGAGGAGCATGCAGTCAAAACACTATGGAACAGCAGTTCAAGGTGTCTTATTCCCTCAGCTCTTGTCAGTGGCTGTTGCTGCAGCCAGTGAGCAGGAGGACAACACCAACATCCCCGGACAGACAGTGGAGGTCAGTGCTTTCAGATCTGTTTCAAGCCCAGATCGGGAAATTCCGACTACTGGCGACATCCTTGTGCATTTCACACAACACTGTGCACACAGAACGACGCTCTGCTTGGAGCAAGTCTTCCCATTTTGATTAATCCCCTTCTGAAGCCTGTGTCCCTCCACTCCTGAGTGCTTTAAGGAATAAATTTGGCTGACTGGACTCAAGATTCTTTCTGAACAACTTCTGGTGCCGCACAGTCATAACTGCTCTACAAACAACAGACCTTGCTCGGTTCAGTCAACAGGCTCATCCTTCACCTTGAGATGGTGTTCGTAATGAAGCAATGGCACAGACACCAGATTAACACCTCAGTTCCGCAAATGAAACGCCACAGGGTGCTATGTGCCACCGGAGAGAAGAGAATGGGTGGCCAGGGCTCCGGCTGCGGCGGTGCTGCCAGCAGAGGCTGCACGCAGTCAGTCATGTCAGCCATGGCTCATACTCTTTGTAGCTCATTTTCACTTCCCAGAGCCAAGAAAAAAAATCTATCTAAATTAACGTAATTCTTAAGTAACTAGATATTACTTTTATATTTGCTTAGGGTTTGGGGGTCTTTAGTGTCTCTTTCCAAACTATGAATCTCTTAATTCACTTGTCCCCTTTTAGCTTTTTTTTACTTTGTATTCAACCTTCTTGGAATTATGCTAATTGTTTTCACAGTACTAAGTGATTTATAAGCAAAGTATAATTGATCTATGCACAAAGTCTTCATTCGGAGTGACTTTATATTTGTATTAACAAATGTATAATCTTGGCATAATTCACCAGATGCATTTTTAGTACTAACAGCTATGATGTTAAAATCATTCAGCATCATTAACAGTTTTTCAAGAGCTGTAGAGGAAAATTATAACCCTAAAAAATTCCACTGCCACTGACTAGTTCCTGTAAAACATTAACCAATATATTACACAACCTGGCCACCTTATGTTAAGTAACAGGAAGCCAAAGATTCAGGTTATCAAAACAGTGTTGCACTGTTGAAGAAAACAGGGCTATGCTGATTCATGTAATAGAAAAAAGGTAACTCAAATTGCTTAATTTAGCCCTTGAATGCTAAATGCTTGCCTGAAACTCAAGAAAGATTTAAAAACATCTTTCTGGATTCCTTTCTCAATGTTTATAATACTCAGCAGTATAAATACAGCAATTCATAATTAGGGTGCAACACTAAAGTACTAACATAATTTTTCTGTCAAACCTTTCCCACATCAGGAGGGCTTGCATTTTGCTGTGGGATGTAGCAGTAAGTTATAAAGTTCTTTACCAAGAACTCCCTTGGTTGCTCCATGCTGGGCATGGTGACAGCTGTGACTCCACGGAAATTTCTACCAAGCGAGATGGCAGAGCCTAGGGCTCGACTTTCTTTGATTAAAAGCCACCCGTGGAAAGCCTACATCTTTACAGCAGGAGTTAAAATGTCTGCTCCATCACTGATATATCTGCATGGTAACAGAAGAAGGGAAATGAGAGGGCTTGGGCATAACACAGGGTCTTGCTCAGATGACCCTGGGTTTTTGTCACCTGGAATCCATGTTAATAGAAGTGATTTGGAAACATTTGGTAATATGCAATTTCCACTTTTGGATAAAACCCCAAGGGACAAATCCTTCAAAGAAAATTTCATCCTTAGGCCTCTTCTTGGCAATAAAAGTCTTTTATTTCAGCTTTGAAGTCTGCTATATAAGGATTGTTTATTTTTGAGTTACAGACGCCAAATGAACATCCCTCCTTCCCCTCACCTTTTAAAAATACGAACTAATACTTTGTTAAATGATCTAAGAGTCACATTCACCTGCAAATGATACAATGGTTTAGAAGTTTCTCATTAATATATTGGCTAAAGAAAAAAGTGACTGAGTTTCTGGCAAGCTAATTTTGTTCTAATTCAATTGCTGTTTATGAGTGACACTGGGCTGGTGTCCTTGCACTGTACCCTACAGTGTGACACCTTTCCAGGTGACCCAGCGGCTCTAGGCATGGTGCTGCCCCACACAGCCATGGGCTGTGTATCCTCATGCTGCAGCTTGGTTCTCCCAGTCCCTTTTCTTGCAATGCACCGCGTGGGACATGAGCTGCTAACGCCATCTTGTCCCTTCCAAATATCATGAGAGGTTTTGCCCTCTTCCACTGGTTTATAACACCTGAGCTTGTCACATTCTACCTTTTACTCTTGGCCACCATCCTTCTCCCCCCTGGGTCAGTCAGTCACTGCAGTACTGCCTGGGGCAGGCTCCTTACAATAGCAAGGCCCCCATACACCCTGGAGCCCTGCTTTCCTCCACACTGTCCCTTACTGTGGGGCTCATCCATTTAAAACAAACCTCTGAACAGTCTTAAAATTTGGCAGAGATGTATTCTTCCCTTCCCTTTCCTGGGGTTGTACTTATGATGGCACCACGCATGACCAGTATGACAACCCCGCAATGCAAACTGAGGTTGGCTCATTAGCTACATTTCACGCTTCTTTCTTCAAGGGTTTCACTTGTGACCCTGACGGAGCTTGAGAGAACAGGGAAGGTAACTGTTTACTTGGCTTCTCCAGTTCACTCATGGTCATCTTTCTTTCCTCCTAGTTTTTTCGAGGGGGCATCCCAGAGCGGTGGGCTATCAGGTCAGCAAATAATCACAGGACATCTTTGTGGACTTGCTTCCCAGTTTCTTGTTAGGCAAAACATAGTGATTCAGACACATATGGCAGGACAATTACACAGAGATGGTCACACCAGGTTTTCAGCTCCACATCTGAATTATGTTGATTTTGTGCAGCCACACAACCTAAGGCAGTCCTTATGTAGACAGACAAATTTCAGGAAACCTCTTTATTTCAAGAAGTTAACCTGTGTTCCAACATGAGAGATAACAATTAGAGTAGTGATTCTCAAGTTAGAGATCCAACAAACGACGGTGAAAATCAACAGAATTTATAGCAAAATGGGATATGCAAACAGAATTGCCTTTACAGGTCTGGATATGAACCCAGAAAAACTAAAATCCCCAATAAGTCTAGAATGCTAAAATACACCTCCAGGTATAAGCTCCTAGACCAAATACCACTATTTCACTTGTAGGGCACTTCAATTGCAGCAAGTAATACAGGAGTGTAGCTTGAACTAGAAAGGAGTCACCCATTACAGCATATCTAATTCAGTTCTGTTTAAAAAAAACCAAACACACCTGTGCTCTGTTGTGCTGTTATTTGGTGCTTTAGTATCTTTATTATGAAAATAATATAATAGAGGATTCAGTCTATTTTTGCTTTCTGAGGTGGCTTGTAGTAGTTGCACAGATGGGTAAGTTGAACTGCTCTCCATTTTCAAGGGTGAGACTGATGCTTCAGGATAGCTACCAGGAGGGCTGCCAAGGGCACTCATCAGGGCACAGGGTATGCTTTATGCCTTGGAGTCTGGACCCTTCTCTAGCTGTGCTGCCATCATACTCACTTGGAAAAAACAGTTGTTAATTTAAAAGACAGAGATATTTAAATTGATTTCTTATCCCCTAGAAGTAAATTAATAAAAATATTTCACCAAGACAAAATCAGTAAAATTTTGCATTTGTATATATTTTCTGATACACCAACAATGAACTCAACCATGTAAAAGCCTTAACTCAGCACATACTTTTAAATATGTGGATAAATTTAACCACAGAGCAGTTTCACTGAAGTTAAGATGCAAACATTAAAAAACCTTGTTGATCTAATGAAACTGTAAAATCTAGTATATAAAAACCAAATTCGTAAAAAGGAAATTAACAGCTGCAGGATTTCCAGGTGTTTCCTAGCTTGTATAATTAAAAAATGCAACTGAGCTGCTTAATGGATAAGACAGTGCTTCCAGAGAAGATAAAGAAAGCTGAACGTATACTATCACATTCATTACTTTTTACTTTGTTTCAACCAGTAAATAAGAAATGTATTGTTGTTTTCACCTTTGAGTCTAAATGCTAGCTGCGTTTGTGTAAAATAAAAAGAATCAAGGACAGCTGCAGGTAACCAATCTCTGTAATTTTACATGTTCCAGACAACCCTTTATTTTGTTTTAATACGAGAATATTTTACTTATTGCAAAGTATCCTGCATAATACAGGTGCTCCGCTATAAAATCTTCTCTCTTACTTATAATTCAGTCATTCTAAATTTAAAATACCAGTATACAGTACTAAAACCTCCAATTGAAGTTTAGTATAAAAATATCAGCACAAAAGTCCTTTTTAAAGTCTGTTTATTGTGAGCAACCCAAATGCCTGTTTAATTACTGTTTTAGTATAATAATAGACTTTGCACCCCTACAGTTGCTAATTGATACCATCTCAGGTATTTTGATGAGATAAGAAATACTGAGTAAGAAAACAGTAAGTATTCAAATGGTTAATTTGCTTAGAATAATAATAAATTAGGTTTTTGCATCTTCTTCAGTTCAAAATCCAGCTTTGAGACTGAGGAAGGCTTCACATCAATTAAGTAAGAGTGGTCCTTTTAACCAGTAGCAGTTTGATTGCCAATGACTCGAAGAATCTCTTTGTGAATGTTTGGTTCCTGTGTATTTATACTTGTATCACCCACTTGACCATCTTCATAACTAAAAAAAAAAGGTACAGAAAATAAAATCAAATTAGTGTTTTATTAATCTACCTCGAAACATCAAAAACTCTCGTTCACTAAGTGCTTACTCCATATGTTAACATGTTTCTATTAAATGCTCCGCTGTGCTTCACCATTATATGCGGATCCTAAACTCTGGAGAGTGGAAGGTGGTAAGGCTGCCTTTGTCACTGAAACCCTGAGGCTGAATAAGCCACCAGGACCCAAAGGGGACAAGTGTTAGGTGAAAGGGGGAAATGCTCACATCACAGACAGGAAGCCTTTAATGAATTCCTTGTCTTAAATACACACAGCCAAATAGAAATGACATTTTACAATACATGGATAGACTTACTATAACATGAAGTAATGCCATTGAATGGGAAAAATCATTAACTCTCCATTCATTTATACTTAAACACGACATCTACTAAACCTTTGTCGCTAGCTTATCCATACATTTCCTAGCACAAATAAGTACAGTGAAAGACAAAAAATGAAGTGATACTGAACAGAATTAGGAAGAAATGTCTTTTATCTACTTTCATTATGACCATTGGAAGGAACATGGGAAAAAGGTCTAGTATGAAGCTGAATGTTAAAAGAAGCTTTGTACTCACACAAAGAAGAATCTTGTACACACGTGATCTGTATTGGGAACTACCCATATCTCCCCATGTTTGTGCAGATCAGGTGAGGTTATCACTATCAGGGAAAGAATAAATTTCACAGTGATGAAAACATGCTTGGAAAACATTGCTCCAAAAGATTTGGGTTTTTAAACATTTTAAACAGGCTTTTGGGAATGTGCACTTTTCCCCTACATGTCTATGGTGCGGTGCAGATTTTGAGTTGGCTGCTAGTACAAACAGGGAAATGAACTTGATTCTTGTTTCCAAAATGTATTTTTCCAAAACCACAGATGCTTGATGTATGGGATCAAGTTGTTAAATGGAATGAAAGCTTAAAAAATATATTTATTAAGAACTGAATTTAAAAAGCCATAGGGCTGTTAAAGAGGATCTCAGACAACTAATCAGCCTTTGGAACAGATATTTGTGTTTGACGATGGCTGATCCAAAACCAGTGTGTGTAAGACAAGGCCTGAAACTGCTATATGGCAAATATGGGATGTGCAATACTATCAAATATTTAAAACAAGTAACCGTAGCAATTACAACTCCAGAGGTTCAAAAAGCTTGCCAAAACTTCCTCAGTATATTTGATGATAGGTTGTTTACCAGCAGAATGAGGACAACACAGGAAAGAAAGCTTTTTATTGCTAATTAGAAGCTATACCATCAATCTGTATTTGAAAAGATTTCTAAATGCCTTTAAAGAGCATCCTTCTGGGCAAGTTGTCCAGTTGTGGGATGAGCAGGTTCATGGTGTGGTGGGTGAAGAACCGGCTGAGGGACTGAGCTCGAAGAGTTGTAGTGAATGGAGTACATCTGGCTGGTGACTGGACACCACACCAGTGGTATTCCCCAGGGCTCCATTCCAGGGCCTGTTCTGTTCAATGTATTTATCCACGATCTGGATGCAGGAGGTGAATGCACTGTTACCAAGTTTGCTGCTGCCAAGCTTAGAGGCGTTATTGAATCTCTGGTGAGACAGAAGGCCTTGCAGAGAGATCTAGATTGACCAGAGCATTGGGCAATCATTAATGAGATGAAATTTAACAAGTTCAAATGCTGGATTCTGCACCTAGGACAGAGTAAAGCCAGGCACCAGAATAAATGGGGAGAATATTGTCTGGGGACCAGCCCTGCACAGAGGGATGTGGGGCCAGCTGGTGCTGATCTCAGTGTGTGGGTCAGCAGTGCCTGGGCAGCCTCGAGGGCAAATCCCATCCCAGAGCACTGAGCACGGCACCACCGGCGCAGGGAGGGGATGATCCTGCTGGGCTCAGCCTTGGGGCAGCCTGGCTGGGGGCCCTCCTGGACCCTGCAGGTGGGGAAGGATGTGAAAGTCCTTCAGTGCATCCTGAGGAGGGAAACAAAGCTGGTGGGAGGGCTGGAAAAAATGTCCTGGAGAGTGGTGGAGGAATTTGGGCTTGTCTGCTTTGGAGAAAAGGAGGCTGAGGGGTGATCTCACTGCTGTCTGCAGCTTCCTGAGGAGTTGAAGGGCTCAGGGAGGTGCTGAGCACCTCTCCCTGGTATGCAGTGACAGGATGTGTGGAAACGGTTCAGAGCTGTGCTGGAGGAGGTTTAGACTGGACATTACAAAGCATTTCTTTACTGACAGGTTGGTGCACTGGTTTAGACTGGGGTAGAGTTAATTTTCTTCACAGTGGCTGGTATGGGGATGTGTTTTGGATTTGTGCTGAACACAGGGTTGATAATACAGAGATGTTTTTGTTATTGCTGAGCAGGGCTCACACAGAGCCAAGGCCTTTTCTGCTTCTCATACTGCCATGCTCCAAGGAAGATGTGGGTGCCTGGGAGGTTGAGAGGAGATGCAGCCAGTACAGGTGACCCCAACTGACCAAAGGGATACTCCAGACCATGTGACATCATGCTCGGTATTTAAAGTGGGGGGAAGAAGGAGGAAGGGGGTGACGTTTGGAGTGACACTGTTTGTCTTCCCAAGTAACCTTTACATGTGATGGGGCCCTGCTCTCCTGGAGATGGCTGAACACCTGCCTGCTCATGGGAAGCAGGGAATTCCTTCTTTTGCTCTGCTTGTGTACATGGCGTTTGCTTTCCCTATTAAACTGTCTGTATCTTAACCCACGAGCTTTCCAGCTTTTACCTTTCTGGTTCTTCCTCCAGTCCTCCAGGTGGAGGAGCGAGCAAGTGGCTGTGTAGTAGTTGGTGACAGGCTGGGGTTAAATCACAACAAGTGGTCAAACTCTAGAACAGGCTTCCTAGAGAGGTGGTTGATGCTCCCAATCCGTCAGTGTTTAACAGGCATTTAGACAATGACCTTAATAACAAGACTTAATATTTGGCAGCCCTGAATTGGTCAGGATTGGACTTGGATGACAGCTGCAGGTCCCTTTCAACTGAAATAGTCTGGTTTATTTTATTCTAACACCACCACAAATGCATGCATATTCAATTTTGATACATTTCTTCCATGAATTGCAATTTTTAACAGAAATTTTTCTCTTGTAATTGATTTTACATAAAATCTTTATTAAACACCTCCCCTAAATACTTCTTTACACAGAAAAAATAAGTGAATATGAAAGCTGCAAAATGTGTTTTACCAAATATTTTAAATTCACTCTTATAAAATTGGTAATCCATTAATAAGTGTGAGGAAAGAACAACATGGACGAAAAAGTCCTTGTGAAAGATGTAATTTACATTTGGAAAATTCAGGCATTAAAGGCCAAGTAATTAATTTCGTTCCTTATTTTTCTGTAAAGATCAAACTGTATTTTTATGTTGACTGACAAATTCTTAATCATGTATAGCTGAAAGCTTCTATTTTGAAATAACACATTTTCCACCTTCTATCTTAATTTTCACTTTTTAAAACAAAAAAATGCTCCAAACGAAGGGCAAATTGAGTTTAATATAATTTCTAAAACCAGTTCTCAACTACTGGTACAATTCTTATTCAAATTTCACAATTCTTTGTTCTTATAACCTCATGAGGGGTTTCATTGGTTATTAAAAGAATAGCCAATTCTTTCAAGAATTACTGTACTCATGCACTAGATTTTAACTTCACAAAATTTCTGAAGGAAAGAGAACATACTGGTTGCCAGACAATCAGTATATTTGTCCGAAGGGCAAAAAAATATTTGGAAATTCGATAGGAAAGCTGTATTTTCTGACTTTTTTGTGTTTAAAGCATTCATCAAGAGCTTGCAGGAAGTCAGTGCTTCAAATAAAGGCCATGACTTGGGTTATCTTGATGGTTTAGGAATATGATCACATGTGAAACACAGACCAGATGATCAGTCACTATGTGCACATGATTAGTCCATGAAAATTCAGCATATGCTACAGGTTTTGTTCAAACAGGGGAAACGTTCTTAACTGAAATATAAAGCTCAGCTGTTGAGCAAGTACTCGTACACCTGCCAGTAGTTTCTTACCTAAACAACCAACTAAAGGTCTCACTGACTTGCACCCAATAACCTGAGCATCCTGTGGCCATGCCTGAAACAGTTTCACAAGGGCTCTCAGCTTACCTTCACATAAGGCTATGCATTTTAAGTTACGGCTTTGCAAAAATTGTGACTGCTGTCCTTTCTTCTGTGACTGAGAGGTAAAAAAGTGAGAAAATAAAATTAGTGCAGTAGAACAAACTCAGTGAAAAAGCAACAAAGGAGACAGCTGCTATTTTCAGAGGTTTACTGATGAAGAGAGACAGAGGCAGTCTTTCTAAAATGTTTCTATTTTATTTCTAAATGTAATAGAATTTATAAAAAAATGCTATTGCTTATTTGGATTATTGTAGGAGGTATCTGAACTCCTTTATCAAAAAAAAAATTATTATTTTTTTGTAATGATTATTACAGAATCAATAATATTATCAGAAATAACAGTGTTACTCACAAATAAGTAGAAATCAGAAAAAAAAAAAAGGTCAAATAAATCACCAATCCTTTGGCCACTACCCTGATATTTTACTTTCCTTCCTACTTCTGAGAACTTCTGCTGATATACCAATCTCTCTTCAAAGCCAGATTTTTCTGTAGTTTCTATGTGTTAACCATAGAGGCAGACATAAGATTTCTTTCTTGAAATTTAGCCTTATGCATAGATGCTGTGAGTTTGCTTTAGATATAGCAGAATTGCAATGGTTTAATGTGTAAAAATCATAAAGAAGAAAAAATTACTTGCTATCAATTAAATGCTGCTCATTTGCTCATTTCCCAGCAATAACCACTCTCAGTTTCTTTTGCATCATTGTTCTGGAAGTCTAAACCTCAGGCAGCAAGGGCTTGCTAAGGGTCATAATGCAACATGTATTTCATTTTCATTCTCTTCCTAAATTCTTCTACTTGGAAAAGAAGGGCACAAGATCTGCAATATGCTCTGTAAATTTTTACTAAAGGAGCTATGCTCTATTTGATGTTTGCAGTCTCCGAACTTGTTGATTTCATTCAATGAAATAAAACTCCTAACTTACACAAAGGGAATATTACCTCTCTTTCAGCTACCAAGTTCCCAAGAACAAAACCCACATATCTTCCAGAGATGGTTGATGTACCATACCTGTGATGTATTACTGCTCTTACTGCCTGAAGCTGGTTCATCTTTAGCTGACACCTTCTGCTGCTTCTTGTTCATCCCTAGGAATATTAAAATCATAAGATACCCTGGCATATAAATATTGCAAAAAGCAGAGTTAAGTATGAGAATGAAAGAGGCAGCACAGAGGGAATCACAGTCCTTTGCATGGCACCCAGAAAGCTAGTTAACTTTGTCATACACAGAATATCACCATAAATTACCAGCACCTCTGCATGTATTCCAAAGACTTTAGCAACATCAAGTTAGCATTAAGTAGGTGCAAAAGCAGATAAACATGAACTTAAATGCCAGTGAATTCAGGTCAGGAATGTTCTCACATAGTTTCTTAACAGAGGTGTAGGTCAGCATGTCCTGAGTAATTGACCCTATTCAGCCTAAAGTAAAATTCTGATTTACTGTGGGTGGGACAGCAAAATCACAAGAGAAAGAACTTCTGATATTAATCTTTAGCACTTTATATAGACTTATATTAAAAGCCTAATTAATTTTTATGAGTAGACAATTTAGGTTTTGAAATCTATCTTGGTTTGATCTCTTTATCTACATATAAAAGTATTAAATTATTTGTCAGTCACATTTGATCCAATTTCCAGCTCAGAAATTGAAACATCTATATTTGTGCCTTGTATCTCGTTCATATCCCTAACGCTGGTTTATATAAAATTCCCGTGTTGCATGATACTATGGGCTTCCTTGTGTTTCCAGTATCTTGTATTTCACACAATCATGGAATGGTTTGGGACCATGAAGGGACCTTAAAGATCATCTAGTCCCAATTCCCCTGGTGTGGGTAAGGACACCTTTTGCTAGCCCAGGCTGCTCAGAGCCCCATCCAACCTGACCTTGAACACTTCCATTTCTTGGCACTTTGCAAATACAGACTGAATTAAGGGGAAGACTAACTCTTCTAACTTCTAAGGAACAGGATGTGTAGGACTCCTCCGTGATTTTTATTGGCATCAAGGATTACACACTTCATGGGAACACAGGCCTCCCTTCTGAAGGAGACAGGATGGAAGGGGCCAGGACAGGTAGAGAGAGGAGCAATAACACATTGAAGCTAACAAAGAAGTATTGTCCAAAAAGAAAGGCATTTTGTTAGATAATGACACTTCAGCTAGCACTTTTAGTGAGTCCTAAGAAGTTTTCATACTCATGTAATCCCTGAAAAGCTAGAAGTGCATCTAGAGATAATTGATGTTGAAGTTCCACAAATAGCTCAAACATTTTGAGCTCCTAAAACGAATTGTGATGTGACCTAAAAATACTGAGTATCAGAAAGCATAACTAAAACTCCTAGAATTATCTACATGCACACGAACACACATTGAACTATATATCTGCACTTTCATATGTGAGGAAACAGTAAATACCACATACCTAAAGGAAAAAGTCATCGTATTTTAAAATCTCTTTACTTTCTCAATATACACATTCATGTGTCTTGTTTCTATTATGCTTCTATTTATGATTTAATTCTTATATGGAAAACTCTGCAGAACTCACTTATGGATTCACTAGTGGGACAAAGTATATTCCTTCCCCTCCTCGGGCTAAAATAAACACATTGAACTGCACTTTCTATGTAATCCTGACATGGTAATACTTGGGAATACTCTTAAATATACAGGATTGAGTACGTCTCTTGAGGAATATTTATTTTGTCAGATCAGGTCATAAAAGACCACAAATTCATAGGTAAAGTTTGATGGACTTAGGCAGATATTGACGAAAATCACAAAGTTGGATTTCAACTGCATCATCAAGACCTGCTGCACTATACATTGCATTCAGTATTACCTAATATTTACTTCAATGACAGCTTAAGAATTCTAAGCACCTTGGAAAATAAGGACAGTATTTAACACGGAAATGTTCTTATTTCTTATGACTTATATAAAAAAAAATAAATTCTCTTTTTGGAATAAATTAAATCACGGTCGACAAAGATAAAATTGAATACAGTGTTCTAAACAGTGTAAGCTGATAAGAAGAGCAGTAGAATTACATATCCCCCTATATTTCTCCAACTTTAGAGTGATTTATAAATACCACCTGAGTAACCAAATGATATGCTTGACAATGGACTAAGGTAGATTCCACTTCCAAACATTGCACCATGGAGCTGAAAAAGAGTGGAATGATTATTTAGCACTAATTTGGTTACCTGGATAAAATAATAATAATTACAAAAACAGGTCATAATGCATCTGCCTCACTGTACTAGTTTGTTGCCAGGCAATTAACAGCGTTCAAAGAAGTCTTTTAAAAAATCATATCCTGAGTATAAAACTAAAATCTTCTATATTCTGGAAACCATTCCCAGATGCCCAAACATAATGTTACTTAAGACCTATATGTAAAATTATGGTTTCTGGTTTTCAATCTAGTATTACTATGGAGGATGCCTACAAAGGGTGCTTCTGCATGTGACCAAATACACCCTGGGATGCTCTTCCAGGGCACACGGACTGAGCTCTGGGGAGAGCTGTCTAAACCACAGTGCTAAAATACTGTGCATTAGAGCTCCCCAGTCCCTCTCGTGAAGCCTGCTTTGCCCTGCAATAGCAGTCTCCTGATGATTCAGTCTGAGAAGTTTGCAATAGATCCCTCCCGGCCAGCACACTCATACTTCCACTCCCAAAGAAACCAGAGGAGCAGAAAAAGCGCTGTAAACCCAGTTCCTGTAAATCTAGCATGTTTCTGGATCCTGTAACATGGAGACGGTTTAGGCAGCTCTGACTTTCATTTGCGACTGCCTTTCAGCAGTACCGAGCGGAGCCTCCTGGAGGTGCTGCTCTGCAAGGTAAAACTGAAACAGACTCCATCCAGCAAAAGGCATTTTCTGGCCGTTTTAGCAGACACATTATTTCACCTTCATTGCATCAGAAAAGTTTCTTTTTCCAGGAAACAAGAAGGTATTTGAAATCATCCCTTTTTCCACCTACATGGCTACCAGAATGAAACTCCTTGAAAACTCACCAAAGCTAGTATGTAATCAAGCATGCACAGGCTAGCTAAGGTCTATTTTGTCTATTTACCTGCAGCCTCGTATTGGAAGCAACAACTAAGCCGTTCCTCAGGATGGAATGCCAATTTTCAATGTGGGAACCACTGAATAAAATGAAAAAGAAAGCAGTGTAAAATGAAAAATTAAATCAGAAAGCCTTTAAAACAGTAGACTCACAGCTGCAAACCTCAAATACCAGAGCCAAAAAACAGCATGGCATTTCAATAACCTTTGACTAATATATGTACTCACTGAAATGCAAAGGTACTTCCGTAGAGATTTTTAGCAGCTCGGAAATTGGATTCTTTGGCTGGTGGACTGCTGAGAAGTAGGAACTGGTGGGGAGTGTGCATAAA
>JACAXG010000680.1:64834-75090 GCA_018881555.1 Amblyornis subalaris | reverse complement strand
CCCCCTAAAGAAAGAAGACAGAGAGGGAATTAGCCTGGTTATCGAAAACTTTTTACAAATAGGATTATTAAAAGAGTGTCAATCTGATTTTAGCACTCCTATTTTACCCGTCCGCAAGCCTGATGGGTCATACTGAGTGGTACAGGACTTACGGGCTGTTAACAAAATAACTGAGGATCTTTACCCAGTGGTGGCAAATCCTTATACTTTATTAACATGTTTAACACCTGAGCTAAACTGGTTTACCGTTTTAGATCTGAAAGATGCCTTCTTTTGCCTCCCTCTCCAATTTTCGCATTTGAGTGGGAAAACCCTAAAAGTGGGTGTAAAACTCAGCTCACATGGACAGTGCTGCCTCAGGGATTCAAGAATAGTCCTATCGCTTTGTCCCCCCTTTTGCTGTATTCAGCTGGGGCCGGAGCGATCTGCAGGGTTTTTTGCAGTCCACAAAAGCTGGCAGCTTTTTACCACAGGCAGTTTCACAGAGGCAGCAGCGAAGGTAAAAAGAATGAGAGAGCCGGACTCTCTGTAACCATATTCCACGTTTTATTTGTCTCTGCCCAGGAGGACAGGGTGCATATCTTGAAGGGGGTTAGCAGAGAGACGATTTCCCGCTCTGTCTCTGCTGCTTTAAGGGGTAGGGATAACAGWGTGYARCCAATGAGCKTAGAGATACATGAGAGAAAACCAATGAAGCATCTTCAGAGGAAGARCAAATTCAAACTGACTAATGACAATACAGTTAGAGAGAATTTCAAACCAAGCTGGCCTATTACAAAGCTTAAGACTCTGTGAGGAGGAGAAACCTAAAGTGACAGCATCTAAGAAATATTGCTCTGTGGCAAACTGCCTTTTTGATAACTAAGGCTGGAGCACCGCAACATAGTCCCACCCTATTTGGAGAACAGCTTGCAAAAGACTTGGAGTCTTGGGAAGCTCCACTAGAAGAAGGAAAACTCTTGCAGTACGTAGATGATATCCTAGTAGTTACCCCGACGGAAGAGGCTTGTGAAACCTGGACAGTAAGCCTCTTAAACTTTTTGGGACTCCAGGGGTGTAGGGTATCGAAGAAAAAGGCTCAGGTGGTGAAACAGAAAGTAATTTACCTGGGCTATGAGATTAGTGCTGGACAACGGACTTTGGGGCAAGACCGTAAGGAAGCCATATGCCAAACCCCGAGACCCCGGACAGTGAAAGAGTTACGGACTTTCCTGGGGATGACAGGATGGTGCAGACTATGGATTTTCAATTATGGAGTACTCGTGAAACCTTTATATGAACTCATTACAAAGGAAAACAGAGACCTTCAGTGGACAAAGGAAGCCACGCAGGCCTTCAATCAGCTAAAGAATGCCCTCATGTCAGCTCCGGCCCTGGGACTTCCAGACGTGAGTAAACCATTCTTTCTGTTTTCCCATGAAAAATAGGGAATTTCCCTGGGAATACTAGCATAGGACCTGGGACGGTCCCGACGAGCAGTCGCTTACTTTTCCAAACAGCTGGATGCTGCAGCTAAAGGATGGCCTGGATGCCTCAGAGCAGTTGCTGCAGTAGTGCTGAACATCCAAGAAGCACATAAATTTACCTTGGGTCAGAGAATGACTGTGCTAGTATCCCACACGGTGTCCGCAGTGTTGGAAGTAAAAGGTGGGCACTGGCTTTCCCCACAAAGGTTCTTGAAATACCAAGCCATCATAGTGGAACAAGATGATGTAGAGATAATGGTAACTAACATTGTCAACCCAGCTTCTTTCCTTAGTGGAAACAGCGTGGAGCCGATACATCACGACTGCCTGGAAACCATTGAAGCCCCATACTCTAGTCATCCGACCTAAAGGACACCCCTCTGGATGGGGCAGAGACCTGGTTTACCGATGGAAGCAGCTACGTCATTAGCAGAAAACAACACGCTGGGTATGCTGTCACCACCTGCCAAGAGGTAATACAGTCAGGGCCTTTGCCAACAAATACCTCTGCACAAAAGGCTGAAATAATTGCGCTACCGTGCACCCTGGAAATGGCAAAAGACAAAAGAATAAACATCTACACAGACTCAAGGTATGCATTCGGGGTTGTACGTGCACATGGGGCCATATGGAAGGAAGGGGGACTGCTGAACTCACAAGGGAAAAATATCAAACATGCACAAGAAATACTACAACTATTGGAAGCTGTCGCGGGGGGGGGAGTCCGGCTGGTGATATCCAGCTCCGGTATGCCTGTGACCTTCCTAGAGAGCATCCCGCAGAGAACAGCTCTTCCAGGGGCACTTGGCAAGCCCTCCCAGGCGATGAGTGATTTCAGCAAGTGTAGCAAATCTTAGCTACAAGTGATTTCAGCTCTTGTGATTCAGATTCAGCTCTTGTGAAATCATCCCGGGCAGACTCGGGGAAAGAGAGACAGGAGCATTCATATGGCTGTTCCACAGAGGTAGCTTTAATGTCCAACCACCCTGCGAAAGAGAGGCCAGGGATGAAAGCTCCCTGGTGTCAGGGGTAGAAGCAGGGGTTTATATGGGGAAAACGGGGTGGGATGGAAACCAGTTAGCCAACAGGGCACAGGCTATTACCATGAAAGAACAAGGCATGTTGGGAACTTGCCATAACCCAGAGGTGAGTTGCTATACCTGGCTTCTCCAAGGCAGTGCTGGAAGCTCCAGTCTTGAGGGCTCACAGCCCTCCACAGGAAGCAGTCCAATTACCCGAGAAGGTGGCGATTATGCATATTAAAGCCCATCAAAAGGTGAGCTCAGAGTTGGAAGAAGGGAATGAGCTGGCGGACAGAGAGGCAAAAGAGGCAGCGAAAGGTGAGGTGACAACTGAAGGGACTTTAATTCCAGATGGGCAGATCTCCTTAGAAGGTAAGACAGCTTATAATAAGGAAGACAAAAAGCTGATTGCAGATCAAGAAGGAACATATAATGAGGAAGGATGGGCTATGACTGCACAAGGAAGGCTACTTGTTCCCTCTCACCTATTATGGTCACTGGTTAGGGAGGAACATCAGAAAACGCACAGGGGAGTAGATGCCCTACACAAATATTTAATTGGAAAAATTATTGCCAGAAATTTACATGCTACCATCAAACAGGTAACCCAGCAGTGTGACCTTTGCCTCCAGACTAACCCCAAAAATACCCCCAAACCAAAATTGGGTCAAATTGGCAGGAGAAATGTACCTGGCCAACATTGCCAAATTGATTTTTCAGAACTTCCAAGAAAAGGGGGGTACCGATACTTGTTGGTACTAACAGATACCTTTTCAGGTTGGCCTGAAGCCTTTCCTACAAGAACAGCAAAAGCTCAAGAAGTAACTAGGATATTACTGCAAGAAATAATACCACGCTTTGGAGTTCCAGCCACRATATCCTCAGATAGAGGGCCACACTTTATTTCAAAAGTGGTACAGCAAATTAGCCGTCACTTGGGAATAGATTGGCAGCTTCATACCCCTTATCATCCTCAGTCAAGTGGTCAAGTAGAAAAGATGAATCACTTGATCAAACAACAAATTGTGAAGTTGGGCCAGGAGGCAAATTTGCCCTGGCCTCAATCACTCCCACTTGCTCTATTACGCATTCGAACTAAACCTAGAGCAAGAGAGGGTTTAAGTCCCTTTGAAATACTCTATGGGCGACCATATGGGGTACAGAAGGGAATGCCTACTCAAATTGGAGAAGACATAATGACCACCTATATGGTGGCCCTGAGTAAACAACTCAGAAAAATTGAAAAATATGTGGCTGGAACTCGGAGCAGAGGCTTAGACGGAACAGTATGACATACAACCTGGAGACTATGTATATGTTAAGTCTTTTGCAGAGAAAACCTTGGAACCGCAGTGGGAAGGACCATTCCAGGTACTTCTCACCACTTTTACTACAATCAAAATCAAGAAGCAGAACGCATGGATCCACTATACACGAATAAAGAAATCTCCAGAGGTCCCTTGGAAAGTGACACCGGGCGGTAATGAACTAAAATTAAAGCTTACTCAAATGAAATGAATGTATTGCAGTTAGGAACACTTTGTAATTTAACTTGTGGAAATACAATCAAGAAAATTGTTTTGTTTGCAGTTATAATTATAGTCCAGGGACAGGAAAGTACCTCTGACCAGAATAATGCTGAGTGGCCCTGGTCCCAAGGCTTCACTCAGTCTACTGGATCCATGGGGAAGTATTCTGATATAAAGGGTTTAAATCTGTTAACTGTGGTCATGCATGGAAATCAAGCATATGCAAGGCATGAATGGGAAAAAATAAAAAGGGTATGGCAACTTCAGGGGACTGTAGGAGAGGTAATCAAAGTAGGATGCCAGATGATTAATGGGACTACCTATAGTAAAGCAACCCAAATCAGCATCTCGACTACTCCTACAGACCAGCATGAGGAGGTCTGTAGTCGTTCAAGTGAATTAGATTGTTGGCATAACTTTACATTAGTACAGACGGTTAAAGTGGTTTGTCTCTGGGCCCATGATGTTAATGGGCTCTCATTCAAATTTAAAATAAATGCCATAGCTGAGCCTGTTACAACCGATGCCAGCACTCAAGCCCAAACCCAAACCACACCACTTTAACATGAACCCAAAATTTATGAAATTGGCCCATATATAATAAGAAACACAGGCCAACAACAAATGCTGTTTAGCCCAGAATGGTCTCTTAAGCGTGTTGAACTGCTAATGCAAACCAATGTTTCTGAAATTCAACCAGCATGCTCTCCTTTCCTACAAACATCTTTCAAGGGCTGGACAACCTGGTTGCGGAAGCAAGTACCCTTCCAGGATAGAACACGAAGGGACTTAACCGGAGTGCTGGGGACAGGATTAGGGATTCTAAATGAAATTGACTCAGAAATATTAATGAATAAGTTGGCCACCGCAACAAGCGATTTGGCAAGATTAAGACAGCCCCTGCAATCTTCTCTATTAGCGTTAAGAACCAGCCAATGGCTGTCCTCAAAAGTATTACTGAAATGGGAAAAGGTGGAAGAACGAGACCATGAATTAATAGTAAACGCACTTGATGTGGTTCAAGATAATGTATCTTTAGCTCTCAGTTGTATACAGGCACAATTATAGATGCAGTCAGTAGCCGCTTTAATTATAAGAGAAGATAGTGAAGGCACTTTCCCCATTGAAATTCGGAAAACTGGGACAATGCTACCGACTTAGAAAGAAAGCTCCAATCTTGGTGGACCTTAGTAAATTTTACCTATGACCCTATCACTAATGTGGCCACAGCCTTTGTGTTAACCATATGTAACACCTCAATATATGTAATCCATCCCATTCTTGCACTAGGATTAAATAATGAAAGAACAGTACTCTGTCCTGACCATAGGGCATGGGCACGAATGGTGAATGGGAGGTGGCAAACCGTGAATTTGGAATATAGTATTACGCGAGAACAACAGGGGTTTATTTGTGAAGGGAATACAATTGATACTCAAGACATATGCCTTGATACTGAGCAAGGCATTTGTCATTTTGAAATTCATCCAGACATTAACCAAAAGACTGTGCTTGTATATATTGGTCAGGGTTGTGTGTGTTTAAGAACTGCTTGTACTTCTGTAACGATAGATAAAATGACCATAAATAGCAAGAATCATTCCAATTTTTGTGTTTGTAATTTTGTTAAGATTGTTGGGTGTGACTTTTCCTATTTAGCACCAGTTGCATCGCATCAGCTAATAAAGGCCAATTATACGATGTTTCACAAATTATCACCTGTACCTATTGGGATGAACCTCACATTAGTAAAACAATTAGTGAAACATCAAGATTTAATCAAAATTTTAAAAGAAGTCCAATAAAATGGGAGAAAAACCCTGATAACAATTCATCATGACACCGAAGAAATAAGCAGGGTCTTGCAAAGGATGAAACAAGATGCAAGTCATCACTGGTGGGATGTACTTTTTGGATGGTCACCTACTGCAACTGGGATCCTAAATATGTTATGTCACCCCATTATTGTTCTATTAATATTAGTTAGTGTTAGCTTTGTTTTGTCTATTGTATTATTTGTTTGGAATTGGAGAATGTTGCGACGGGTGGCTACTTTGACCTCTTGGTCAAAAGCACAGGGTAAAGCTCTGAGAGATACCTTCCGTAGGAACGTGCTAGAAGAACCTGCTATTAGTAAAAGAATTTACTAACTTTTCTTGAAAAGGGGGGGACTGATGCAAAGGAATGCAAAAAGGTTAAGGGTTAACAAAAGCTGCTTGCTTAACATTTTTTTGTGCTTGTCAAAGTAGAATGGGGGAAACAAATCACTGATAAACAGGGAAATAATAATGGCTTGGCTCCTGACCCCTGGACCCCAAACCGGCTGAGACCAGCCTAATGGCTTGGACTTGGGCCAGGAACCTAAAAAGCATGCGCAAGGAAGAAAGGTGAAAAGTTCAGCACTGAGGAAGACTTCTTTCTTCATCTGGAGACCCCCTGCCYGCGACCACCAGAAAACACTGCGCAGGYGCAAAATCCATGGAAAAGAATTTTGGACTCATTATAATATGAAGCGGGGCTAGGAGGGGCTAGATAATGAATATGTATAGGCGTATTGTGAAACTTAATACATATGTAACATTTTACAAGATAAAAATAGAGAAAAGAGCCGCTGAGGGTATGCACGTCTTTGGAGGAACCATTCCCCCGTGCGTCTCAGCTGAGTAAACATACCTACTTTACAATCTACGGGTTGTGGAGTCTTTTCCACAAGACATTATTACTTTAAGTTTTGGAGCCTGTTTTTGCCATTTTAAATCCTCTTAAGAACAATTCCTCTGGTGGTCTGGAAACTTTCCAGGCTAACCTATGACAATGAGTATGAATTTCCTGTTACTATTTCTGGTTTCTCAGTGAATTCTGTGACAAAAATAAAACTGTTACAATGGGGAAAGATTACTGTGGTAATCATAGTGACTACCACACCTACTGAAAGGGAGTTTTGGAAGTGCAAAGGAGTGGGGAACAACTCTATTATTTTACAGGCTGCTATAAACTATTTTTTTTCAGAAATCAAAGCAATTTAGCAATGACTTCCTAGTGAAAACACTGAGTGGGCTTATCACTCAAGATTTTAAGATAAAACTGTCACTGTGTAATTGTATCTCATCTAATTTTGTCACTTAAGTAATATTTGATGAGGTATGAATCTCAGTTGTATCCATATGCTTGATTATGATATACCAACCAATGAAAAACTGAAAGGTGAACAGCCATGTATCACATCTGCACAAGATATCAGCTTTTAAGAGGTTCTTTTTAGATGTTTTTCATTATTCCTGAAATATTTTCACCACTGAAGTATTTTTCTATGTAGTTACCTGAGTCTTGGCTTCCTTTTGCCAATCAAAAGAGTCTGTAGCCTTCTACACTGTGAAAAATGAGCTCTGGGAAGAAACATGGGCTTTGTGCTTGCTCAACAAATTAGCAGAAATTTCATTGAAGCCATAAAAGCCTTTTATAGCATTCTGCGTTTATGTAATCAAAGCAATTAGGGATAGGAGCTTCAGGAATGTGCTGGTTTGAAAGTAAATCAGCGGGAGGAATTAACCTCACACAAATACCTTGCAAGAGATTTTTAAGTCAGAGTTACAATTTAATGGAAAGATTACAATAAATGCAATTAATACAGGAAGACTGGCTTAAAACCACAAAGTCAGAGTACAACCTGATACCCCGTTGGTCAGGGTGGTAGTCAGTCCAATTAAGCAGTGGTAGCAGTGCTGTTGAAGTGGTGGTTGAAAGCAGTGGTCCGGTAGAAAGGTCTGGTCCTCCTGTGGAGTTTGGGTTCTCCACTGGATTCGTCCAGTGGTGGTGGTATGTCTAGCCCCCCAAACTGGTCAGATTATATCTGGTGGTGTTTAGGTGGTACCTCCCCCAGGGCGGAGAGTATCACAATGGAATGAGGTAATCCTATGAGTCATAGGATATTTTTGGGAGTTCTTAATGGCTTGGGTCGTTACAGCTGCTGCTGAGCCATTATGCCCCATTAGCAGAGATGATCCCCTCAGGGCCGGTGCAACTCTGTTGGTGCTGCCCTGGAGGGAGTTATCATTTGTAAAGATAAAGAACATTTCTCCATCCAGTTAATCAGTTCATCAGAAAGTGATGTAGATGGTGGTAGAATACATAGTTTGGTTACACCCTACATTGTAACCCAGTACAAGGAATAAAGAAATCTATCTACCATTTTACTTTCTCTAATTCATAGGGATTTTAGAGTTCTTTTTTTCAAAGCTCAGCTGTTTCTCTGTAAAACAGTGCAGTCTAAGAATCGTGTGAGATTCACTTTATAAAGATAGCATTGGACCATGAAAGATTTACTTCTGATAGCAAGGAGTAATGTCTGTCCCTATGGACATGGACACTTGCAAACAAGTCTGATACCAAGAATTAAAAAATCAAGATGGTACCAGTATACTAGACTGTACTACAGCGGCATTTTTAGCTTTTCTTGGTTTTATTTTGCAGCAGAAGAGTTGTGGCATCTCAGATCATATGGGGCATTTTAGTAGTATATCCCTCAACAATCATTTTATAAAGTCCAACTTAAAAATGCACTATGAATTATTACAAAAATATATTTCCTTCTGTTTGCCAACATGGTGGTTCCATTTTGTGCTAAGTAAAGAGTTAATTTGTTGCATTGCCTAGCTGCATGAATTCATCCAGTGTACATAGGTATCTGTGCAGCATTATTTTTTGTTTTTTACTTTGCCTCTGTTATTAGAATTATAGTAAACATAATTTATACATATGATGTCACAACTGTTTTGCAACTGAGAAGTCTTTAAATTGTAGTTTTATTGATGGATAAACATTAAAATAGCATCAGAATTATATTAATATTCGTCTTGTGTTTCAATGCTTTCTGTACATAAATATATTATTATTTATCTGTTTGAGGGTGCTTGTGTCTTGCAATTTTTGACATATTTTAAAATAAAGTTTCATTTTACAAAAAGTAGTTGCAATTTCAAAAACTGTGTCAAAACCCCCTTTTTTTCCCAGGAATAAATGAGGTTATGACAAAAGCATACAAACTTCTAAAACATTTATGATTTTTTTTAATAAAATTTTTTCAAGACTATAGAAGTGTATAGTCTATAAAAATACAGAACTACATATTGTAGTCAATTTACTTCAGTGACATCTGTAGTTAAAACATCACCCAATAGAAACATTTTGGAGGCATGTCCTACCTTACAATGTCACAATTATCATGTTAGTCTGTAATCTTACATCTGTTTAAATACTGAAAGAATTTTAGTAGAAACCTAAGACACTATCCTAGAATACAGCCTTCTTAATGATGGAAAATTTTGGTTCTAAATTGGAACTCCTTTACTAGTCCTCTGTTCTATAATTCTTGGAATACATTCAACTTTGGTTGAAATTCTAATCAAAAGCAGTTGTTAGTTGAGCCAGTTGCTAACTGTCTACATACTGTACAACTGAGTAGTAGTTCTTGCTAGCTCTAATGGCTTTACTTTATAGAATATTTATCGTTATGAATGAATGTGTAGGCCAAAATTTTAGTAGCATAATATTGAATATTTATTAATAAAACAAAGGCAAACACAGTGCTGGGAGCTTGGCAAATCTTGCCAGAGGCGCGATTCCATTCATTTTACTGTGAGCTTAAGTACCTTCCCAAACTGTTACATATTCATTAAGCCCAAAAGGTAATTTACACTTCACTCCACTCCCCCTCCCTTGGTTCTTGTACTTTTCGCCATTCTGACGCTGCTTCGGGTTCTCTGGATTACTTCAGCTGTCATCCTCCTCCAGTATAACTTAATTTGTGCCTGACAATTTCTCTGGGAGGTGTGAGCTTTCGATGAGATAACAATCTGAGATCTGGTGAGATAGCAGACTTCCAGATGCACGCAGTCTATCTTTGTTGTCTTGAATTGTCTTGGGATCTGGTTCTGTAGTTTATTAGCTTAAAGATATTTATTACCATGTATCCATTACAACTATTTCAAAGTTACAATTCACTGTAGTCTGTGGTAGAAAGGGACAGGCGGACGGAAGATCACGCGATGTGACGGAAAGCAGGAGCAGCATGGAATCTTTCCTCCCTTCATTCCTTTGTGATAAGAGCATGCAGACCCCTCTAACTCCAGTAGTTTTCCACTCCTTACTAACTCCAGCTATCCCACAGTCCCCTTTTCCTGACGTAGTAAAGCCCCTCACTATTTAACCTCATGAGATAAGATAATAAATGCCATTTGACC
>JACAXG010000680.1:22787-38494 GCA_018881555.1 Amblyornis subalaris | reverse complement strand
CCAGTAGTTTTCCACTCCTTACTAACTCCAGCTATCCCACAGTCCCCTTTTCCTGACGTAGTAAAGCCCCTCGACTATTTAACCTCATGAGATAAGATAATAAATGCCATTTGACCATCCACCGCGTTGGTGTCTGTGCGTCCATGGCCCGAGTGGCCACGGGGTAGGCCGGGCTGCCGTGCTAGGCTCTTGAAACCAGGTCGCCTTGTCTTCTTATCAGAAGGCAACAGTAGTCTTGTTTCTACTTAACTATATTTTATTATCTCTACATAGTACATTATCTTAACTATATTTTACTATTTCTACATAGTACATTATCATTGGTAAATGTTAAATTCATATATTCAAAAGCCAACATTGTCATTCACTTATCCATTACATTTATCCATATATAATACTTTAATTAATATTTTTATTAAAATTTTGTTAATTTATTATGTCTAATCTTTTATTAATAAAGTGCCTTACCTCTTCTGGCACAATTTCTTTAAAGCTGCTGTGCTGTGTCTTGTTCTTCACAGCACTCATGAGGTATGCTATTGTGCTACACAAAGCTTTTAAAATTATGTTGCTTCAATTAGAAATGCACGTTATCAGGTGTTATGGGTTTGACAAACGAGAATTTCTTTTCTTTCCCCCATGTAGCAGGGAGGCTGTGTAGATGGGGAGGGGCTGGCCGGGAACTAATGAGCGATACTTAAGAACAAAGAAAGTTGACTGTCCAACCGCATTCCACACTGATCACCCAGAATGGACCATACTTAAGGACAAAAGGGATCGCTTGCCCAACCCAGAGGCTAGGACAATTTCCCCAATTAAAGAAACAAAGAGCTGGAACTATTGGCAAGGGAGTTGTTTCCCCAGAGGCTGGAGCTTATCATCGTGAGAGATGAAGGGGGACTTTTCGAGACTTTGGCGAGAGGTGGGTGGAGACCGGGCTCGCTGTTCTCCGCTCGGCTCGGCATTCAGTGAGGACGGTCGTGTCTGCAGCGAGTGCCGGTTTCGCTCCGGGAAAACCGCTGCACTGCGACGTCTCTGCCCGCTCACTCCAGAGCACGGATACACTGTGACGTCTACGCGAGGGTCCCGCCACAGCACCGGGTACAGTTACGCTGTAACCAGTCGCCGCCTGGAGCCGCTCGCCTCTGCCCTCTCTGCCACCAGCCTGGGTTTCTGCTCCATGTGGATCGGCACCGGGGTCTGCTCGTCTCTGCGGTTCCTGCCTCCTGCTGGCCCCTCGGTGAGGGATACCGAAGTCCATCGCTCCCCAGTCAACCCCGCCTGCCTGTGCTGCTTGCTGCCCGCTGCCGAGGTTGGTGCTGAGCCAGGCTGCTGCCCCGTGGGTTCGCACAGGGAGCGATCTCCCCTCTCCCTCTCCTGCTCACCGGAGCCGCCATTGCCACATGACGCGGTCGCCGCGCTCGCACCACAGTGCCCCCTGCAGCCGCGGGGTGTCACCGCAGCCTCTCTGCCCCAACGGAGAACCGCCCAATGACAAAGGACTGTTACGGGGTTTGTCTGTTCTCTTATTGTTGCTGTTTATTTGTCCTGTTATATATATATAGATATATATAATCCTAGTAAAGAACTGTTATTCTTTTACCATATCTTTGCCTCAAAGCCCTGTAATTTCAAAGGTATAGTAATTCAGACGAGGGAGGGGGATCATCCTCTATCCAAGGAAGGTTTCCCACCTTCCTAGACAGACACCTGTCTTTCAAACTAGGACATCAGGAGATAAAAATTAAGTATCCATTCCTTTTTTTCTTTGTAAATGTATTTAAAACGGTACTGCACCTGGCTTTGTTGTTGCTCTTTTTACTGTTTTGGTTCAGCACAAGAAAAATCAAGCCTTGGTGTGAATTGTTTATTGACAAAATCTTTTAATAGGTCATTAGAAAAGAACAGTTCTGAAAAGAACCCATTTTCTTACTCAGTCACCCACACTCACACTTTTTAACACACTAATTCACCATCAAACCTCATTTCAAAACAATTTAACTGAAAACTCAGTAATATACATTTGTATGTAAGGCATCTTCAATCTGCCTTTGAATCTTTGTTCCTCACTCCACAAGAGAGATCAATAAATAAAAATTTGACGGCTCACAAAGATACTTCTCAAAGCCTGCCTTAGCTGTCCAGTGTTGGTCCATCCACATTCTTCTGTGTGGTGACACTATAAGTTCTGGTACAGGCTGAAGTGCTACAAAAGGCATTTTCCAACTGGGAAACTTAATCTGCAGCACAGATCTCCTCTGTGAACTTGGACCAGTAACTTAATTTCTGTAATTTTTCAGTTGTAAAAGGAGAACAATATAGCTGACTAAAATTGCATGTATTTTCTGGGGATAGATACACTGAAGACTGCAAAATACTCAGTTAGTCCAATGGAGAGTATTAGGAAACTAAAAGATTATAAGATAATGCAGAGAAGGGAGATAATAAAGCCAACTGGAAGAAAGAAATTTGAGTCAGTTACTTTATCAGACAGGGTCAAAGGAGAAGAGCTGGAGTGCAGAACAAAAGAAGCTTACAAAAGCTGAAACTAGTTTTGGAAGTGGACATTTTAGGCATGAGGTAATTCGCTTTCCAGGTGTATGTTTGTCAAGTATCCAAACCATTGGTAGCCATGTACATTGCTGGTTTGGATCTTGTATGACCATTCTTGTTCTTGAAGTGCAGCTCATACTTGCTGATGCCAGAGAGATTTTTTGTTTTTATGCTTTTTAGATTAGTAGTATTTTAGTTTTATACTTTTATATATTAGTACCCCTATAATCCTATAACCTCTATCCTGTAACCTTGTATCCCTTTCCTATAGACAAAACAGAACCAAGTTATCAGCCTTTAAGCATTCCAGAGTTAGACTCGATAAGCTATTGAAGTAAGCAGAGAACCTCCAATAGAAACTTGCCACAAGGAATAGTGTGACAAAATTCTGCTTTTCATTGGAGAATATTTCAAAACTATGTTACCCCTATAATAGTAGAAGCACGAACACCTTCACAGACTTTTTTTACCCTTTTTACCTTTGTATAACTTGCACTTGCTGGAACCCCGCTCGGCAGGATTGGGCCCAAAGCCTGCGTAGCGGGGGTCCCGGGGTTATCCCTGGGAAAGCTTTGCTTTCTCCAAATCCTTTAATAAATTTTTACTTTTTACCCTCTTATTTCGGCCTCAGCCTTTATTTTCCAAAGATATTAGGCATCATTGCAACAGACATATTTTCTATGACACACTTCTTTTTCTCCCAACAGAAATAAGAGACGTTACCTTTTGTGTTTTTCTAAAACCCTTCTTTCTATGCAGCCGAAGAGAGGTTTGCTGACCACTCACCCCAAGCTTGTATTCCTCCAGGTACTTCAGAAATGTTTAGTTTTGAGCAGATTTAGATTTTACATTTACCTGTGATGCTAACAGCTTTGTAGCTCCTAATCTCACAGCAGACAAGAGATATCTCATGGGTCAAATACCTAATCAGTGGGACTATGTTAAATGGAGGTGAAAATTACCTGTGAGAGAAAAACAAATAGTCTTAGAGAAAGTCTAGATAATGACAGTGACAAGGTAAACCTGAAAACAAGTTTACAGATTATTGGCATAGGTAGGCAAAAGAAAAGTTAATTTTTTAAAAATAGCAAAATGTTTAATTCAGTTTAAAGACTATTTCTTCTAAGATCCAGTTTCCATGGTGTGAGAGCAAATAAATCAATATTGAAACCAAACAAGTCAACATCAGGACCAACAACAGCAAGTAACTGCTAAACAGGTATAGCAGCTATAAATTTAGTCTGGCATACGCCGATCAAACATGTCATTATCTCAAGCCCTGTGACCCTCACATTGGGTGCCAAAAAGGATTGTGATGGGTTGACCCTGGCCAACAGCTAAGCACCCACATAGCCATTCACTCATCCCCGCCCCAATGTGATCGGGGGGGAGAGAATAGGAAAAGCAAAAGCAAGAAAACTCATGGGTTGAGATAAAGACAGATTAATAAGTGAAGGAAAGAGGGGGAAAAAAACAACAAATGATGGAAAAACAATCAATCCACCCTTCCCACAAGCAGATCAATGCTTATCCAGTCTTTGATCAATGGTTACTTGGGAAAGGCCAAACCCCCATTTTTTTATTGCCAAGCATGATGTTATATGACATGGAATATGCCTTTGGTCAATCTGTCACATTTCTCCTGATGCTGTCCCCTCCCAATCTCTGGCCTACCTCTAACCTACTCTCTGGGAAAAAGAGAAGGCCTGAATGCTGAGCAAGCACTGTTGAGCAATAGTCAAAACATTGGTGTGTTATCAACACTGTTTTAGCCACAAATGCAAAACAGAGCACCATACCGGCTGCTATGAAGAAAGTTAACTCCATCCCAGACAGATTCAGTAAAATAGCATAACAGATATGTTTGAAGTCTTTGACCACTTAACATACTTCCTCATACCATCCTTTATACAAAGTAAAGCAGACAGTGACACACCTGATTAATTTAGGATAGTTTCTATTTTGACAAACTTGTGCCACTAATAAAAATATCTAAAAATTATTTCTTATAGGTGGAAAAATGCTCCAGATGTATTAAAAATAAGTAAAGAACTATACTTTGTACATTAAACTTTCCCCAGATTAACTTTCCCCAGATTAACTTGAGTCAGTGATTTACTTTTAACTTGAAAATTTCCCTTTAAGTTGGCAAAAACAATCCAATAAAAAAGTACTATCATGCTGGCATACTCCTAGCACTTTAGTCCTAGCCCACATACAGCTGGGAAGAGCAGTGCTACAGACAATATTTTATTCTTTCCAAATATGGCAGTGTGATGATTTGAATGTAAACCAGTGGGAGGAATGAACCTCAAACAAACCTTGAGAGATATTTTAGGTTGGAGCTATAATTTAATGGAAAGGATACAACAAAATGCAACAATACAATAATACGAAAATACTGCCTTAAACCGACAAAATCACAGTACAACCTGGCAGTGGTTGCAATCCTGTTGAAGTGGTGGTTGAAAGCAGTGGTCCTGTAGAAAGGTCTGGTCCTCTTGTGGGAGTTAAAGTTCCCTGCTGGGTACCCAGTGGTGGTGGTGTCTCTCAGTCCCTGGGCCTCCTTCTATCTGGTGGTTCTTAGGTGGTACCTCCCCCAGGGCGGGGATTTCCACAACAGAAATTATGTGATCCTAGGAATCATAGGATATTTCTGGAGTTCTATTCTGCTGGTGCCTATTCAGTTTGTTAATGGGCCATTAGCAGAGATGATCCTCGAAGGATGGGTGGTGCTTCTGTTTCCCGGGGGACTTAACATGGTTGAGATAAGAAATTATACCCCACCTCACATGGTGTGTCTCTTCTCAGCTTATAGCCTGAGGCACCAGGTGGGTACTTAGCTACTATGAACGACCCATCCTCAACCAGTTTATCAGGAAGTGATGTGCATGGTGATAAAATGCATACTTTGGGTACACCCTCAAAACCCAGGACAGGCACCTAGCAGATAAGCTATCAAATCAAATTCCCTTTTATCTAGTGTTCAAAGCAAAACAGAAATTTGGAAGAATTCTAATTTTAGTGTACATAGATTTGGGGAACAGAGCATAGCTATAGCAAATCAAAAGCAATCACTGTGTGCACAGATGTGCTCTGCCCTTCAAGGTGGAAAGTCTGTCCCTTCCCATATTACTATTCTAAGCCTAGTGTATTGGTTTTGAGACAAATTTAAGAGAGAAACTTTTTGGACTGAGTCCTTCCCTCCAAAAGAGGAAAAGAGCCAGGCACACAGAGCCAGGCTGATGGCGCAGTCTGGCTCCACCCTCTAATAAAAACTGAGGTTTTATATGAAAATGATCAGGATCAGGCCTGCGTCAATACAACCAAAGAGATCCCTTTTACTACTACTGAATTAGCTAAATTAAAAAAAGATTTCAGCCGCTACTCCATGGAATCTGAAACACAATTTGTTTGGCAAGTTTCTTTGAGTGGAGGAGACCAAATCCTGCTTAGTGAAAAGGAGGCAGAGGGGTACTGGGGTCCCAGTGTTTTCCTTACTACTGGAGACCACTGAGCGCCGTGGTCTCTGACCAAGAGGGCTGCGTACTGGGCTGGAGGTCTAAACCCTTTGGAGAGAGGTGATCCTTTAGCCATAGAAGGAACTACTGACCAATTAGTGGAGAGTGTTCAAAAGGCTGCATGCCTACAAATGATGTATGAGCTCAAACTAGTGCCTTTTCAAGAGTCGTCTATGATGCAAAAAGTAAATGCTGAGAGATTAACTCCCCTAATTCAGGGGCTCCCCGACACTCTAAAACCGATAGGTATTCAATTACAGGGGAAGATATAGGCTTTGGTCCCACTTGAGAGAGTTGCTGCCACCTTGGACAGTACCACCTCCTTCCCTGCAGGAGACACCATTGCCTGAGGAGGCAAGGTGTGGACCTGGGGAGAAGTAGCTCAGGAACTGATTAATTTTGGGCCTAAGTACGGTCCAGTAAAGCTGGTAGTCAACAAGCCAGAGACTTGTAGGGTGAGACATGCACGGTTCAGTCCAAGGCTGTTGCCCAGGATTCCCCCCCCACCAACCAGGGTGGATGGGACTGTGCACTCACAAGACAAGCAATTTGGTCACAAGGTTGGCAGAAGGGAACCCTGAAAACACTAATGGACAGTCTTCCCACGAGCAAGTTAGAACAAGTAGAGTCAAAGTGGCCAGAGAAGATGTCTGAGAAACCAAGTACAGAGAAGTATAACAGAAGCCCGGGTGCACCCCCCTTAATAAATCTGAATGGGAATGAGTGCCTGGAAAAGCCACATATAGGGAAACTGAAGACCTCACCCAGTTTAGGTGGAGGAGGGGTCGGAGGCTAGATTAGGAAACTTAGGATGGAAAATAACCACCTTAGGGCTCTGCTAGCTGCAGCAGAACACAGAGGGGAACTTGCTGGAAGAATTGCAGGGAAAATACTCAGAGAATAATGGTTTACCTCCCTCAAATTCCTATGTGTGTGAAACAGGATCCAGTAGAAAAATCTTGGGGTGGACAGGGGAACCGTATTAATTAAAATATGGTAACCCTTGAGGAGACCACTGCAGTGGTACAGTGTGTTTGTTGAAGTATGTTTGTTGCAATACTGATAGTAAAAATTGGTATACTTGCTGTTTCTAGGGATGGTGTCCTATTTCTTTTTGGCAGAAAAAGTTTAATTTGCACTCACATGCTGAGGGGACCATTTAAGCTAATAAAGCCAGTTTTAGCAGGGACACCTCTCCCTGACAGAGTGGCCCAGAGAGCTTCAATTAGGAAGTGGTATGCGCAAATAAAACATTACTGTGACATCTTCAGTGACAGAAGGGACCACAAAATCACTAACTATTCAAACACAGAGCACCTCAAATCAGGAGAGCAGCACACCTCTCTCTCCCATAGTAAAAACTGCACCACCCTTCTCCCCACACTTGCAAAATGCATAATTCACTGATGCCTCAGCTAAACAAGAAGGCAAAGTGTGGAAGTACCAGGCAGTCGCATTACAGACCGATACTGAGCCACAACTTGTCACTTAAAGCAAAGGTAGTACCCAGGTCGGAGAACTGGTGGCTGTATGGAGTGTTTTCAAACATGAATGTCTGTCCTCCTCTCTTGTCTTCATCTATACTGATTCCTTTACTGTCTTTAAAAGCTATACTGAATGACTTCCATTCTGGGAACAGAATGAGTGGGAGGTAAGTGGGATTCCAGTTTAGCAGAAAGAGAAATAGCAGAATATGCATTTCAGCCGGTGAAGAATGTCAAGTCCAACTCGACGGACACCCCTTAGAGGAACCTCCGCTACATCTAAGAGAAGAACAAGAACTATATTAAACTCAAGAGGATAATTATATTGGACCCTTTAGGGGATTAGAAGGGAAACAGTATGTGTTAGTAGGGGTAGAAATAATGTCAGGACTCACCCAAGCCAAGGCTTTTACTCGAGCCAAAGGAGAAAACACTGTTAAAGCCCTGAAAGAATGGTTTGTAATCTTCCCCAAACTCCAAACTATCCAATCTGACAACGGTACCCACTTTGTAGCAAAAGTGGTACAAGAGTAGACTACCGAGGAGGGAATAAAGTGGGTGTTCCACACACCCTATTATCCCCAGGCCAATGGGATAGTTGAAAGGACAAACGGACTGCTAAAAAGGTCCCTAAAACCCCCAAACCCAGAATGGACAAAGCAGCTGGGACAAGCAGTGGAGTTTGTGAATAACAGATGGGGAGTAAATAGTTGCCCCAAGATTACTGCTTTTTGTCCCCAAGCACCTGCAACTCTGCCTGTCCATACCAGCCTGGAACACTCCAGCAATCCATCTTTTTCTCCTGGACAGCTGGTGCTGGTAGAACTCCCAACTATTAGGAAAGTACCAGTAGTACTTGATACCCTTTAAACAAATACACCTGGAAAGCAAAGGATACCTATGGGAAAGAACACAAAATCATTTCCAAGTGGATTATTCCCTCATTCTGATGTTGCAATTATTTTCCCGGCTCCAAAAAGACCGAGAACCTGTTTGTTTGTATCACAGGCTAAATATAAGAGATTGTATGCAGTATTAATAGCAATTATCATTGTTGTTATTATTATGTTCTAAAAATGGAACAGCATGCTGGACTAAAGTGTGAAATCAGAATCCCTTCTTTTTGCAAATTAGTGGGGTTAAACACAACATGCATTTAGAGAACTTAACACACAAATCCAGCAGGCTTCCAAAATGACTATACAGAATATTCAATTTATCTGTAAATTCTGTAGTTCTGTTGTTACACAATGTTAAATATGTTAAGAAATCCAAGTTGTTCAGATACCCCTACCCTTTTTCTCTCTTTCTCTCTTTTTTACTGTCTCTGTTGTTACCAGCATATGAATAATGTTGAGTCACAGGGTGGTGAGAAGAACCAATTTAATTTCTGTCTATGCCTCAACATTCTAAGGTCGCCATGTGCAGGAGGCAGCTAACAAAATGGAGAGGAGCTCTGTCCCCGGGGGGGGGACTCTGCCTGACAGTCAGTCAGGACTGGGCTGCAAGTGACCTCCCTTGCAGGAGGGGCACGTCCCCGGATGCCCAGGAAAAAGCATATAAAAGCAGATAACTCCACCACAAGGCCCACCATGTTTTAGTTTTCTTGGGAGCGGGGGCTCGCACGGAGGTTCACCTCGGCCCCCCCCCAACTTGCTTTTCTCTCCCTGCGGTCCTGCTCCTTCCTCACCTTTGTTCCTGTCCGCACCCCCAAGGCAGCCTGTTGCTGTGATGACCTGCTCTCCCTTTTCCCTGCTGACACTGCTCTCCAAAATGCCTGTCATTGCGAAGACCTGCTTTGCCCGCCATTTTCGGTTCCTTGGTGAGGAAGGAGTGCCTGGAGGGTGCGGCTCCCTGCAGAGCAACCTCTTCCCTGCTTGCCCTCCCGCTTCCCCGTCTGCCTACCTGTTTCACCGAGCAGCTCGTCGCCACTGCAGCCTGTTCTTCGCTGACAGAGCAGCTAACAGCAGCCCACAGCCGCCTCTGCCACGAGCCTGATGACAGCTGCCGCCTGCGCCCTGCTCCACGCCAATGGAAGAGACACACAGCCCGCCACTTGTTAGAAGCTGCGCCAAGCCACGTGGATGCCACAGCTTGCAGTGTGCTTCAAGCAGACTCTGGCAGGGCCCCTGGGATTCTGGTGGTTACATTCTGTCCATTTTTTCCCCTTTCCTTCTCTCTTTTCTATCCCCTCTTTGGCAGGGACATTTATTAATAAACAGTTCTCAGATATAATATTGCTGCGTATGCGCTTGATTTTCATCCCAGAAGTCTATCAAAATAATGCCTCCCGACTCCCCTTATGGTGGAACAGGAAACATGGACAGTGGGATTGAGCACATCATCAGAAAGTTAGCTGATGACACCAAAGTGTGTAGGGCAGTCAACATGCTGGAGGGAAGGGATGCTATCCAGAGGGACCTTGACATACTTGAGAGGTAAACCCATGTAAACGTCATAAAGTTCAAAAAGGCCAAGTATAAGGTCTTTCACCTGGGTGTCGTGTTTTAAGTCCAGCTGGAAATTAAGCACTAGGCAGCTGCTCGCTTAATAAACTGATAGCGTATCCACAGCCACAACGATGGCAGAAGGAATACTGTCTTCATATTCCAAGAGTTGCCAAATTGCGTCACCCACTGTTGGTGGTGCATCATCTTCCCAGATTAATGTTGCCAAGGGGTTTCATGCACCGTTGCTGCACTCTGGCTAAATTTCCGCAACATGGATCCCTGACATAAGGCCTCATCTGGATCTGTGGGGAGCTGCGCATTGTCCAGGTCAAAATATATAATTTCACACATGGCTAATTCCCTCAGGTGATGAATACCTTTCTCCATTGCAGTGCAGTTGCCTAAGATACATGGAATATCATCTTTATAGGGATACCTTTCCCTCACATTTGATAGGAGTTGCCTCCAGAGATTAAGGACTTATGTCTTTTTTCCCATTGCTTTGTCAATGCCTGGTTCCTTAGCAAGTGATCCCAGCTTCCTGGCTTCCTTACTCTCTAATTCCACGCTCTTAGTCCTGTTGTCCCAGCACCAGAGCAGCCAGACGGTGATACGCTCACATGGATGATAGCTGAAATCTTTTTGTATCTCATGCAGCTCACTCAGGGATAGGGATCGAGTCGTGGTTGTCTCCTCTGTCTCCTCTTCCAGTTCCTGTGATAGCCTTGATGATGGCACTGAAAATGGTCCTTGTGATGGCCCTGCTTCATCATCTCTGCTGTCTCCAATCTCCTTGTCCTCCTTGTCCTCCCTGTTTTTGCTAAAGCGTTTTTGCTGTGTGACTTTCAGGTATGTCCCGGGTTAACAAAAAAAAATGTATTCTATCACCATCCACATAATTCCTTGATAAGATGGATCGTTCACAGTAGCTCGTTACACACCTGGTCCCTGAGGCTATGACCGAGGAGAGGCGGATAATGTGAGGTGGGGTAGTATCTCTTATCTCAACTGTGATAACTATCCTGGGCAGCAGCAAGCACCACCCATCCTGAGTGGATTATCTCTGCTAATGGCCCATTACCGAACTGGATAAGCACCGAGGAATAGAATGTCAGGAACATCCACTTCCATTGTGGAAATCTCCGCCCCTGGTGGAGGTACCAGCTAAGAAACATTGCATAAAAACAGGCTCGGGGATTGGGAGAGACCACCACAGGACAATCAGGGGACCAGATCTTTCACCACCAGTGGATACCCAGAGGACCAGGCCTTTCTACGGGACTATTGCTTTCAACAGCACTGCAACCACTGGACACCCAGACCACTGGACACCCAGTTCCAGACCTTCAACAGGACTGCAACCACTGCCAGGTTGTACCATGACTGTCAATTTAGGCCGGTGTTTCTGTATTACTGCATTTATTTTAATCTTTCTATTAAAATTGTAATTTTAACCTAAATCTCTCTCGAGGTATTTGTGTGGGGTTAATTTCCCCTGCTGGTGTACAGTCAAACCAGCACAATGTACATTTCTTCTGCTTCTGTACAGGGGCTACTGACGCCGGCCCATGTTGATTCACCGTTTCAGTGGTTTCAGTGGCAGTGCCTGTTGCTGGGGTTGAAGCAGCTGCAGTGTCTGTCACAGTGGTTGGAGCAACTGCATGGCCTGTTGTCATCTCATTCTCAGATCCAGAGACCTTTTTCCCCTGAGGGTACTGAGCAGTGTTGATGTGGCTCAATTAGCCTGGGCCAGGCCCACACAGGTTGCAGTGATTTGTGTCTCTCTGGGGTGCCAGGGTGAAAACACAGCTTTTTTAATTATTTCACTAGTTTTTCTGGATTGCACACTTGTTCAGCACTAAGGTGCAAACCCATTGGAGGTGTCCACTGCCCTAGGTACTTCCTCATACAATCCCACTGTCTCGGTTTTAAGACAAATTTAAGAGAGAAACTCTTTGGACTGAGTCCTTCCCTCCAAAAGGGTTCCAAAAATCCCCTTTCCACCAATAGGGAATGAATACCAATAGACGAAAATGAAAAAAAAATTAAACAGTTTATTAAAAACAGAATGCTCGCCCACCAAGCAAGGGAAAACAAAAGGTAAATACCTGTTAAGCACTAAACCATCAGAACCCACTTCCCCACACGCACACAGAAACAAAAACAAAAACAGGCTCAGAGAGCAGAGGCAGTGCAGGAGGAATGCACCTTTCCCAACACCTGGTCAAAAAATGGCACTGGCTTTCCACGCAGAGGGCAGCAAAACCCCCCCCCTCCATTGGAGCAGTCCAGCAGCAGAGAAAAATTCCAGTGGCTACCTGGTGTTGACTTTTTTCCCTCCGACCACAGTCACAGCAGGCGAAAACAGCTGGGCTGGAGCATTTTGGTGTCCTTTCTCTCCCTGGCTTGGCTCCCTGGGGCTTGGGGCTGGGCAGAGCAGCTTCACTCCCAGCGATCCCTCTCCTGCTGGTTTCAAAGCAGCAGCCTGTCCAGTTCAGCTCCCAGCAGCCGAAGAAATGCTGCTCCAGCTTCTCCAATCGAGGGAAAAAAGGAAAAGTGTTTTGTTTGGGCCAAACACCAAGTCAGCCACGCAGAGAAACCACGCTGCCCAGCACCGTGAGAAAAAACCACGCTGCCGGGCAAGGGTCCAGCTGGGGCAGCATCGTTCCCGATCCCAGAACCGGAAGAGAGGGAGCAACCTCCTGGACCTGCCCCCTGCTAGGATCTCGGCCAGGCTTAAATACATACTGCCTTGGAAGGTGGGGGGAAAGAGAAAACAATAACAATTTTTGGGCATAAGCAGAGGATCATGGAATAGATTATCATAATAGATCACTCCAGGACATGCCACCCCTTATTCCATGTCATCTGCTTAATGCCCAAATTTATACATTTTAACTTTAAACAGACATATCTAAACATATATACATATAACTATATATAAATAGTGGCAGTGAAATTCAGCAGTCCGTGGTACATAGGCATTCAAACATTAAGAGCTGTTCTCCCCCCACATCAAATTCCCCTGAGGTACACAATGTGTTTGAACATCCCTTTGCATTACCCACCAGGTGCAACCTGCTCCCTGAGCAAAAACAACCCCACGGATGGGTTTGTCTTTGCTAGAGGCAGAGTTGATACAGTCTTTCCTAACATACCACTCATATGTACCACTGGAACCTTGTCCCCACCTTCTGTACGGAGGTGTTCAGATGGGGCAGGGCCAGCTCAGTTAGTGGAGCCTCAGGTGTTGACCAACCAGGTAGCCTTTGCTAGGTGCAGGTCCCAATTTTTGAAGCTCCCCCCACCGAGTGCCTTCAAGGTAGTTTTTAGTAGTCCGTTGCACCATTCAACTTCCCCAGCAGCTGGTGCATGATAAGGAATATGTTACACCCACTCAATACCATGTTCTATAGCTCAGGTGTCTATGAGGCTATTTCTGAAATGAGTCCCGTTGTCAGACTCAATTCTCTCAGGGGTACCATGCCTCCACAGGACGTGCTTTTCAAGGCCCAGGATGGTGTTCCAGGCAGTAGCGTGAGGCACTGGGTAGGTCTCCAACCATCCAGTGGTTGCTTCTACCATTGTGAGCACATAACGCTTGCCTTGGCGGGTTTGCGGCAGCATGATGTAATCAATTTTCCAGGCCTCCCCATACTTATATTTGGACCACCTTCCCCCATACCACGGGGGCTTCACCCGTTTGGCCTGCTTGATCGCAGCGCATGTTTCACAGTCATGGATAACGTGGAAGAGACTGTGCATGGTCAAATCCACCCCTCGGTCTCATGCCCACTTATGGGTGGCATCTCTGCTCTGATGACCTGAGGCATCATGGGCCCATCGAGCTAGGAATAACTCCCCTTTATGTTGCCAATCCAAATAAATCTGTGAAACCTCGCTTTTTGCAGCTTGATCTACCTGTTCATTGTTGCGGTGCTCCTCATTAGCCCTACTCTTGGGCACATGGGCATCCACATGGCGGACTTTCACGGTCAGTTTCTCTACCTGAGTGGAAATGTCCTGCCATTCCCCAACAGCCCAGACTGGTTTTCCTCTGCGCAGCCAATTGGCGTTTTTCCACCTTTCCAGTGACCCCCACCGAGCATTGGCTACCATCCACGAGTCAGTGTAAAGGTAGAGCTTTGGCCGCTTCTCTCTTTCAGCAATGTCCAAGGCCAACTGCACGGCTTTGAGCTCTGCAAACTGACTCGATCCACCTTCTCCTTCGGTAGCTTCTGCAACTTGTCATGTGGGGCTCCATACGGCTGCTTTCCATTTGCGGTTCGCCCCCACAATGCAACAGGAACTGTCCGATTAAAGACCGTATCGGGTTTCCTCTGTTGGGAGTTGGTTGTATGGTGAGGCTTCTTCAGCACGTCACTTGTTCCTGCTCATCTTCATCCGCCAGACCAAAGTTCTCACCTTCAGGCCAATTTGTAATTATTTCCAAGATCCTGGGGCAATTCGGGCTTCCAATACGGGCACGCTGTGTGATCAGGGCAATCCACTTACTCCATGTGGCGTCAGTGGCGTGATGGGTAGAAGGAACCTTTCCTTTGAACATCCACCCCAGCACTGGTAGTCAGGGGTGCCAGGAGAAGTTGTGCCTCTGTGCCAATTACCTCTGAGGCAGCCTGAACTCCTTCATAGGCTGCCAGGATTTCCTTTTCTGTTGGGATGTAGTTGGCTTTGGACCCTCTGTAAATTCGGCTCCAGAATCCCAGTGGTCGGCCTTGAGTTTCACCAGGTACCTTCTGCCACAGGCTCCAGGAAAGACCATTGTTCCCAGCTGCAGAGTACAGCACATTCTTTACCTCTGGTGATGTGCAGATAACATCTCTATAACCCGAAAGTTATAAAGTAGGTATGTTTATTCCAGCATGCTGGGCACATGGAGGATAGCTCCTCTTAAGGCATGTGCAACATCTACAACAAAGCTCTCTATATTAATTTCCTAAAAGCATTACATATGTATTAAGGTTCCCCAATATGCCTATACATATGCATAATCTATTCCCGCTTCCCATGATAATGAGCTCCGAGATCATTTCCATATGCTTGCGCTTCCGCAGTGCCTCCTGGTGGTTGTGGGCAGGGGTCCCAAGATGAATTAAGTGAGTCTTCCTCGGAGTTGAACTTTTCACCTTGCCTCCTTGCGCATGCTCTCTGGCCCTTTGGTCTCAGTCCAAACTTTATGGCTAGTTCCAACCAGTTCAGGGGTCCAGAGAGCAGGAAACAGAGTCACGGTTCCTTCATTCTATAAATAGTTTGGCATCCTCCCTCGTTCTGCCTTAGCAAGCACAATTAAGCTAAGCGAACGATATATTGTTTAACAAACAGCGCAGCTCTTGCAGGTGGATATGGTTTTGCAGGTGAGCTCTTAACCCCTTAATTCCCTTATATCACTGTCTCTGTCCTGACTGCGCCAAGGGTTACCGCATGAGCAATCTCCTGCTTGATCTGGGCAAAGGCCTATTGCTGTTGAGGACTGTCACGATCCGCTCGCACGAGCGGGGGTCATGATGGTTCTATCACCGATCTCAGAGTGCAAAAGACACAAACGGGGATTTCAGTTTGAATCAACAATGCACTTTTATTGAGTGCCAACAACACGATTATGCGATAAAGGGGAGAGAGAAAGAGAGAGGAATAAAGTAGTGAGGGGAGAAAGAGAGAGAGAGAAAGAGGGAGAGGGG
>JACAXG010000680.1:11279-21337 GCA_018881555.1 Amblyornis subalaris | reverse complement strand
ACAAATGTCTTGAGCTCTAATTGCATTACCTTCACAGATAAACCCTTGTTGTTCACAGACAATACAAGTTTCTAAATTAACAGTTTGCCATTTTTCACCAATTTGACGGGCCCATTCCCTATGCTCGAAAGGATAGAGAACAGCTCCATCATGATTCAGCCCTAATGCTATAATAGGGAAAATCGAATGCACTGAAGCATTGCGTATAGTTAATACAAAAGCTGTGGCTGTGTTTGTGATAGGGTTATAGGTGAAATTCACTAAGTTCCACCAGGATTGGAATTCTCTTTCAAAATCAGTGGCACTGTCCCAGATTACTTTCTGAATTTCAGTAGGAGAAGTGCCTTCTTCACCTTCTCTTACAATTGAGGCAGAAACTGACTGCATCCACAACTGAGCCTGGATGCAGCTGAGAGCCAAAGAAATATTTTTTTGTGTGACATTAAGTGCGTCAATTATCAATTTGTGGTTGTTCACATTTACCTTTTCCCAATTTGGTAATATGTTTGATAACAACCACTGGTGGGTTCAAATCTCTAGTTGTGGCAGCCAATTTATTCATTAGTACTTCTGAATCAATGCTATTCAAAATTCCCAATCCTGTTCCCACAACACTGGTTATATCTCTTAGCATTCGTTTCTTAAAAGGGTTCCACTTTCGTAACCAGGTTGTCCACCCTTCTCAGACCACGGCCACTCAGCTGGTTTTTGGCCATGGTGCTGTGGTAGGATGCAAAAAAGTATCACTAGTTTTATCATGGTTTATGTGGTCTTCATGTCCCTCGGAGTTCTTCTGTGAAAAGTAAACACAACAGAGTCTGCCGCCAAGAGGCAGAAAGTTAAAATGATGGAATTATCCAGCTACAGCCTTGTATTTCCACACCTTTCCTTCTCGCTTGGCAGAGGCATCTGTAAACCAAGACTTAGCTGACTGTTCGGGGGAAAAAGGAGGGGCTACTTTAATGACTGAGGCAAGTTTGTCTTGGCTGTTACCCAAGCCTTCAGTTTCTTGTATAGCCAAATTTTTTGCAGCTCCTTCAGTTATTGTGAAGGTGTTACAATAATGTTCGATTTGAGCATACCACTTTCTTACTGAGGCCCTCTGGGCCACCCCGTCAGGTGGGGGGTTCCCGGTAGAGACAGCCTTGATAACTCTAAAAGGACCTCTTAAGACAATGGGTTGTTGTCGTGTAATCTTTTCTACTTCTATGAGAGCTAAACTAACCACAAACAACCCCTTTTTCCAGGTAGTGTATCTTTTTTCAGCATCTTTGAAACCACGGGAATAGAAACCAACAGACCTCGTAGGACCCTCCGGACCCCGCTGCCATATGTGTACTGACAACCCTGAGGAGGCAAATCCCCATTCCACCTGGAAAGGATCTGTAGGATGAATAGGGCCCAGGGCTTGGTGAGCTGTAGCTTCAAAAAGCAATAATTGCAATGCTTCTTCTTGAGAAGCAGTCCATTCCCATTTTACCCCTTTTCTCAGCAAGTTATAAAGAGGTCTGGCAATTATGGAAAAATCTGGGATGTGTTTTCTCCAGAATACTAACAATCCTAAGACATGTTGGAGATCTTTCCTGGATTCAGGCATTTTAATCTGATCTAAAGAGGTTAGGGTATCAGGTGGGATACATGTCATWCCTCCCTTCCACCAGATTCCCAAAAACTTCACCTCTTGGGAAGGTTTTTGGACCTTTTCAGAAGGAATCTGCAAGTCAAGGCTTTCTAGGTGAGAGATTATCTTCTGTTGAGTGTCTTCCACTACTTCTATTTCATTTCCTCCCACAAGGATGTCATCAATATATTGATAAACAGCCACGCTGTCCGCTATGGGTATCTTTTCCATCTCTTGAGCTAAAGCGTGGTGAGCCAGAGTGGGGGAATGTTTGTACCCCTGGGGAAGCCTGGTAAAAGTGTATTGCTGTCCTTCCCATGTGAAAGCAAAACGGTTCATGTCCTCTGGCTGCAAAGGTATCATAAAAAACATGTCTTTGACATCTATAGTTGCCATAATTGGGTGAGCCCTTTCTTGTATCAATGTTATTAATTCAGCTAGATTTGGGACTGCTGCTGTGAGAGGGTCTGTGTTGGCATTTAGCCTGCGAAAATCTATTGTCAGCCTCCACTTCCTATTAGGCTTGCGCACTGGCCATACCGGAGAATTGAAAGGGGAGTGAGTGTTAATTATTACCTTTTGTTCTCGCAGCTCCTGTATGACTGGTTTGATACCCTCTTTGGCACCCAAGGGGAGAGGGTATTGTTTCACATTAGTTACTTTGCTGAATGGTAGGGAGGGTGCGGTTTGAAGCAGCCTGACGTTAAAGCGCGGCGTGCCAAAAGACCAAAGAAGACCCTCTGAGTCTTCCCACTGCCTCCCAGCAAGGGCATTCATCCCTAATAAATTGGTTGGRATATTTCCAATCACCATATTAACAGGGAGYTGGTTTTCCTCTCCAGGCAAAGTGAGCTTAACTGAGGCCACCTTCATAGRTTCTGTTTTAATCAGGGGTCTCATATGAGGGCAACAGTTGTCCCCATAATTTTTCACTAACACTAGGTCTTTCTGGGGATATAATTGGTTAGTGTGAGGGGTTTCTTTTTCCTTTATCTCTTTTGGTGAGTCACCATTCTTTGAATTTTCAAAATGTTCCTGTCTCAAGGCAGCCCGCAACAAATTATTTTCATGCCTTCTCATCTAATTGTTTCTGCAAAATCTCCACTAGATTTTGAAGAGAATCTATTATTGCTTTCTCTTCACTACACCGCTTGAAGCGGTTATCTATAGCTGCTGTAAGGCATGCTCCTAAAACAGAGCAGATTATGGACTTACTTCGGCCAAATTTAAATTTTGTCTCATGTTGTAAAGAACATACTCTGTTACACACTTCAAATTAAACCAGTTATTTTGTGCCCACTCTTCCCCTCCCGGRGAGGGTCTGGCATTGTGTTTTGCTAACAAAGCATAAAATGCAGCTTTCTCCTTTACACTGGGGTTTTCGGTCATTTTATGAAGGGACAAAAACCACTACAGGGAGGTAAACTTAATTACACACACCACCACACACCAAAACTCGACTGTGTTTTCCCTTCGCTTCCCTGAGTGGGTGAAGAGACCAAAATCTGCCTGGGAGGTACTCCTTAAGTTACTTATGGTTATCTCTTCGCTACACCAAGCAGACCAAATGCACACACTCCACTCTCAGGCAGCAGCCACTGTGGCACCACACGGCAGGGCAGGGGTCTGGCAAAAAAACAGCTCTGGTCTCCTCTCTCTGCACAAGCAGCAGCCACATTCCTGATCCCGGTGATACGCGGATAATAACTCCATAACCCGAAAGTTATAAAGTAGGTATGTTTATCCCAGCATGCCGGGCACATGGGGATAATTCCTCCAAAGCATGTGTAATGTCTGCAACAAAGCTCTCTATATTTATTTCCTAAAAACATTACTATGTATTAAGGTTCTCTGATATGCCTATACATATGCATAATCTATTCCCACTTCCCATGATAATGAGCTCTGAGATCATTTCCATACGCTTGCGCTTCCGCAGTGCCTCCTGGTGGTCGTGGGCAGGGGTCCCAAGATGAAGTAAGCGAGTCTTCTTTGGAGCTGAACTTTTCACCTTGCCTCCTTGTGCATGCTCTCTAGTCCTTTGTTCTCAGTCCAAACTTTATGGCTAGTTCCAACTGATTTAGGGGTCCAGAGAGCAGGAACCAAGTCACGGTTTCTTCCTTTTATCAATAGTCTTGCGTCCCCTTGTTCTGTTTTGGCAAGCACAATTAGGTTAAGCAAGCAATACAAGCAACTTTTGTTAGTGGCCCTTAACCCTTAATTTCCCTGTATCACCGGAAGCAGAAGAGAGGGAGGGACTTCCCAGCCCCTCGAACTGGGAGAGAGGGAGCAACTCCCAGCCCTGCCCCCTGCTAGGATCTTGGCCGGGCTCACATACCTACCGGCTTGGGGTGTGAGGGAGGGGAAGAAAACAATAACAATTTTTGGGCATAAGCAGAGGATAATGGAATAGATTATCATAAAAGATCACTCCAGGACATCCAGGGTGGAATTTTTAGGGAGCATACAACTAATGCAAAAACACAAACTGCACCAAAAGCAACCAGGACTTGTTATCCTGAAAGACATAACAT
Source organism: Amblyornis subalaris (assembly GCA_018881555.1). Lineage (NCBI taxonomy): Eukaryota > Metazoa > Chordata > Aves > Passeriformes > Ptilonorhynchidae > Amblyornis > Amblyornis subalaris. Next base: position 17,182 of record JACAXG010000680.1, on the reverse strand, counting down.
TTTGGAAAAAGCTTCTTTTTCTTTGCTTTTAAGATATGGCATACAACTTTTACTGCAAAAAGCAGTGCTGCTGTGCTGCAGACTGGGTTATCAAAAGAGCAGTCTGCCACATAGCAACATTCCCTAGATGTCACTCACTTTACGTTTCTCCTCTGTCATAGAACCTTAAGCTTTGTAACAGGTTAGCTTGATTTGAAATTCCCTCTAACTATATTGTGATTAGTCCGTTTAAATTTGTTCCTCCTCTGAGATGTTTCATTGGTTTTCTCTCATGTATCCCTACTCTGATTGGTTACACTCTGTTATCCCTACCCCTTAAAGCAGCAGAGACAGAGCGGGTAGGGGTCTCTCTGCTAACTCCCTTCAAGACATGCACCCTGCCTTCACAGGCAGAGAAAATAAAGCTTGGAATATAGTTGCAGAGGTCCGTCTCTCTCATCTCTTTTGCCTTCACTGCTGCCTTATAAAATTGCCTGCTGTGAAAAGCTGTCAGACCAAACAGACTGAGACCGAAAACCTCAGTTAATCCATTCGTTACTGCTTCTGTGGACTGAGAACCCAGGAGGTCGCGAGCCCAGCTGAATCCAGGCAAGGGCAGGAAAAGCGACAAAGCAGTATCTCCTGATTAGTGCATTTTTGTAGATTTGAAGTTTGACAAAATAATTTTTCTCCCATCTAGCAGGGAGACCTGTGGGGGTGGGGAGGGGTTGCCCAGGAACTAATGGGCGATACTTAAGAGACAAAGGAGGTTGCCCACACACCCACATGCCATAATAATCATCCATCCAGAGAAACAAGAGCTGGGAGTTTTGGCCAGGAGGTTGTTCCCAGGGACTGCAGCTTAACCTCTTGAGAGGTGAAAAGTCTTCAAGACTTGGCTGGAGGGGGCAGGGGGGATGGGCTCAGTCTTTTTCGGCTTGGCGATTGGCTCGGACGGTCGTGTGTGCTGCAAGTGTTGGTTTACTGCCTTATCTAGTACATAGTATGACTCAGTCATCATACTACAAAATGTAAGTTCGCTGATGGTTAATAATAATTTCATTTCTGTCTATACTGGCTCTCTTAAAAACCTATAATTGGAAAAATAACTTAATGACAGGTGAAATCAGAACAAATAATTCAAAAAACAGTATTCACACTGCTCTGAGTGTTTAGTTTGCCATTTTCAGGGAAATATATGCTGAGATATCCATGTCAAAGGAATGGATAGATGTCGGCGTTTTTAACACGGACCCTGCCGGTGCATACAAACAACGTGCACGAGCAAAATCACTTTATTGAGAGAACATGCGGTTTATATCTGTTCTTTTGGTCACCTGTCTCATTCTTTATATAGTATTCTTTTGCTCACTCAACCAATCACACATTTTCAGTCCTTGTATGGGTTATATATCAGTCTCATTCCTTATATGGTCACTTAACCAAAAGCCCGTTGCCACTAGCAGCTTTAGCAGGGGCCCGTGGTCCCATATCTCCCCCTTTCTGTTTAACTATCATTATTTGCTTTATTGATTCATCAATTAGTTTCCATATATATTGAATTAAATAATGCAAACATATCATTATAATTAATATCACTCCTAGAATATACATTTCCACTTTAATAACATTCTTAACTTAGTTAATAATTCTCCAGCTTCTGAAAGGGTTGTGGAGAGACATAAATGTTAAAAAAGTTATAACTATTTTATGCCACGTAAAATTTTCGAAAGGGGAGTATGGGTCCCCTGTCCTCTCTCCAACACTCCTTCCACACACAATGGATTTCCACCCACACACTAAAGTTAACATGATACAGGTTTCTCTTTTCCGCTGTCGCTGAGGGTCTGGTCGGGTCCGGCAACAGGGGTCGCGGGCGTCTTGGTCTCAACGTTAGAGTCATCGTTTGATGTGGATAATGAGATGTGCTTCTGCACTGGGCGGACGTATCGTGCAGGTACCCACTTAGGACCTGTATTTGTGGAAACACAAGTATAACCTCTTCCCCACATTATAAGAGGGTAGGGTCCCAGGATTTTCCCGGAAAAAATTAAAAACATACAGAGTTTTAGATAACCTCTTTTGTGGCATGAGGCCCTGTGTTCCCCCTTTCTGTTGCTTTTTCTGAATGCTTGAACACTGACGCCATAAGTAACCAATGATAGTATATTGGGGTTAATATAGCCAATGAGTCTATTGTAGCAATTTGGTAGCCAATGGATATGTAACACAAATCATAACATTCTAAAAGTCTATAAAAGATTCTGTTTCTTTCAAATAAACGATTCTTCCACCCTGAAACTGTGGGGGTCTGTATGTCGTGTCCATCTCAACTGCGACATCTGGTGACCGGACGCGATATTGCAATGTGAAGTAATAAGTACTATTATCACAAAAGAAAATTAATTAATAACTTTAATGCAGCAGAGAGAGCTTCGAGCTCGGATAACGGCAGGGCAACGTGCCATGGAGATGGATGCCTGGTGTAGTGGAAAGAGCAGAGAGGACTTCTGCCAATGACCCGGGTCACTGTTTTTGATATCTTGTCGAGTTTCTTCAAGGTAAGCCACCAGGAAAAAAATTAAAATAGGAAGTAATTTATCGAAGGAGAAAAGGAACGGGACTTAGAACTGCGGCATCCTGTGGACGTGGGGGGTCAAGGCGAAATGGAAGGGCAGCGAGACAGGCGGTCCCACATCAGTGTGGGAAGGTAAAACTGGCAGTGAGCCACAGGACTGGGAGCTGACGGAGCCCGCTTGTGAGCCTTGTGTTGAACCACCTGGCTATGTGCCACCTACAAACCCTAGGACAGACTGCCCTACTTCCCCCGCTCCTGTGAAGCTGCCTTATCTGGATGCTGTTCCACCGGTGCGATCGAGGCAGCCTGGGGAGCCCCCTCCGCTCATAGATTTGCGAGAGCCAGGGATGGGAGGACCGTGGCTGCAGCAGCTCCGTCCGAGGCCATGGCTGAGCGCCCAGGAACAGCAGCAGCTTCTTTCCCCCCCTTTCTCCCCCCGCTGCTGCTTTCTCACTGTGTATCACCAAGCCGAAGAGAGCGGCGGGGGAAGGCGAACCCTGGCACCCATCCTGCACCCAGCTTGGAAGACAGACACCTGCACCATGTGGGGAGGGCCGGGGGGCACATTCAGGGCTATGCAGCTCCATCCGTGCATATTTTTTCAAAAGCGCCTTTTTGACTCACGGCTTGTTAACAACTTAAACACATTCACAGTACAGACATCACTTTTGTGTCAGAGGCAGCTGAGAAACCTTTCTGTATGTGTCATCTTTGAAGTGAAGAGCTAAAGTAACCTGCAAGAGGACCGTATGTTTACATTTCACAGTTAGGAGAACTGCTGTCTCATTTTGAGCTTCTGGAAACACTTAATTTGTTTTAAAATGYGTTCTACTGCATCTCAGGAACATTTTTGGCTTTTGTTAAAAGTAACTGTATTTTTAGTAAGATGCAGTTTCTGTCAGGATTGTTTATTGGAGAGATTATCTCTACATGCCAATGGAATTACGTAATTCCTTGCTTTGAGGCTGCTTAGCAAGGTTCAAAATTCTTCAACGAAATGCTTATATATTGCATGATTGGTACAACTTGTCATGTAGGGTGTATACTGCTCTTCTAAAGAYTTTAAGTAAAGGCAGGCAAAATTGTGCCAGTTTTAACACTTTGCTTGGTTTTTTGCCCCACAATTTTAATAAAGTGATTTTATTGCAAATATTTTGCCATGAATATATCTCATTAGCTTTAATATCCCAAGGTCAATTCTATTGTACCAGCAATCATGAAAGACAAATTTTAAGTACAATTTGCCAATATATACGCTGTTGTCATTTTTCTGAGTACAACTGCATCTTAAAAGACCACAGCAAACTTATGCTTATACCAGAAAGGTACTGACAGACATATAATGTTGTCACTTCCTTTTAGGTACAGCTGCAAACTGGAAAATCCTGCAAAATTGTGCTTATATCAGGAAAGTCCTGACTGTGATTGCATATTTTCAATTATGTTTATAATTACCATGAGCTATTCTCACAACTAAATCATGTAAAATCACAAGGTCCTTGCCACACCTTTGTGATCTCTCCAGTAAATCCATCCTGCTGCTATTTCAGTTACAAATCAGTTGTTTGCTTGCATATTATTCATTAATGTTTAACTGTTTTATGACAGATTTTTGGTAGCCTTTTTGTGACGATGGAGTCAAGATGAGTTAAATTCTGTTGTATCTGAATCTTTTAAAGGAACACTCTCAACTCTGACTGTAGTTTCGTAAATTTAAGTGATGTTGATTTCAAGTTCTGCTAAGTTTCAGTTTTGTAAAGTTTAGGTGATGTTAAGGCTAAGTTCTGCTAAGTTTAACTGTTGTTAAATTTAGGTCATGTCAAGTTTAAGTTCTGTTAATTTGAGATTCTGTTACATTTAAAGTTCTGTTAGTTTAAGGTTCTGTTGAGTTTAATTTCTGACAATTTTAAGTGCTCTTAAGTTTCAAGTTTAAGTGTGTTCAGTTTAAGCGCTGTTATTTTAACTTCTGTTAAGTTTTAGTCAGATTGATTTCTGTTCAGTTTCAATGGTGTTAACTTTAGGTTCTGTCTGATTTACTCTGCTATGTTTAAGTGACAAGGTTGAGTGAAGTTAAGTTTAATTTCTGCTGAAATATGCTTATTTAAAATGAAAGATACAGTTCTTTTGTTATACAGATAAAATTGAACCAATTTAAACAATTATGATGAAGAATTGGTAAGCAACTCTTTAAAAATATAAGATAATAAGTTGTAAAAATATGTGAAGATTTGGTTTGCTAGATCCTTAAATTCACTGAAAATTCCATGGGTATGAATGTTCTGTATTGGTCAATTAGGATAATTATTCATAACAATCTTTGCTGGTTTATCTTTCACAGGTAGCAGAGAGGGATGAGTAACAATTCCACGTTATGGATATTGTTGACTGTAAGCTATTTAGTGCTTTCTTTCTTGCTTTTATTTTGCTTTATTGTCTTATATGCATAGATGTATGGAGAAGTATACTCTCGATTTTTTTTTTTCAGAATAAGTCACTGGAGATGTATTACTGATCCTGAATATGTTCTTAATATCATAGCGTGAATTCACCAATTCTTTGTAAGAGGCATTATCCATAAGATATTATTTGATGTTACACGTATGCATTTCTTTGATTGTTTGCAGTTTATTTATGGTACCATTGACTACTTAGCTAAGGATAAGTGACAACGCCGGCTACTTTACAGACTTTCACATACAGTTGTGTAGTTATCTGCAAGACATATGTCATTTTAAAGAAACTTTTCCAACTGCTATTAATAGAGGCTTATTTGTAAGATATGTTAGGGAAACCCTTCCAGTTAAGGCCTTGGCTCTGGCCAAGCCCTGACCCTACCTGGTCAGAAGGCATGCCAGCAGACCCAGGTGTTTCTGCACTAAAAATGTACTTGAGTCACTTTGACTTGCTGATTCAGACTTATCACAGCTGGACCTCCTTTCGAGGTATGCTTGTGAACCTTGCCTGGGAAGGTTCTCCAGGTCCTCATTGTGGAACAGGGCTCGCCAGCTACTGCAGACTCTGGGTGATGGTACAGTATTTAGGCAATTGAAAGTGTATTGTTTTAAATCACTATTCTTTTGTCGTGTGTTACTGATCACACGTCTTACTTTGCTTACTTTTGTTGGGTGTGGGTGCAAGCAAAGCCAACTTTATTCCAGGCACCAATGCCTTTTATACCATTGTACAAACAATTTACTACCCATTTCATAACCCCTTGTCTTCCCCAGCAGCGCAGCGTCTTGCATACAATGTCCTTGGTCAGCATTCTGTTACATGTTAGCAGACAGGAGTGAGGCTTAAGGAGTCGCCTTCTTATCAGGGTGTCGGCTCACACCTTACTCTGCAT
>JACAXG010000678.1:28048-41633 GCA_018881555.1 Amblyornis subalaris | reverse complement strand
AAGGAATGTGGATTGAGTGAACAAAGGAACGCCTGGCTGGAGTTCCCGCGGCTTGGAGTTCCCGCGGCTTGGATAGAGGGGGGTTGGGGGGGGAAATTCTGGGGAAAAGTCCACAGCATGCCTGTGAGCTCTGCCGTGTTTAGGGTGTTTTTGAGAAGAAGACAGAGGTAAGAGGCTGGTAGCTCTCTTTGATGCATGTACAGCATACATCTGTCTCTCTTCTCAAAATAAGAAGGGTGTTAGGGAATGGGGATGGGTCTCTCTCAGAGCCACAGACCTTGGACCTCATGAAAGTGTGTCTGTGACTCGATTCCTACCAGACCAAGGGGAAAAACGTAAAAACAAAAGAAAAACGGGTCTTGGTAGCCAGAGTAAACCTCTTACATATAATATAAAGGAAAAGAGACTTACTGTACCCTTTTAAACCGGCCGGAGGGCAAAGAAGTGCTGGCTCCAAGGAAAATAAAAGCCCCAGGATCGGTCTCTCGCTTTCTCGAACCGCTTTCCTTTTCGGGTCCTGCGAAAAGGTGTTTATTTCTTCAGTTCGTTTCAGGCTTCCTTCACTGCACAAAAGCGGTGAGATCCGCGCTGGCTGCCGGCAGTGACTTCATGGAAGTTTGCTTCCTGTGAACTGCTACACGTCGGGAGCTTCTTGCTTCTTGTGGAACTGTCCCACGTTGGGAACCACTTGCTTTTTGTGGACTGCCTCACGTTGGGCACCACTTATCGCTTTGTCCCCCTTTTGCTGTATTCAGCTGGGGCCGGAGCGATCTGCAGGGTTTTTTCGCAGTCCACACAAGCTGACAGCTTTTTACTACAGGCAGTTTCACAGAGGCAGCAGCGAGGGCAAGAGGAACGAAAGAGACGGACTCTCTGTAACCATATTCTGAGTTTATTTCTTCTCTGCCCAGGAGGACAGGGTGCATATCTTGAAGGGGGTTAGCAGAGAGACGATTTCCCACTCTGTCTCTGCTGCTTTAAGGGGTAGGGATAACAGTGTGCAACCAATGAGCATAGAGATACATGAGAGAAAACCAATGAARCATCTTCAGARGAAGAACAMATTCAAACTGACTAATGACAATACAGTTAGAGAGAATTTCAAACCAAGCTGACCTRTTACAAAGCTTAAGACTCTGTGAGGAGGAGAAACCTAAAGTGACAGCATCTAAGAAACATTGCTCTGTGGCAAACTGAACTAAAGCTGGAGCACCGCAACATTTAGTTTGTCTGTAAGTGTCCCAGGAAAGTCAAGACCCTTGTGCCCAACCAGTCTGTCAGTGTCCCGTTAGGGGGACCCTTCACTGAGCAGTCCTGCTGGATCAGAGGGTGGTTCGACTGACTTAGGGAAACACACTAACAGCGTAATAGAGACCCCTCAGCAGGTCTTCCTCTTTATTAGAGTGTGTTATCCGCTGCCGGCAACTGCCAGTGTCTGTAAAGGATTCACACTAACTGTTTACAGAATAACACTTTTTATTAATATAAAATCGTGACAGGTTAATGTTCGAAGGTTGTCAGTGACAGTGTCTGACTGCAAAAATATACTTGAAGGAAAATACAGACAAGCTCTAATCCCCAGTAAAATATTCAGTGTGCATAGAGTAGGATTCTTACCCAGTAGGTGTCCCTGTGGGGGAGAAGACAGGTTCAGCCCCTCGACTGATCCCAGCAGTTACCATGGAGGCTTCCCAAACTTTTCCCCCATTCTCGAGTTATTTTTATACTATTTCTTTGTGTTTAGGTGGAGCTTCAGTGACTCTAGTCATACATACTTTTGTTACTGATTGGTGTAAAATACTCTCATTTCACTTTTAAAGATACAGTCAAAATGAATGTAGAGCGCATGCCCAGTGAGGGGTGGTTGTACCTTGGAAGCGGGTAACTTTGGGATGGAGGTGTGCTTATTATTAGGCTTTAATGAAGCAAGTTCATCTATGGAAAGGGATTTCACCACAGTTGCTGACTCAGCAGCAGGACATCTTCCCCCCTCTCCCCTGGTTGACAGGTGGTATGCGGTTTATCAGCTGCAAAGTACCATCACGTTCCCTTCCCTGCAAGGATTTCCACAAAGCCTAGTTGGGGTGTCTCCACCCCGCTCTCCATTCCATCTCCCGTAGCAGTTGTGTGTGTGTGGGGAATCATCATGGAATAGGTTTCAAGTCATGCCAACCATGTTCTATCCAGGGAGCAGCAACTGATTTACCCTATAATTTCTGTACTGTTATAACTCCTGTTAAGATGTTAATATAACTCCTCAGTTTTCTCTAATTGTATCCCCAGTTACCTGTCCACAGGGTCCCCAGCCATTTTCCCACACACAGGAAAAGGCAATTCCCAAATGTCAGAAGTCCAGCAGACAATGCAGAAGACTGGCTTGGCTGAGCAGGAATCTTCTTTTGGACATAAGGCAAAAAAGGAAGGTCTATGGCCGGTGGAAAAAAGGTCAGGTGGTGTGGAGGGAATACAGAGATACTGCTTGCAAGTATAGGGAGGAAATTTGTCCAGCCAAAGCTCAATTGGAGTTGAAGCTGGCAAGAACTGTGGGGCCAATAAAAGGAGTTTCTTTAAATATGTTAATAGCAAAAGCCGTTGCAGAAATTACATCGGCCCATTACAGGATGAGGATGGTCGCCTCACAAACAGGGACATGGACAAGGCAGAGGTGTTTAATACATTCTTTGCCTCTGTCTTCAACACTGATGATGGGCTAAGGGGGTCCCAGTGCCCTGACCGGAAGGACCATGGCTGTGAAAATTATCAACTCCCAGTTGACCCTGTAGTTGTGCGAGATCTGCTGCTCCAGCTGGAACTCTACACATCAATGGGACCTGATGGGATTCATCCAAGAATACTTAAAGAGATGGCTGATGTCATCGCAAGGCCTCTCTCGATGAATTTTGAGCGGTCTTGGGAATACAGGGAGGTCCCAGCTGACTGGAAGTTGGTGAATGTTGTCCCAGTTCTCAAGAAGGGCAAAAAGGATGATCCAGGTAACTACAGGCCTGTCAGTCTCACTTCAGTGACTGGTAAAGTTATGGAGAAGATTATTCTGGGAGATATTGAAAAACACCTGAAAGACAACACAGTCATCGGTCACAGCCAGCATGGCTTCATGAGGGGAAAGTCCTGCTTATCAAACCTAATTTCCTTTTATGACAAGGTAACCCACCTCAAGGGAAGCCAGTTGATCAAGGGAAGCCAGTTGATGTCATCTTTCTGGATTTCAGTAAAGCATTTGATACTGTCTCTCATGGTATCCTTCTGGACAAAATGTCCAGCACACAGATAGATAAACACATCATGTGATGGGTGAGCAACTGGCTCACGAGTTGGGCATAAAGGGTTATAGTTACTGGGGTGACATCAGGATCTCAACCTGTCACTAGTAGGGTTCCACAGGGCTCCATCCTCAGCCCTGTGCTCTTCAACATCTTCATAAATGGCTTGGACACAGAACTGGAAGTGATACTGAGCAAGTTCACAGACGATACAAAACTGGGAGGAGCTGTTGACATATGAAGTTCAACAAGGGCAAGTGCCAGATTCTGCAACTGGGATGGGGCAACCTTGGGTGTACGTACAGACTGGGGAAGGAGATGCTGGAAAGCAGTGCGGTGGAAAGGGATCTGGGAGTCCTGGTTGACAGCAAGTTGAATATGAGTCAGCCATGTGCCCTGGCAGCCAGGAGGGCCAATTGTGTCCTGGGGTGCGTCAGGCACAGCATCACCAGCCAGGCAAGGGAGGGGATTGTCCTGCTCTGCTCTGCACTGGTGTGGCCTCGCCCTGAATATTGTGTGCAGTTTGGGGCACCACAATATAAGAAAGCTATAAAGCTATTAGAGAGCATCCAAATGAGGGCAACAAAGATGGTGAAGGGCCTTGACGGGAAACTGTATGAGTGGCTGAGGTCACTTGGTTTGTTCAGCCTAGAGGAGACTGTGGAGAGCCCTCATTGCAGTCTAAAACATCCTCGTGAGGGGAAGAGGAGGGACAGACACTGATCTCTTCTCTCTGGTGACCAGTGATAGGACTGGAGGAAACAGCATGAAGCTGAGTCAGGGGAGGTTTAGGTTGGATATCAGGAAAAGGTTTTTCACCCTGAGAGTGGTTGATCACTGGAACAGGCTCCTCAGGGAAGTTGTCACAGCACCAGCCTGACAGAGTTCAGGAAGTCTTTGGACAATACTCTCAGGCACATGGTGTGAATCTTGTGGTGTCCTGTGCAGGGCCAGGAGTTGGACTCAATGATCTTTGTGGGTCCCTTCCAACTCAGCATATTCTGTGATTCTGTGAAAAATAGGTGTCATTGTCACAACAATTACCTGAGTGTAGGAGGTTGGTATCTCTGGTGACAGAGAATGGGGTAAGTCAGGGCTGGGGGCTTAATTAATTTCTAGATACATATGCAAAGCAGTAATAAATGAACTACAGTTTATTATGGGGAGAGCATCAGATCTTCCAGCTGCTCTACTAGGACTACAGTCCAGGATATTTAATTATGCCCTGACCTCCTCCTTTAAGCAGATTATCACAGTGACACACTGACTACTGTGCCCTGACAACACCCTTGGACTTTGGTCCTGCTTCTTTGCTCATGTTGGTCCTGCTGACCATGGAGAGGGGAGGCTGGGGCTGAGAGGAGGGATTGCTGAGGGTGGAGGGGTCTCCAGGTTTTTTCTTAGATTAAAAACAACCCGCAAACATGTGTTTATAAGAATGGTTAGATATTATTGTTGTTGTTGTTATTATTATTATTATTAAGCTTATCTGTGATCTTATAAACAGGGAGTCCTTCAATAATGAAAACCATGGTGTATTGGGTTTGCATGGCCTGGTTTTTGGCAGTGGGAGGGGGGGCACAGAGGTGGCTTCTGTGAGGAGCTGCCAGAAGCTTCCACCATGTCCAGCAGAGCCAATCCCTGGTGGCTCCAAAGAGGGACGTGCCACTGGTCCAGGCTGGGCCAATTAGAAATGGTGGTAACGCCTCTGTGATAACATATTTAAGAAGAAATCAAAACAAAGGTTGTTGCACAGTTTTAAATTGGGCCAGAGAAGAGCAGAGTGAGAACATGTGAGAGAAACAACTCTGCAGACACCAAGGTCAAGAAGAAGGAGGGGGAGGAGGTGCTCCAGGCACCAGAGCCAAGATTCCTCTGCAGCCTGTGGTGAAGACCATGGTGAAGCAGCTGTTCCCCTGCAGCCTATCGAAATCCATGGGGATGCAGAGATCTACCCCCCAGCCCATGGAGGAGCCCCATACCGGAGCAGATGGATGCCTAGAGGAGGCTGTGAGCCCTTGGGAGACCCATGGAGAGAGGGGACCTGCTCTAATGATGGAGCAGCCTGTCCTTGAAGGATTACATCCCGTGGAAGAGTGACCCACCCTGCAGCAGTTTGAGGGAGACTGTTGCCTGTGGGATGGACTCACATCAGACAAGTTCATGGAGAACTGTCTCCCGTGGGAGGGACCCCACGGTGCAGCAGGGGAATGACTTTTCTCCCTGAGCAGTGGCAGAAGCCACGGGTGATGAACTGACCATAACCCCCATTCCCTGTCTCCTTGTGCTGCTGGGGTAGGAGGTAGATCTGGGAAGGAAGGAGGAGTAGGGGGAAGGTGTTTTTAAGGGCTTATTTTACTTCTCATTATCCTGGTCTGATTCTGTTAGTAATAAATTCACTTTATATCTCTAAGTTGAACCTGTTTTGCCCGTGACAGTATCTTTGTTGGGTCTGGCTCTTTGAGCAACAAACTCCCCTTGCCACAGAAAAGCCCTTGGTCTGTGCTGCTGGAGGTGAGCTATCTTCCCAGGGCTCCAGCTCTAGAGTATTTATTTTGTTCCATCACAAGCTTGCCAGTTCCTTGTTTCAGTGAATTTCACTTTGTTCTACTTTTTTGAGAGGAGATAACAGTCCTTACAGGGCTTTGAAGTGCCATGTAAGCACTGGAGTCACAGCTGATAATACAATTATTACAAGGACAAAGGCAGCAAGAGTGCAAGAAAGGCATGGGTATGTGGTTTCCTGGTGAGGACTGGTGATTACTATTTATTTTTTTATTTTTACCAGAAAATTTGTGGAAAAAAAGTATAGTGTTGCTCAAATAAATGGTTCATACACCGGGACTAAATTCGCCCACTAATTTTGGCTCTAAAAATAGAGGTAGGAACTCTGGAAAGAACAAGAAGTGCTGCTATTTTCCAAGGAAATGTTTTAAATTATTCTATTGAAAGGCATACTTTATATTGAGACAGATGGACAGGGAAGGAAGGATGAAAGAGAGGAAACATAAATTAAATGATAAAAAGAATTGGATTTTTTTTCACACAGAATATAAGAAAATACACTTCCTGAGCTATTTTATGTAGATTTCTCCCAAAAAAGATACTGTTCCTTCAGATCTTTTCCTAGATTCTGACACTAGCTCCAGTCCTGAATTGACATGTGACCTGTAGCAAGTTAGAACTTCCATGTGACTTTGCTCACCGTTCTGCAAACCTGGGAAATCTGGGGATTTTAATGGGCTTCATTCATTAAACTTGCCCAGCTACTTTCCAAGCTTGAGGTGAGGGCAGCACTATGTACGTGCAAATTCTGGATAGAAACTGTCAGTCCTGTCTGCTTGTTGGGAGTAAAGGGTTAAAAGCAGTAGAATGGTGAGGTGGATGGTAGATTCACTCAAGTGACCTTGCAGCTTGGAATGCCAAGGCCTGGAGAATATCAGTGTGGGAAACCCCATATATTATGCCTACTGCTGTTTATCCTTTGTTTGAGAAGTAGAATTTCTGTGTAAAGATAATGTATGTTTGGAGAGACTTGAAGGCACTCTCACAGACATGCTTGAGCTCCCTGTTTTGAGAGAGAGACGATCAAAGCTCAGAGATCATAAAAAGCACAGAGGACACCACAGCATGGTGCTAAACTATGCATGTGTGGGCCCTTGATAAATTGGTCCAAGCAGCAGCCCTGCCACCCACTCGCATGGACTGAGCCTAATGGTGGCTGCATTCCTGCTTGTGTCTCCACCTGGATGTTGCATCTGGATCCTCTGGTTAGCCAGGTAGTGAAATAAATTTACTCTTTGCATTTCAGCTGTGGTTTTGTGGTTTTTCCAGTTGCCTGCCTATGTTGACTCACACATCGCTAATGAAATTTTTCTCCAAGAGAGGACATCAGCATCTATCTCATCTGTTACTGTCATGTATATGCAGTTTGCCATATATGCTGCAAAATATTCCTAGATGTGCATTCTTTCAGTCAGTTTTATGTCAGCACTCTTCTGAAGGTAGCAAAATTGTGTTCCCTTAATGCAAGTTATGGTGAAATAGGTCAGGAATTTTGGAAAATATAATGCAATTACTTTGCATCACTGATAGACCTCTAATTTATGCTCCTGCTTATTATATGGTGCTTCAGCCAGGCAAGCAACAGTCATTACCCCCATAGAAGGAGAAACATGAAATGTTTTTTTCTCTGTATAAAATAGATACTAGAGTCCATCACTGCAATGGAAAGCAGCAGTCATGCATCACAGTATAACATAATTTTTCATCATCTTCTGCCAGCTAAGCTGTGATTAAGGTGTTAGCAAGTTTGTCAATTGTCAGATCATAAAACTGATCATCAGATCTGCACTAAAATGTACAAGACTTTGAAGATGGACCAGGATTTCAGGCTGATCCTATCGCTTTGTCCCCCCCTTTGCTGTATCCAGCTGGGGCCGGAGCGATCTGCAGGGTTTTTTTTGCAGTCCACACAAGCTGACAGCTTTTTACCACAGGCAGTTTCACAGAGGCAGCAGCGAGGGCAAAAGGAATGAGAGAGACGGACTCTCTGTAACCATATTCTGAGTTTATTTGTCTCTGCCCTGGGAGGACAGGGTGCATATCTTGAAAGGAGGTTAGCAGAGAGACCATTTCCCACTCTGTCTCTGCTGCTTTAAGGGGTAGGGATAACAGTGTGCAACCAATGAGCGTAGAGATACATGAGAGAAAACCAATGAAGCATCTTCAGAGGAAGAACAAATTCAAACTGACTAATGACAATACAGTTAGAGAGAATTTCAAACCAAGCTGACCTGTTACAAAGCTTAAGACTGTGAGGAGGAGAAACCTAAAGTGACAGCATCTAAGAAATATTGCTCTGTGGCAAACTGCCTTTTTGATAACTAAGGCTGGAGCACCGCAACATGATCCAGCACTGAAATATTGGTCTTCAAGTTTCAGTTCCCTGAGATGTTCAAGCAACACCCTCATGCCCCACGTCCTTACTATGTGCACTATATCAATGCTGTGTCCACATTTACATCAATGTGTCCTGTGTACTCCTCTTTATCCATTTCAACTGAGCCCTCTGATGGCATCTTATCTCAACAAGACAGATACACTTAGGGTTGTTCAGGTTTCCTAGTTGTTTCTTAGTGTTGTTACTTTAGCATAAAACATAAGTTGTTACTGTGGTTTTATTCATTTATAGCTGTTCCATGCATCATTTTTTGACATTTTATGGATCCCTAAAGATCCACAGGCCACCCCTTGAGAAACAACAACCTGGAAAGACAAAGTGGAAAATTTGTACTTCATGTATCATTGGAGTTCCTTGATACTACAGGAAAACCAGGAGGGGGAAAATTGTGGACTTAGGTTTCATTGCAGAAAAAGCTGTCTTATTGTGACAACAAAGATTTTTCTTCAAACAAAACTAAACAAGTCTGAAGTTGTGCAGTGAGTACACCATGCTCACAGGGGAGAGTGTCACATGTTGCAAAAAAAAAAAAGACATGAGGGGAAGCTCTTCAATGCATGCATCACTTGACATGTTTTCCTTGCAATTAAAGGCAGCTATTGAAAAATATTTGAGGGGATTAAATGCCAATCAAATAACAAGACACTGCATTTTTCCGAGTAATCAATGGAGTGACTTGAATGGGGAGGTCCAAAAGAACACAGTTATTGTTAAAGTGCCATTGTAGTAGTGTTTACCATACTGTATGGCAGATGGACAGGTCCAAGGGTTTCCCAGCAGGGAAAATTTTCTATAGTTGAAAAAACACGGGTCTGGATATTTCCACACCAATTGTTAAAATTTCAGTAAGGCTTTTCTTCCCTTTCTGCCCCCCAACCTGAATGTGGAAAGAGATACTCCTAATTTCCTGAGGAAGGCTTCTTTGGGACTGAAATTGTGTTTCTCTTTTATGCAAGTAAAATAGGAAAGGAAAAACCTGTGGACAAGAAAGGTGTTTATGAAGTGAGTCCAGGACATAAGAAATGGGAGGGACTCCTACTGTAAACAGGGAATTATACTTACCATTATTCTTTCCTCTGTCTTCCAACAACTTAATTGTTAGTGGTTATTATTTAGCCATTATTTAAGGGGTCATTGTGTGCCAGACATCTGGTGTCTAGAATAGCCAATGTGTCCTGCAGTTCGTAACACAGCACCATGACCACCTCAGTGCTCTGTGAGTGTTTGCCTATGTATGTGACAGATGTTTTTTTATCCAGAGGTCTTTGTTTTATTCTGACTTTTCCTTTGGGTGTTTCAGTTCTGAAAGTGGGCACAAGCAGCATTGGTTAGTGGAGGAAAAGATCCAAAGTGCATTTGAAGGCCATGAGGCTATTGGATTATTGGTAATTTTGCATCAAACAGCTGGGAATCAAAGTTCCTTGCATTACCAAAGTCCAGCTTTCAGTGCTCTTGGAGGAGGAAAGGTCCTGACTTTAGACAAAACTTGGTCCCAAGGTTGCACCTCCATCTTTGCTCCTGCTCTGCCATGCAGCCTCAGGCAAAACACCTTACCCTGTTAGCTCCCTTTGCCTTTTAAACCCAACCATCAATTCCTTGGTTTAATTAATCTTTGAAAAGTGCTTTGAGATCTTGATTTGAAAGATACCATATAACTGTACAGAGAAAGGTCATATTTATCCCCCTTTTATTGGCTTTTTATAAAGATATTCTCACAAAGTGGAGGGAAAAGATTACCTCTCCTCTCTTCTCTCCTCTCCTCTCTTGGTGTGGGTATAGTCTTCTAAATTAGGGGCAACAAATCCCATCCTCATCTACTAAGAATATAGGGTCACAGTAGTACCAAAGGTGTGGTCATCTGGGGAGTGAAGCATGAGTCTGGTACTGGCACTTGTCACCTTTAGAGGATACTTTCTCTCTGAAGCTAATTATGACAGATGTCTTATCAGATCAAGCTTTAGAGGTCACTGAATCCATCATCCTTAAGGCAGGGCCAGCTCTACCTTGAACCATTCAACACGCATTCATCTAATTTGCTCCTATGCACAGCCAGTGATGCCGAGTCCTTCAGGAGACCTGCACCGACATGCAACTATCCTTGTTTCTTTTAATGTATCATCTATATTTCCTTCACCTCAGTTTAATTACATTATTTCTTATGCTACCCACAGCAAACAGTACCGTATTAGTTTCTTTCTCTATGCTTTGGCCACTTAGATCAGTCTGGAATTTGATCCAGCTAGGAAATTAATCAATTTCAGATATCCCATTATCCTCATGCTTTTGCCTTGCCAGAGATGTCCAAATCAGGATGACTGTTTCCTAGTCAGTCACTTCAATCCTTTTTAGGCACTTAAAAGTAAACTTTCTTACAGAGAGCCTTAGCACACTCAGTACCCAAATTGAAGTTAAGGGATGTTCTGACAGCAAGTCCTGTTTATTTTGTCACCTCTCTGTACAAGTAAAAGCCTGATTATAGGCATCTGCATAAGAAAGTGAAGATGGAAAGACTATTTTTCTTTTATTTTAAACTAGTCTGGCAAATCAACCATACATCTTCTCACTTCCTCCTTCTAAAAGCTAACCAGATGCCAGCATCAAAATATCCCACTGATCATTTGTTTATTATTCAGTCACCTCAAGCATGTAGTGGAAAGTTTGAACTGACCGTGGGGTATGGTATTTGTTAATAACCGAAAACATGATTTGACCAAGTTGCCATTTAAAAAACTCACAGTCCAGTCTACTTTGCGTGATGCCACACAGTATCAGTAGGTGCTGAAATTCAGCAGAACTAAGTACAAAATGGGCTTTGGAGTCCTGTGTCTGGTGACCTGGAGGCTAATGGAGTAGGTATTTTTCTAACCTTACAATTGTGGTTAATAAAATAATGAATTAGTGTTGGTTTGGGTTTTTTTAAATTTTTATTTATTTTCTATTTATTTTCTTTGGCTCCACAGATGTGCTTAAGCAAACACAATCTCCTGATCCTGCAAACAGCAGTTGCCTTGAAAAAATGGTTTGAGATGGTTTTGGATAACTTTAGTTAAAAAATACACTTGCAAAAAGTAAGCTATCAGACAGTAAATATTTAACATTTCCTTTTTTTCTTCTTTGCATGGAGTGTACATGACAAACCTAATTCATAGCTGCTAATGTAGTTAATGTCAACAGAGCTATAGTTGGAAAGGAAATTACTTGGACTGTCATGATTTCACATCCTTTTTGTAATTTCTTCTCCTGGACAGATTGATTTTTCATGACAACAGACACTGGAACAGACTGAACTCAGTGTGTCATACAAAAAAATGCAAGTTATGGAGTACTTGTCCTGGTTTGAAGGACAGGTGTCTGTCGAGGAAGGTGGGAAACCTTCCTTGGATAGAGGATGACCCCCCCCCTCCGAATTACTATACCTTTGAAATTAAGGGGCTCTCAGGCAAAGATGTGGTAAAAAGAATAACAGTTCTTTACTAGGGTTATATATCTATATATATATATAACAAGACAGTTAAACGGCAACAAGAAGAGAACAGACAAATCCAGTAACAGTCCTTTGTCTGTCGTTGGGCGATTCTCCGTTGGGGTAGAGAGGCTGCAGTGACTCCCCCGCGGCTGCAGGGGGCGCTGTGGCGCGAGCGCAGAGACCTCTCCACGTGGCAATGGCGGCTCCGGTGAGTGGGAGAGGGAGAGGGGAGATCGCTCCCGGTGCAAACCCACGGGACAGCAGCCCGTCTGCACCAGCCTTGGCAGCAGGCAGCAAGTAGCGCAGGCAGGGTTGACTGGGGAGCGATGGACCTTGGTATCACCCACCGAGGGGCCAGCAGAAGGCAGGAACAGCAGACATGAGCAGACCCCAGTGCCGACCCACATGGAGCAGAAACCCAGGCTGGTGGCAGAGACAGCAGAGGTGAGCAGCTCCGGGCGGTGACAGTTACAGCATAACGCTGCACCCTGTGCCACAGCGAGACCCCCGCGGAGACGTCACAGTGTATCCATGCTCTGGAGTGAGCGGGCGAAGACGTCGCAGTGTAGCGGTGTTCCCGAAGCAAAAACCAGCACTCCGCTGCAGACACGACCGTTCTCTCTGAATGCTGAGCCCAGAAGAGAGCAGCAAGCCCGGTCTCCACCCCCTCTCGCCAAAGTCTCGAGAAGTCCCCCTCCACCTCTCGTGATATAGGATCCAGCCTCTGGGGAAACAACCCCCTTGCCAGCATCTCTAGCTCTTTGTTTCTTTAACTGGGGGAATTGTCCTGGCATCTGGGTTGGGCAAGCGATTCCTTTTGTCCTTATGTATTGCCCATTCTGGGTGATCAGTGTGGAATGCGGTTGGACAGACAACTTTCTTTGTTCTTAAGTATCACTCATTAGTTCCAGGCCAGCCCCTCCCCACCCACCTACACAGCCTCCCTGCTACATGGGGGAAAGAAAAGAAATTTTCCTTTGTTGAACCCATAACAGTACTGTATACAAATAAACTGCTCATGTAAAGTACCCATCACAATGAGAAAAACAGAACAAACCCTATGACCAGAAGTTAAAATAAGACCAGTACAAGTTACAATAAAGGGACAAATTTTTAACAGATTAAACCAAGTTGGTTCCTGGCAGTTTGCTGCCTTGGGACATAGGTTTTTGCAGAATATGTGATTTATTTAAGCTTTACTTGACTTGATGCAGAGTAACCAGGGTAATTGTGTGGTCTGTAATGTATAGGTGGTAAGGCTAGATGAAATCTTTGTGTCTTACTTTTGTGTTGATCTGTGATCACCAGAGAGACTTGTTTCAATAACCTCTCAACCTCAGTTCGGCCAATACAAACTGGGGTCCAAATAGACATTGCCCTACATTGTGGAAGTACTGGCACTACAGAAAATACACACACTGTGCAAAAAAATGTCAGGTTTTCACTGTTCTTTTGCACTGGGATGAGGCAGTGGTGAACTATGCCAGGCTACAAAGTATATGTGAAAACGATTAGAAGGCTGCTTTAACCAATGAGGCTTATGATAATAAGTGTTAGGCTTGGTGGTCAGTAGTAACAGGGTTAGAGAGCAACCTTAGAGAGCAACTCATTGCAGAGTGCCAAGAAAAGGGAAAATTATCGAGTTTCCAAGGGAAAATGAGCAGTCCACAAGTTTAGTTTTAGATTGTCTGTAGTCATGTTAAGAGTTGGGAATTGCTGAAATGTACATGAAACCCAGTGATCTGAGCAGGAGAGAGACCTAGGATGTCCTGAGTTCTCATGCTAAGGCTTGGCAAAAAAATTGGCTCCACAGTAATTATTTTAAGACACAAGATCACTGCATGCTTGGCAAAAGGGCAGAGATTCATCTAAACT